>JAPDOI010001656.1:0-155913 GCA_029168955.1 Aplectana chamaeleonis
CACACTTTCCACAGCGCGTGGCGCAAATCCAGTTGAGTCCCCCAATTTCTACACGACGCGTGGCGCGCTCCCAGTTGGGTCGCGCACACTTTCCACGGTGCGTGGCGTATTCCGACCCTTCCCGGCGTTTGGCGCACTCCTAACTGGATCCCACACATTATCCGGTCAACGGTCAACGGTCAACGGTCACCGGTCAACGCTTCCAGTGGAGTCGCGCACACTTTCCACTGCGCATGGCGCGCTTCCAGATGGGTCGCGCACACTTTACACGACGCGTGGCGCACTTCCAGTTGGGTCCCGCACACTTTCCACAGCGCTTGGCGAACTTCCAGTTGGGTCGCGCACACTTTACACGGCGCATAGCGCGCTTCTAGATGGGTCGCGCACACATCCCACAGCGCGTGGCGCACTTCCACTTGGGTCTCACACACTTTCCACGGCGCGTGGCGCACTTCCAGTTAGGTCGCGCACACTTTACACGGGGCGTGGCGCACTTCCACTTGGGTCTCACACACTTTCCACGGCGCGTGGCGCACTTCCAGTTAGGTCGCGCACACTTTACACGGCGCGTGGCGCACTTCCAGATGGGTCGCGCACACTTTACACGACGCGTGGCGCACTCCCAGTTGGGTCCCACACACTTTCCACGGCGCATGGCGCACTCCCAGTTGGATCTCACACACTTTCTACGGCGCGTGGCGCACTTCCAGTTGGGCTCCGCACTTTTTCCACAGCGCGTGGCGAACTTCCAGTTGGGTCGCGCACACTTTACACGGCGCATAGCGCGCTTCCAGATGGGTCGCGCACACTTTACATGACGCGTGGCGCACTACCAGTTGGGTCCCGCTTAGTTTCCATGACGCGTGGCGCACTTCCAGTTGGGTCCCGCTTACTTTCCACAGCGCGTAGCGCATTTCCAGTTGGGTCCTGCACACTTTCCACAGCGCGTGGCGCAAATCCAGTTGAGTCCCCCAATTTCTACACGACGCGTGGCGCGCTCCCAGTTGGGTCGCGCACACTTTCCACGGTGCGTGGCGTATTCCGACCCTTCCCGGCGTTTGGCGCACTCCTAACTGGATCCCACACATTATCCGGTCAACGGTCAACGGTCAACGGTCACCGGTCAACGCTTCCAGTGGAGTCGCGCACACTTTCCACTGCGCATGGCGCGCTTCCAGATGGGTCGCGCACACTTTACACGACGCGTGGCGCACTTCCAGTTGGGTCCCGCACACTTTCCACAGCGCTTGGCGAACTTCCAGTTGGGTCGCGCACACTTTACACGGCGCATAGCGCGCTTCCAGATGGGTCGCGCACACTTTACATGACGCGTGGCACACTTCCGGTTGGGTCCCCCTTAGTGTCCATGACGCGTGGCGCACTCCCAGTTGGGTCCCGCACACTTTCCACGGCGCGTGGCGCACTCCCAGTTGGGTCTCACACACTTTCCACGGCGCGTGGCGCACTTCCAGTTGGGTCCCACACTTTCCACGGCGCGTGGCGCACTTCCAGTTGGGTCGCGCACACTTTACACGACGCGTGGCGCACTTCCAGTTGGGTCGCGAACACTTTCCACGGCGCGTGGCGC
The DNA here is from genome assembly GCA_029168955.1 of Aplectana chamaeleonis. Taxonomy (NCBI): domain Eukaryota; kingdom Metazoa; phylum Nematoda; class Chromadorea; order Rhabditida; family Cosmocercidae; genus Aplectana; species Aplectana chamaeleonis. The sequence goes on from JAPDOI010001656.1 coordinate 1,589, forward strand.
ACTTCCAGTTGGGTCCCGCTTACTTTACACGGCGCGTGGCGCACTTCCAGATGGGTCCCGCTTACTTTACACGGCGTGTGGCGCACTTCCAGATGGGTCCCGCTTACTTTACACGGCGCGTGGCGCACTTCCAGATGGGTCCCACACACTTTCCACGGCGCGTGGCGCAAATCCAGTTGAGTCCCCCAATTTTTACACGACGCGTGGCGCGCTCCCATTTGGGTCCCGCTTACTTTACACGGCGCGTGGCGCACTTCCAGATGGGTTCCGCACTTTTTTCACGGCGCGTGGCGTTATCCCAGTTGGGTCCCGCTTACCTTCCACGGCACGTGGCGCACTCCCAGTTGGGTCGCGCACACTTTCCACGGCGCGTGGCGCGCTTCTAGATGGGTCGCGCACACTTTACACGGCGCGTGGCGCACTTCCAGATGGGTCGCGCACACTTTACACGGCGCATAGCGCGCTTCCAGATGGGTCGCGCACACTTTACATGACGCGTGGCACACTTCCGGTTGGGTCCCCCTTAGTGTCCATGACGCGTGGCGCACTCCCAGTTGGGTCCCGCACACTTTCCACGGCGCGTGGCGCACTCCCAGTTGGGTCTCACACACTTTCCACGGCGCGTGGCGCACTTCCAGTTGGGTCCCACACTTTCCACGGCGCGTGGCGCACTTCCAGTTGGGTCGCGCACACTTTACACGACGCGTGGCGCACTTCCAGTTGGGTCGCGAACACTTTACACGGCGCGTGGCGCACTCCCAGTTGGGTCCCACACACTTTCCACGGCGCGTGGCGCACTTCCAGTTGGGTCCCGCTTACTTTACACGGCGCGTGGCGCACTTCCAGATGGGTCCCGCTTACTTTACACGGCGCGTGGCGCACTTCCAGATGGGTCCCACACACTTTCCACGGCGCGTGGCGCAAATCCAGTTGAGTCCTGCACACTTTACACGACGCGTGGCGCGCTCCCATTTGGGTCCCGCTTACTTTACACGGCGCGTGGCGCACTTCCAGATGGGTTCCGCACTTTTTCCACGGCGCGTGGCGCACTTCCAGATGGGTCGCGCACACTTTCCACGGCGCGTGGCGCACTCACAGTTGGCTCGCGCACACTTTACACGACGCGTGGCGCACTTCCAGTTGGGTCGCGCACACTTTACACGGCGCGTGGCGCACTTCCAGATGGGTCGCGCACACTTTCCACGGGGCGTGGCGCACTTCCAGTTGGATCGCGCACACTTTCCACGGCACATGGCGCACTCCCAGTTGGATCTCACACACTTTCTACGGCGCGTGGCGCACTTCCAGTTGGGCTCCGCACCTTTTCCACGGCGCGTGGCGAACTTTCCAGTTGGGTCGCGCACACTTTTCCACGGCGCGTGGCGCGCTTCCAGATGGGTCGCGCACACTTTACATGACGCGTGGCGCACTTCCGGTTGGGTCCCGCTTAGTGTCCATGACGCGTGGCGCACTCCCAGTTGGGTCCCACACTTTCCACGGCGCGTGGCGAGCTTCTAGTGGGGTCGCGCACACTTTACACGACGCGTGGCGCACTTCCAGTTGGGTCGCGAACACTTTACACGGCGCGTGGCGCACTCCCAGTTGGGTCCCACACACTTTCCACGGCGCGTGGCGTATTCCGACCCTTCCCGGCGTTTGGCGCACTCCTAACTGGATCCCACACATCATCCGGCCAACGGTCAACGGTCAACGGTCACCGGTCAACGCTTCCAGTTGGGTCCTGCACACTTTACACGGCGCGTGGCGCACTTCCAGTTGGGTCGCGCACACTTTACACGACGCGTGGCGCACTTCCAGTTGGGTCCCGCACACTTTCCACAGCGCTTGGCGAACTTCCAGTTGGGTCGCGCACACTTTACACGGCGCATAGCGCGCTTCCAGATGGGTCGCGCACACTTTACATGACGCGTGGCGCACTTCCGGTTGGGTCCCGCTTAGTGTCCATGACGCGTGGCGCACTCCCAGTTGGGTCCCGCACACTTTCCACGGCGCGTGGCGCACTCCCAGTTGGGTCTCACACACTTTCCACGGCGCGTGGCGCACTTCCAGTTGGGTCCCACACTTTCCACGGCGCGTGGCGCACTTCCAGTTGGGTCGCGCACACTTTACACGACGCGTGGCGCACTTCCAGTTGGGTCGCGAACACTTTACACGGCGCGTGGCGCACTCCCAGTTGGGTCCCACACACTTTCCACGGCGCGTGGCGCACTTCCAGTTGGGTCCCGCTTACTTTACACGGCGCGTGGCGCACTTCCAGATGGGTCCCGCTTACTTTACACGGCGCGTGGCGCACTTCCAGATGGGTCCCACACACTTTCCACGGCGCGTGGCGCAAATCCAGTTGGGTCGCGCACACTTTCCACGGCGCGTGGCGCGCTCCCATTTGGGTCCCGCACACCTTCCACGGCACGTGGCGCACTTCCAGTTGGGTCGCGCGCACACTTTCCACGGCGCGTGGCGCACTTCTAGATGGGTCGCGCACACTTTCCACAGCGCGTGGCGCACTTCCAATTGGGTCCCGCACTTTTTCCACGGCGCGTGGCGCACTTCCAGTCGGGTCGCGCACACTTTACACGGCGCGTGGCGCACTTCCAGATGGGTCGCGCACACTTTACACGACGCGTGGCGCACTTCCAGATGGGTCGCGCACACTTTACACGACGCGTGGCGCACTTCCAGATGGGTCGCGCACACTTTCTACAGCGCGTGGCGCACTTCCAGTTGGGCTCCGCACTTTTTCCACGGCGCGTGGCGAACTTCCAGTTGGGTCGCGCACACTTTACACGGCGCATAGCGCGCTTCCAGATGGGTCGCGCACACTTTACATGACGCGTGGCGCACTTCCAGTTGGGTCCCGCTTAATTTCCATGACGCGTGGCGCACTTCCAGTTGGGTCCCGCACACTTTACACGGCGCGTGGCGCACTTCCAGTTGGGTCCTGCACACTTTCCACAGCGCGTGGCGCACTTCCAGTTGAGTCCCCACATTTCTACACGACGCGTGGCGCACTTCCAGTTGGGTCGCGCACACTTTCCACGGTGCGTGGCGTATTCCGACCCTTACACGGCGTGGCGCACTTCCAACTGGATCCGCACACATTATCCGGTCAACGGTCAACTTCAACGGTCACCGGTCAACGCTTCCAGTGGAGTCGCGCACACTTTCCATTGCGCGTGGCGCGCTTCCAGATGGGTCGCGCACACTTTCCACGGCGCGTGGCGCACTTCCAGTTAGGTCGCGCACACTTTACACGGCGCGTGGCGCACTTCCAGATGGGTCGCGCACACTTCACACGGCGCCTGGCGCGCTTCCAGATGGGTCGCGCACACTTTACATGGCGCGTGGCGCACTTCCAGTTGGGTCCCCTTAGTGTCCATGGCGCGTGGCGCACTCCCAGTTGGGTCCCGCACACTTTCCACGGCGCGTGGCGCACTCCCCAGTTGGGTCTCACACACTTTCCACGGCGCGTGGCGCACTTCCAGTTGGGTCCCACACTTTCCACAGCGCTTGGCGAACTTCCAGTTGGGTCGCGCATACTTTACACGGCGCATAGCGCGCTTCCAGATGGGTCCCGCACACTTTCCACGGCGCGTGGCGCACTCCCAGTTGGGTCTCACACACTTTCCACGGCGCGTGGCGCGCTCCCACTTGGGCCCGCTTACTTTACACGGCGCTTGGCGCACTTCCAGATGGGTCGCGCACACTTTGCACGGCGCGTGGCGCACTTCCAGATGGGTCCCGCACACTTTCCACGGCGCGTGGCGCAAATCCAGTTGAGTCCCCAATTTTTACACGGCGCGTGGCGCACTCCCATTTGGGTCCCGCTTACTTTACACGGCGCGTGGCGCACTTCCAGATGGGTCCCACACACTTTCCACGGCGCGTGGCGTTATCCCAGTTGGGTCCCGCTTACCTTCCACGGCACGTGGCGCACTCCCAGTTGGGTCGCGCACACTTTCCACGGGGCGTGGCGCGCTTCCAGATGGGTCGCGCACACATCCCACGGCGCGTGGCGCACTCACACTTGGGTCACACACACTTTCCACGGCGCGTGGCGCACTTCCAGTTAGGTCGCGCACACTTTACACGGCGCGTGGCGCACTTCCAGATGGGTCGCGCACACTTTACACGACGCGTGGCGCACTCCCAGTTGGGTCCCACACACTTTTCACGGCGCGTGGCGCACTTCAAGTTGCGTCCCGCACACTTTGCACGGCGCGTTGAGCACTTCCAGTCGGGCTCCGCACACTTTCCGCGGCGCGCCGCTCATTCCCTGTTGGGTCGCGCACACTTTACACGGCGCGTGGCGCGCTTCCAGATGGGTCGCGCACACTTTCCACGGCGCGGCGCACTTCCAGTATCGGTCCCGACACTTTCCCGGCGTTTGGCGCACTCCTAACTGGATCCCACACATTATCCGGTCAACGGTCAACGGTCAACGGTCAACGGTCACCGGTCAACGCTTCCAGTGGAGTCGCGCACACTTTCCATTGCGCGTGGCGCGCTTCCAGATGGGTCGCGCACACTTTCCACGGCGCGTGGCGCACTTCCAGTTAGGTCGCGCACACTTTGCACGGCGCGTGGCACACTTCCAGTTGGATCGCGCACACTTTACACGACGCATAGCGCGCTTCCGGATGGGTCGCGCACACTTTACATGACGCGTGGCGCACTTCCAGTTGGGTCCCGCTTAGTTTCCATGACGCGTGGCGCACTTCCAGTTGGGTCCCGCACTTTTTCCATGGCGCGTGGCGCACTCCCAGTTGGGTCTCACACACTTTCCACGGCGCGTGGCGCACTCCCAGTTGGGTCCGCACACTTTCCACGGCGCGTGGCGCACTTCCAGTTGGGTCGCGCACACTTTACACGACGCGTGGCGCACTTCCAGTTGGGCTCGCGCACACTTTACACGGCGCGTGGCGCACTCCCAGTTGGGTCCCACTTTTCAACGGCGCGTGGCGCACTTCCAGTTGGGTCCCACACTTTCCACGGCGCGTGGCGCACTTCCAGTTGGGTCGCGCAGACTTTACACGGCGCGTGGCGCACTTCCAGATGGGTCCCACACACTTTCCACGGCGCGTGGCGCAATTCCAGTTGAGTCCCCCAATTTTTACACGACGCGTGGCGCACTCCCAGTTGGGTCGCGCACACTTTACACGGCGCGTGGCGCACTTCCAGTTGGGTCCCACACACTTTCCACGGCGCGTGGCGCACTCCCAGTTGGGTCCCGCACACTTTCCACGACGCGTGGCGCACTCCCAGTTGGGTCGCGCCCACTTTCCACGGCGCGTGGCGTACTTACAGTTGGGTCGCGCACACTTTCCACGGCGCGTGGCGCACTTCCAGTTGGGTCCCGCACACTTTCCACGGCGCGTGGCGCACTTCCAGTTGAGTCGCGCACACTTTACACGGCGCGTGGCGCACTTCCAGATGGGTCACGCACACTTTACACGACGCGTGGCGCACTCCCAGTTGCGTCCCACACACTTTCCACGGCGCGTGGCGCACTCCCTGTTAGATCTCACACACTTTCTACGGCGCGTGGCGCACTCCCAGTTGGGCTCCGCACTTTTTCCACGGCGCGTGGCGCACTCCCAGTTGGCTCGCGCACACTTTACACGACGCGTGGCCCACTTCCAGTTGGGTCGCGCACACTTTACACGGCGCGTGGCGCACTCCCAGTTGGGTCCCGCACACTTTCCACTGCGCGTGGCGCACTTCCAGTTGGGTCCCGCTTACTTTACACGGCGCGTGGCGCACTTCCAGATGGGTCCCACACACTTTCCACGGCGCGTGGCGCAAATCCAGTTGAGTCCCCCAATTTTTACACGACGCGTGGCACGCTCCCAGTTGGGTCGCGCACGCTTTCCACGGCGCGTGGCGTATTCCGACCCTTCCCGGCGTTTGGCGCACTCCTAACTGGATCCCACACATTATCCGGTCAACGGTCAACGGTCAACGGTCACCGGTCAACGCTTCCAGTGGAGTCGCGCACACTTTCCACTGCGCGTGGCGCACTTCCAGTTGGGCTCCGCACTTTTTCCACGGCGCGTTTCGCACTTCCAGTTGAGTTCCGCACTTTTACCACGGCGCGTGGCGCACTTCCAGTTGGGCTCCGCACTTTTTCCACGGCGCGTGGTGCGCTCCCAGTTGGGTCCCGCTTACCTTCCACGGCGCGTGGCGCACTCCCAGTTCTGTCCCGCTTACCTTCCACGGCGCGTGGCGCACTCCCAGTTGGGCTCCGCACTTTTTCCACGGCGCGTGGAGCGCTCCCAGTTGGATCTCACACACTTTCCACGGAGCGTGGCGCACTTCCAGTTGGGTCGCGCACACTTTCCATGGCGCGTGGCTCACTTCAAGTTGGGTCGCGCACACTTTATACGACGCGTGGCGCACTTCCAATCGGGGCCGAACACTTTCCACGGCGCCTGGCGCGCTTTTAGTTGGGTCCCACACACTTTCCACGGCGCGTGCCGCACTTCCAGTTGGGTTCCGTACACTTTCCTCGGCGCGTGGCGCCCTTCGAATTGGGTCCCGCACTTTTTCCACGGCGCGTGGCGCACTTCCAGATGGGTCCCACACACTTTCCACGGCGCGTGGCGCACTTCCAGTTGGGCTCCGCACTTTTTCCACGGCGCGTGGCGCGCTCCCAGTTGGGTCCCGCGTTCTTTACACGGCGCGTGGCGCACTTCCAGATGGGTTCCGCACTTTTCCACGGCGCGTGGCGTTATCCCAGTTGGATCCCTCACTTTTTCTTCGGCGCGTGCCGCTTTTCCAGTTATGTCGCGCACATTTTCCATAGCGCGTGGCGCACTTCCAGTTGGGTCCCGCACGCTTTCCACGGCGCGTGGAGCGCTTCCAGTTGGGTCGCGCACACTTTCCATGGCGCGTGGCTCACTTCAAGTTGGGTCGCGCACACTTTATACGACGCGCGGCGCACTTCCGGTTGGGTCCCACACACTTTCCACGGCGCGTGGCGCACCTCTAATTGGGTCGCGCACACTTTCCACGGCGCGTGGCGCACTCCCAGTTGGGTCCCGCACACTTTCCACGGCGCGTGGCGCACTTCCACTTGGGTCCCGCACATTTTTCACGGCGCGTGGCGCACTTCCAGTCGGGTCCCGCACACTTTACACGACGCGTGGCGCACTTCCAGTTGGGTCCCGCTTACTTTCCACGGCGCGTGGCGCACTCCCAGTTGGGTCCCACACACTTTCCACGGCGCGTGGCGCACTTCCAGTTGGGTCCCGCTTACTTTCCACGGCGCGTGGCGCACTTCCAGTTGGGTCCCACACACTTTACACGGCGCGTGGCGCACTTCCAGATGGGTCGCGAACACTTTACACGGCGCGTGGCGCAAATCCAGTTGGGTCCCCACATGTTTACACGACGCGTGGCGCACTTCCAGTTGGGTCCCGCTTACTTTACACGGCGCGTGGCGCACTTCCAGATGGGTCCCGCACACTTTCCACGGCGCGTGGCGTTATCCCAGTTGGGTCCCGCTTACTTTCCACGGCACGTGGCGCACTTCCAGTTGGGTCGCGCACACTTTCCACGGCGCGTGGCGCACTTCCAGATGGGTCGCGCACACTTTACACGGCGCGTGGCGCACTTCCAGTCGGGTCCCACTCACTTTCCCCGGCGCTTGGCGCACTCCCAGTTGGGTCGCGCACACTTTCCACGGCGCGTGGCGCACTCACAGTTGGGTCGCGCACACTTTACACGACGCGTGGCGCACTCGCAATTTGGTCCCACACAATTTCCCCGGCGCTTGGCGCACTCCCAGTTGGGTCGCGCACACTTTCCACGGCGCGTGGCGCACTCACAGTTGGGTTGCGCACACTTTACACGACGCGTGGCGTACTTACAGTTGGGCCGCGCACACTTTACACGGCGCGTGGCGCGCTTCCAGATTGGGTCGCGCACACTTTAGACGACGCGTGGCACCCTTCCAGTTGGGTCCCTCACACTGTCCACGACGCGTGGCGCACTTCCAGATGGGTCGCGTACACATTACGCGGCGCGTGGCGCACTTCCAGTCAGGTTCCGCACACTTTATAGGACGCGTGGCGCACTTCCAGTTGGGTCCCGAACACTTTACACGGCGCGTGGCGCACTCCCAGTTGGGTCCCGCTCAAGTTCCACGGCGCGTGGCGCACTTCCGACACTTCCCGGCGCGTGGCGCACTCCCAACTGGGTCCCACACATTATCCGGTCAACGGCGGTGGCGGTCACTTCCAGTTGGGTCGCGCCCACTTTCCACCGCGCGTGGCGTACTTACAGTTGGGTCGCGCACACTTTCCACGGCGCGTGGCGCACTTCCAGTTGGGTCCCGCACACTTTCCACGGCGCTTGGCGCACTTCCAGTTGGGTCGAGCACACTTTCCACGGCGCGTGGCGCACTTCCAGTTGGGTCGCGCACGCTTTCCACGGCGCGTGGCGCACTTCCAGTCGGGTTCCGCACACTTTACACGACGCGTGGCGCACTCACAATTCGGTCCCACACACTTTCCCTGGCGCTGAACCCACTCCCAGTTGGGTCGCGCACAGTTTCCACGGTGCGTGGCGCACTTCCAGTTGAGTCCCGCACACTTTCCACGGCGCCTGGCACACTTCCAGTTGGGTCGCGCACACTTTACACGACTCGTGGCGCACTTCCAGTCGGGTCCCGCACCCTTTACACGGCGCGTAGCGCACTTCCAGTTGGGTCGCGCACACTTTACACGGCGCGTGGCGCACTTCCAGCTGGGTCGCGCACACTTTACACGGAGCGTGGCGCACTTCCAGTTGGGTCGCGCACACTTTACACGGCGCGTGGCGCACTTCCAGCTGAGTCCCATACACTCTCCCCTGCGCTTGGCGCACTAACGGTTGGGTCCCGCACACTTTACCGACGCGTGGCGCACTTCCAGTTGGGTCGCGCCCACTTTCCACGGCGCGTGGCGCACTTCCAGCTGGGTCGCGCACACTTTACACGGCGCGTGGTGCTTTTCCAGTTGGGTCCCGCACACTCTCCACGGCGCGTGGCGCACTTCCAGTTGGGTCGCACACACTTTCCACGGCGCGTGGCGCACTTACAGTTGGGTCGTGCACACTTTATACGGCGCGTGGCGCACTTCCAGTTGGGTCGTCCACACTTTGCACGGCGCGTGACGCACTTCCAATTGGGTCCCGCACACTTTTCACGGTGCGTCGCGCACTTCCAGTTTGGTCGCGCACACTTTACACGGCGCGTGGCGCACTTCCAGTTGGGTCGCGCACACTTTACACGGCGCGTGGCGCACTTCCAGTTGGGTCGCGCACACTTTACACGGCGCGTGGCGCACTTCCAGCTGGGTCGCGCACACTTTACACGGCGCGTGGCGCACTTCCAGTTGGGTCCCGCACACTTTCCACGGCGCGTGGCGCACTCCCAGTTGAATCGCGCACACTTTACACAGCGCGTGACGTACTTACAGTTGGGTCCCGCACACTTTCCACGGCGCGAGGCGCACTCACAATTTGGTCCCACACACTTTCCCCGGCGCTGAACGCACTCCCTGTTGGGTCGCGCACACTTCCCACGGCGCGTGGCGTACTTACAGTTGGGTCGCGCACACTTCCCACGGCGCGTGGCGTACTTACTGTTGGGTCGCACACATTTTCCACCGTGCGTGGCGTACTTACACTTGGGTCCCGCACACTTTCCACGGCGCTTGGCGCACTTCCAGATGGGTCCCGCACACTTTACACGACGCGTGGAACACTTCCAGTTGGGTCTCGCACACTTTCCACAGCGCGTGGCGCACTTCCAGTTGGGTCGCGCACACTTTCCACGGCGCGCAGTGCACTTCCAGTTGGGTCGAGCACACTTTACACGTCGCGTGGCGCACTTCCAGTTGGGTCGCGCACACTTTACACGGCGCGTGGCGCACTTCCAGATGGGTCCCACACACTTTCCACGGCGCGTGGCGCACTCCCAGTTGGGTCTCACACACTTTCCACGGCGCGTGGCGCACTTCCAGTTGGGTCCCACACTTTCCACGGCGCGTGGCGCACTTCCAGTTGGGTCGCGCACACTTTACACGACGCGTGGCGCACTTCCAGTTGGGTCCCACACACTTTCCACGGCGCGTGGCGCACTTCCAGTTGGGTCCCACACACTTTCCACGGCGCGTCGCGCACTTCCAGTTGGGTCCTGCATCCTTTCCACGGCCCGTCACGCACTTCCACTTGGGTCGCGCACATTTTACACTACGCGGGGCGCACTTCCAGTTGGGTCCCACACACTTTCCACGGCGCGTGGCGCACTTCCAGTTGAGTCCCCACACTTTCCACGACGCGTGGCGCACTCCCAGTTGGGTCCCGCACAATTTACACGGCGCGTGGCGCACTTCCAGATGGGTCCCGCTTACTTTACATGACGCGTGGCGCACTTCCAGATGGGTCCCGATTACCTTCCACGGCACGTGGCGCACTCCCAGTTGGGTCGCGCACACTTTCCACGGCGCGTGGCGCGCTTCCAGTTGGGTCGCGCACACTTTCCACAGCGCGTGGCGCACTTCCAGTTGGGTCCGCACACTTTCCACGGCGCGTGGCGCACTTCCAGTTGGGTCCGCAACACTTTATACGACGCGTGGCACGCTCCCAGTTGGGTCCCGCTTACTTTACACGGCGCGTGGCGTACTCCCAGTTGGGTCCCGCTTACCTTCCACGGCACGTGGCGCACTCCCAGTTGGATCTCACACGCTTTTTACGGCGCGTGGCGCATTTCCAGTTGGGTCCTGCACACTTTCCACAGCGCGTGGCGAACTTCCAGTTGGGTCGCGCACACTTTACACGGCGCGTGGCGCACTTCCAGATGGGTCACGCACACTTTCCACAGCGCGTGGCGCACTTCCAGTTGGGTCCCGCTTAGTTTCCATGACGCGTGGCGCACTTCCAGTTGGGTCCCGCACACTTTCCACAGCGCGTAGCGCATTTCCAGTTGGGTCCTGCACACTTTCCACCGCGCCTGGCGCAAATCCAGTTGAGTCCCGCACACTTCTACACGACGCGTGGCGCACTTCCAGTTGGGTCGCGCACACTTTCCACGGCGCGTGGCGCATTCCGACACTTCCCGGCGTTTGGCGCACTCACTAACTGGTCCCACACACTTTCCCCGGTCAACGGTCAACGGTCACTCCCAGTCCAGTGGAGTCGCGCACACTTTCCACGGCGCGTGGCACACTTCCAGTTGGATCGCGCACACTTTACACGACGCATGGCGCACTTCCAGTTGGGTCCCGCACACTTTCCACAGCGCGTGGCGAACTTCCAGTTGGGTCGCGCACACTTTACACGGCGCGTGGCACACTTCCAGATCGGCCGCGCACACTTTACATGACGCGTGGCGCACTTCCGGTTGGGTCCCCCTTAGTGTCCATGACGCGTGGCGCACTTCCAGTTGGGTCCCACACTTTCCACGGCGCGTGGCACACTTCCAGTTGGGTCCCGCACACTTTCCACAGCGCGTGGCGCACTTCCAGTTGGGTCCCACACTTTCCACGGCGCGTGGCGCACTTCCAGTTGGGTCGCGCACACTTTACACGACGCGTGGCACACTTCCAGTTGGGTCCCGCACACTTTCCACAGCGCGTAGCGCACTCCCAGTTGGGTCTCACACACTTTCCACGGCGCGTGGCGCACTTCCAGTTGGGTCCCACACTTTACACGGCGCGTGGCGCCCTTCCAGTTGGGTCCCACACTTTCCACGGCGCGTGGCGCACTTCCAGTTGGGTCCCACACACTTTCCACGGCGCGTGGCGCAAATCCAGTTGAGTCCCCCAATTTCTACACGACGCGTGGCGCGCTCCCAGTTGGGTCCCGCTTACTTTACACGGCGCGTGGCGCACTTCCAGATGGGTTCCGCACTTTTTCCACGGCGCGTGGCGTTATCCCAGTTGGGTCGCGCACACTTTACACGACGCGTGGCGCACTTCCAGTTAGGTCGCGAACACTTTACACGGCGCGTGGCGCACTCCCAGTTGGGTCGCGCACACATTACACAGCGCCTGGCGCACTTCCAGTTGGGTCTCACACACTTTCCACGGCGCGTGGCGCACTTCCAGTTGGGTCGCGCACACTTTCACGGCGCGTGGCGCACTTCCAGATGGGTCGCGCACACTTTACACGACGCGTGGCGCACTTCCAGTTGGGTCGCGCACACTTTCCACGGCGCGTGGCGCCCTCCCAGTTGGATCTCACACACTTTTTACGGCGCGTGGCGCACTTCCAGTTGGGCTCCGCACACTTTCCACAGCGCGTGGCGAACTTCCAGTTGGGTCGCGCACACTTTACACGGCGCGTGGCGCACTTCCAGATGGGTCGCGCACACTTTCCACGACGCGTGGCGCACTACCAGTTGGGTCCCGCACACTTTCCATGACGCGTGGCGCACTTCCAGTTGGGTCCCGCACACTTTACACGGCGCGTGGCGCACTTCCAGATGGGTCCTGCACACTTTCCACGGCGCGTGGCGCACTCACAGTTGAGTCCCCCACACTTTCCACGACGCGTGGCGCGCTTCCAGTTGGGTCGCGCACACTTTCCACGGCGCGTGGCGTACTTCCCGACACTTTCCCGGCGTTTGGCGCACTCCTAATTGGGTCCCACACATTATCCGGTCGACGGTCAACGGTCAACGGTCACCGGTCAACGCTTCCAGTTGGGTCGCGCACACTTTCCACTGCGCGTGGCGCACTTCCAGATGGGTCGCGCACACTTTCCACGGCGCGTGGCGCACTTCCAGTTGGGTCTCACACACTTTCCACGGCGCGTGGCGCACTTCCAGTTGGGCTCGCGCACACTTTACACGGCGCGTGGCGCACTTCCAGATGGGTCGCGCACACTTTGCATACGGCGCGTGGCGCACTTCCAGTTGGGTCCCGCACACTTTCCACGGCGCGTGGCGCACTTCCAGTTGGATCGCACACTTTCTACGGCGCGTGGCGCACTTCCAGTTGGGCTCGCGCACACTTTTACACGGCGCGTGGCGCACTTCCAGTTGGGTCCCGCTTACTTTCACAGCGCGTGGCGCACTTCCAGATGAGTCGCGCACACTTTCCACGGCGCGAGGCGCACTCACAATTTGGTCCCACACACTTTCCCCGGCGCTGAACGCACTCCCTGTTGGGTCGCGCACACTTCCCACGGCGCGTGGCGTACTTACAGTTGGGTCGCGCACACTTCCCGGCGTTTGGCGCACTTCCTAACTGGATCCACACATTATCCACGGCAACGGTCAACGGTCGCACCGGTCAACCTTCCAGTTGGGTCCTGCACACTTTCCACAGCGCGTGGCGCACTTCCAGTTGGGTCGCGCACTTTGCACGACGCGTGGCGCACTTCCAGTTGGGTCCCGCACACTTTCCACAGCGCTTGGCGAACTTCCAGTTGGGTCGCGCACACTTTACACGGCGCATAGCGCGCTTCCAGATGGGTCGCGCACACTTTCCACGGCGCGTGGCGCACTCCCAGTTGGGTCCCCCTTAGTGTCCATGACGCGTGGCGCACTTCCAGATGGGTTCCGCACTTTTTCCACGGCGCGTGGCGCACTTCCAGTTGGGTCTCACACACTTTTTCCACGGCGCGTGGCGCACTTCCAGTTGGGTCCGCACACTTTCCACGGCGCGTGGCGCACTTCCAGTGGGGTCGCGCACACTTTCCACGGCGCGTGGCGCACTTCCAGTTGGGTCGCGCACACTTTCCACGGTGCGTGGCGCACTCCCAGTTGGGTCGCGCACACTTTCCACGGCGCGTGGCGCACTTCCAGTTGGGTCGCGCACACTTTACATGGCGCGTGGCGCACTTCCAGATGGGTCGCGCACACTTTACACGGCGCGTGGCGCACTTCCAGATGGGTCCCGCACATCTTCCACGGCGCGTGGCGCAAATCCAGTTGAGTCGCCCACACTTTCCACGACGCGTGGCGCACTCCCAGTTGGGTCCCGCACACTTTACACGGCGCGTGGCGCACTTCCAGATGGGTTCGCGCACTTTTTCCACGGCGCGTGGCGCACTTATCCCAGTTGGGTCCCGCTTACCTTCCACGGCGCGTGGCGCACTCCCAGTTGGGTCGCGCACACTTTCCACAGCGCGTGGCGCGCTTCCAGATGGGTCGCGCACACTTCCCACAGCGCGTGGCGCACTTCCAGTTGGGTCCACACACTTTCCACTGCGCGTGGCGCACTTCCTGTTGGGTCGCGCACCCTTTACACGGCGCGTGGAGCACTCCCAGTTGGGGCTGCACACTCTACACGGCGCGTGGCTCACTCGCAGTTGGGTACCGCACACTTTCCACGGCGCGTGGCGCACTTCCAGTCGGGTCCCGCACACTTTGCACGGCGCGGGGCGCACTTCCAGTTGGGCTCCGCACTTTTTCCACGGCGCGTGGCGCACTTCCAGTTGGGTCTCGCACACTTTCCACGGCGCGTGGCGCACTCCCAGATGGGTCGCGCACACTTTCCACGGCGCGTGGCGCACTTCCAGTTGGGTCCCGCTTAGTTTCCATGACGCGTGGCGCACTTCCAGTTGGGTCCCGCTTACTTTACACAGCGCGTGGCGCACTTCCAGATGGGTCCTGCACACTTTCCACAGCGCGTGGCGCAAATCCAGTTGAGTCCCCCAATTTCTACACGACGCGTGGCGCGCTCCCAGTTGGGTCGCGCACACTTTCCACGGCGCGTGGCGTATTCCAGACCCTTCCCGGCGTTTGGCGCACTCCTAACTGGATCCACATTATCCACGGTCAACGGTCAACGGTCACCGGTCAACGCTTCCAGTGGAGTCGCGCACACTTTCCACTGCGCGTGGCGCGCTTCCAGTTGGGTCGCGCACACTTTCCACAGCGCGTGGCGCACTTCCAGATGGGTCTCACACTTTCCACGGCGCGTGGCGCACTTCCAGTTAGGTCGCGCACACTTTACACGGCGCGTGGCGCACTTCCAGATGGGTCGCGCACACTTTACACGACGCGTGGCGCACTTCCAGTTGGGTCCCGCACACTTTCCACAGCGCGTGGCGAACTTCCAGTTGGGTCGCGCACACTTTACACGGCGCGTGGCGCACTTCCAGTTGGGCTCCGCACTTTTTCCACGGCGCGTGGCGTGTTTCCAGTTGGATCTCACACACTTTATACGGCGCGTGGCGCACTTCCAGTTGGGTCCTGCACACTTTCCACGGCGCGTGGCGCACTCCTAGTTGAGTCCTGCACACGTTCCACGGCGCGTGGCGCACTTCCAGTTGGGTCCACACACTTTTCCATGGCGCGTGGCGCACTCCCAGTTGGGCCGCGCACACTTTCCACAGCGCGCGTGGCGAACTTCCAGTTGGGTCGCGCACACTTTACACGGCGCATAGCGCGCTTCCAGATGGGTCGCGCACACTTTACATGACGCGTGGCGCACTTCCAGTTGGGTCCCGCTTAGTTTCCATGACGCGTGGCGCACTTCCAGTTGGCTCGCGCACACTTTACACGACGCGTGGCGCACTTCCAGTTGGGTCCCGCACACTTTCCACAGCGCGTGGCGAACTTCCAGTTGGGTCGCGCACACTTTCCACAGCGCGTGGCGCACTTCGAGTTGGGTCGCGCACACTTTACACGGCGCGTGGCGCACTTCCAGTTGGGTTCCGTACTTTTCCACGGCGCGTGGCGCACTTCCAGTTGGCTCGCGCACACTTTACACGACGCGTGGCGCACTTCCAGTTGGGTCCCGCACACTTTCCACAGCGCGTGGCGAACTTCCAGTTGGGTCGCGCACACTTTACACGGCGCGTGGCGCACTTCCAGTTGGGTCGCGCACTTTGCACGAGGCGTGGCGCACTTCCAGTTGGGTCCCGCTTAGTTTCCATGACGCGTGGCGCACTTCCAGTTGGGTCGCGCACTTTCCACGGCGCGTGGCGCACTTTCCAGTTGGGTCCCGCACACTTTACACGACGCGTGGCGCACTTCCAGTTGGGTCGCGCTTACTTTACACGGCGCGTGGCGCACTTCCAGTTGGGTCCCACACACTTTCCACGGCGCGTGGCGCACTTCCAGCTGGGTCCGCACACTTTACACGGCGCGTGGCGCACTTCCAGTTGGGTCCCACACTTTTCCACGGCGCGTGGCGCACTTCCAGTTGGGTCCGCACACTTTCCACGGCGCGTGGCGCACTCCCAGTTGGGTCGCGCAACACTTTCCACGGCGCGTGGCGCACTTTCAATTGGGTCCCGCACACTTTGCACGGCGCGTGGCGCACTTCCAGTTGGGTCGCGCCCACTTTACACGACGCGTGGCGCACTTCCAGTTGGGTCGCGAACACTTTACACGGCGCGTGGCGCACTCCAAGTTGGGTCGCGCACACTTTACACGACGCGTGGCGTACTTACACTTGGGTCCCGCACACTTTCCACGGCGCTTGGCGCACTTCCAGATGGGTCCCGCACACTTTACACGGCGCGTGGCACACTTCCAGTTGAGTCGCGCACACTTTACACGGCGCGTGGCACACTTCCAGTTGAGTCGCGCACACTTTACACGATGCGTGGCGCACTTCCAGTTGAGTCCCGCACACTTTCCACGGCGCGTGGCGCACTTCCAGATGGGTCGCGACACTTTACACGACGCGTGGCGTTACTCCCAGTTGGGTCCCGCTTACCTTCCACGGCGCGTGGCGCACTTCCAGTTGGGTCGCGCACACTTTACACGGCGCGTGGCGCACTTCCAGATGGGTCGCGCACACTTTCCACGGCGCGTGGCGCACTTCCAGTTGGGTCGCGCACACTTTCCACGGCGCGTGGCGCACTTCCAGTTGGGTCGCGCACACTTTACACGGCGCGTGGCGCACTTCCAGATGGGTCGCGCACACTTTACATGACGCGTGGCGCACTACCAGTTGGGTCCCGCACACTTTCCATGACGCGTGGCGCACTTCCAGTTGGGTCCCGCTTGCTTTCCACGGCGCGTGGCGCACTTCCAGTTGGGTCCTGCAACTTTCCACGGCGCGTGGCGCACTTCCAGTTGAGTCCCCACTTTCTACACGACGCGTGGCGCGCCCAGTTGGGTCGCGCACACTTTCCACGGTGCGTGGCGTACTTCCAGTTGGGTCCCGGCGTTTGGCGCACTCCTAACTGGATCCCACACATTATCCGGTCAACGGTCAACGGTCAACGGTCACCGGTCAACGCTTCCAGTGGAGTCGCGCACACTTTCCACTGCGCGTGGCGCACTCCCAGTTGGGTCCCGCACACTTTCCACGGCGCGTGGCGCACTCCCAGTTGGGTCCCGCACACTTTCCACGGCGCGTGGCGCACTTAAAGTTGGGTCGCGCACACTTTACACGATGCGTGGCGCACTTCCAGTTGGGTCCGCACACTTTCCACGGCGCGTGGCGCACTTCCAGTTGGGTCCCGCCACACTTTCCACGGCGCGTGGCGCACTCCCAGTTCTGT
This sequence comes from Aplectana chamaeleonis, assembly GCA_029168955.1. Classification (NCBI taxonomy): domain Eukaryota; kingdom Metazoa; phylum Nematoda; class Chromadorea; order Rhabditida; family Cosmocercidae; genus Aplectana; species Aplectana chamaeleonis. Next base: position 19,061 of record JAPDOI010001656.1, read on the forward strand.
CTCGCTTACCTTCCACGGCGCGTGGCGCACTCCCAGTTGGGCTCCGCACTTTTTCCACGGCGCGTGGCGCACTTCCAGTTGGGTCCCGCTTACCTTCCACGGCGCGTGGCGCACTCCCAGTTGGATCTCACACACTTTCTACGGCGCGTGGCGCACTTCCAGTTGGGCTCCGCACTTTTTTCCACGGCGCGTGGCGCACTCCCAGTTGGGCTCCGCACTTTTTCCACGGCGCGTGGCGCACTTCCAGTGGGAGACCGAACACTTTACACGGCGCGTGGCGCACTCCAAGTTGGCTCGCGCACACTTTACACGACGCGTGGCGCACTTCCAGATGGGTCACGCACACTTTCCACAGCGCGTGGCGCACTTCCAGTTGGGTCCCGCTTAGTTTCCATGACGCGTGGCGCACTTCCAGTTGGGTCCCGCACACTTTCCACAGCGCGTGGCGCATTTCCAGATGGGTCCACGCACTCTTTACAGCGCGTGGCGCAAATCCAGTTGAGTCCCCCTTTACGACGCGTGCGGCGCTCAGTTGGGTCGCGCACGCTTTCCACGGCGCGTGGCGTATTCCGACCCTTCCCGGCGTTTGGCGCACTCCTAACTGGATCCCACACATTATCCGGTCAACGGTCAACGGTCAACGGTCACCGGTCAACGCTTCCAGTGGAGTCGCGCACACTTTCCACTGCGCGTTGCGCGCTTCCAGATGGGTCGCGCACACTTTCCACGGCGCGTGGCGCACTTCCAGATGGGTCCCGCTTACTTTACACGGCGCGTGGCGCACTTCCAGATGGGTCCCGCTTACTTTACACGGCGCGTGGCGCACTTCCAGATGGGTCCCACACACTTTTGACAGCGCGTGGCGCACACCCAGTTGGGTTCCACACACTTTCCACGGCGCATGGCGCACTCCCAGTTGGATCTCACACACTTTCCACGGAGCGTGGCGCACTTCCAGTTGGGCTCCGCACTTTTTCCACGGCGCGTGGTGCGCTCCCAGTTGGGTCCCGCTTACCTTCCACGGCGCGTGGCGCACTCCCAGTTCTGTCCCGCTTACCTTCCACGGCGCGTGGCGCACTCCCAGTTGGGTTCCGCACTTTTTCCACGGCGCGTGGCGCACTCCCAGTTGGGTCCCGCTTACCTTCCACGGCGCGTGGCGCACTCCCAGTTGGGCTCCGCACTTTTTCCACGGCGCGTGGAGCGCTCCCAGTTGGATCTCACACACTTTCCACGGAGTGTGGCGCACTTCCAGTTGGGCTCCGCACTTTTTCCACGGCGCGTGGTGCGCTCCCAGTTGGGTCCCGCTTACCTTCCACGGCGCGTGGCGCACTCCCAGTGGGGTCGCGCACACTTTTGACTGCGCGTGGCGCACACCAAGTTGGGTTCCACACACTTTCCACGGCGCATGGCGCACTCCCAGTTTGATCTCACACACTTTCCACGGAGCGTGGCGCACTTCCAGTTGGGCTCCGCACTTTTTCCACGGCGCGTGGTGCGCTCCCAGTTGGGTCCCGCTTACCTTCCACGGCGCGTGGCGCACTCCCAGTTCTGTCCCGCTTACCTTCCACGGCGCGTGGCGCACTCCCAGTTGGGTTCCGCACTTTTTCCACGGCGCGTGGCGCACTCCCAGTTGGGTCCCGCTTACCTTCCACGGCGCGTGGCGCACTCCCAGTTGGGCTCCGCACTTTTTCCACGGCGCGTGGAGCGCTCCCAGTTGGGTCCCGCTTACCTTCCACGGCGCGTGGCGCACTCCCAGATGGGTCGCGCACACTTTCCACGGCGCGTGGCGCACTTCCAGTTGGGTCCCGCTTAGTTTCCATGACGCGTGGCGCACTTCCAGTTGGGTCGCGCCCACTTTACACGGCGCGTGGCGCACTCCCAGTTGGGTCCCGCACACTTTCCACGGCGCGTGGCGCACTCCCAGTTGGGTCTCACACACTTTCCATGGCGCGTGGCGCACTTCCAGTCGGGTCCTACACTTTCCACGGCGCGTGGCGCACTTCCAGTTGGGTCGCGCACACTTTACACGATGCGTGGCGCACTTCCAGTAGGGTCGCGAACACTTTCCATGGCGCGTGGCGCACTTCCAGTTGGGTCCCGCTCAATTTCCACGGCGCGTGGCGCACTTCCAGTTGGGTCGCACACACTTTACACGACGCGTGGCGCACTTCCAGTAGGGTCGCGAACACTTTACACGGCGCGTGGCGCACTTCCAGTTGGGTCCCACACACTTTCCACGGCGCGTGGCGCACTTCCAGTTGGGTCCGCCCACTTTGCACGGCGCGTGGCGCACTTCTAGATGGGTCCCACACACTTTCCACGGCGCGTGGCGCACTTCCAGTTGGGTCCCACACACTTTCCACGGCGCGTGGCGCACTTCCAGTTGGGTCCCACACACTTTCCACGGCGCGTGGCGCACTTCCAGTTGAGTCGCGCACACTTTACACGGCGCGTGGCGCACTTCCAGATGGGTCACGCACACTTTACACGGCGCGTGGCGCACTTCCAGATGGGTCGCGCACACTTTCCACGGCGCGTGGCGCACTCCCAGTTGGCTCGCGCACACTTTACACGGCGCGTGGCGTACTCCCAGTTGGGTCCCGCACACTTTACACGGCGCGTGGCGTACTCCCAGTTGGGCCCCGCACACTTTCCACTGCGCGTGGCGCACTTCCAGTTGGGTCCCGCTTACTTTACACGGCGCGTGGCGCACTTCCAGATGGGTCCCACATACTTTCCACGGCGCGTGGCGCACTTCCAGTTGGGTCCCGCTTAGTTTCCATGACGCGTGGCGCACTTCCAGTTGGGTCGCGCCCACTTTACACGGCGCGTGGCGCACTCCCACGGCGTTTGGCGCACTCTAACTGGATCCACACTTTCAACGGCGCGTGGCGCACTTCCAGTTGGGTCTCACACACTTTCCATGGCGCGTGGCGCACTTCCAGTCGGGTCGCGCACACTTTCCACGGCGCGTGGCGCACTTCCAGTTGGGTCGCGCACACTTTGCCACGACGCGTGGCGCACTTCCAGTTGGGTCGCGAACACTTTCCACGGCGCGTGGCGCACTTCCAGTCGGGTCCCACACTTTCCACGGCGCGTGGCGCACTTCCAGTTGAGTCGCGCACACTTCTACACGACGCGTGGCGCACTTCCGGTTGGGTCCCCCTTAGTGTCCATGACGCGTGGCGCACTTCCAGATGGGTTCCGCACTTTTTCCACGGCGCGTGGCGTTATACCAGTTGGGTCCCGCTTACCTTCCACGGCACGTGGCGCACTTCCAGATGGGTCGCGCACACTTTACACGACGCGTGGCGCGCTTCTAGATGGGTCGCGCACACTTTCCACGGCGCGTGGCGCACTTCCACTTGGGTCTCACACACTTTCCACGGCGCGTGGCGCACTTCCAGTTAGGTCGCGCACACTTTACACGGCGCGTGGCGCACTTCCAGATGGGTCGCGCACACTTTACACGACGCGTGGCGCACTCCCAGTTGGGTCCCACACACTTTCCACGGCGCATGGCGCACTCCCAGTTGGATCTCACACACTTTCTACGGCGCGCGGCGCACTTCCAGTTGGGCTCGCGCACTTTTACACGGCGCGTGGCGCACTTCCAGTTGGATTCCGCACAATTTCCACGGCGCGTAGCGCCATTCCAGTTGGGTCGCGCACACTTTACACGACGCGTGGCGCACTTCCAGTGGGGTCCCGCTAAGTTTCCATGGCGCGTGGCGCACTTCCAGTTGGGTCCCGCTTACTTTCCACAGCGCGTAGCGCATTTCCAGTTGGGTCCTGCACACTTTCCACAGCGCGTGGCGCAAATCCAGTTGAGTCCCCCAATTTCTACACGACGCGTGGCGCGCTCCCAGTTGGGTCGCGCACACTTTCCACGGTGCGTGGCGTATTCCGACCCTTCCCGGCGTTTGGCGCACTCCTAACTGGATCCCACACATTATCCGGTCGACGGTCAACGGTCAACGGTCACCGGTCAACGCTTCCAGTGGAGTCGCGCACACTTTCCACTGCGCATGGCGCGCTTCCAGATGGGTCGCGCACACTTTCCACAGCGCGTGGCGCACTTCCACTTGGGTCTCACACACTTTCCACGGCGCGTGGCGCACTTCCAATTAGGTCGCGCACACTTTACACGACGCGTGGCGCACTCCCAGTTGGGTCCCACACACTTTCCACGGCGCGTGGCGCACTCCCAGTTGGATCTCACACACTTTCTACGGCGCGTGGCGCACTTCCAGTTGGGCTCCGCACTTTTTCCACGGCGCGTGGCGCACTTCCAGTTGGGTCCCGCTTACCTTCCACGGCGCGTGGCGCACTCCCAGTTGGATCTCACACACTTTCTACGGCGCGTGGCGCACTTCCAGTTGGGCTCCGCACTTTTTTCCACGGCGCGTGGCGCACTTCCAGTTGGGTTCCGCACTTTTTCCATGGCGCGTGGCGCACTCCCAGTTGGGGCCCGCACACTTTCCACAGCGCGCGGCGAACTTCCACTTGGGTCTCACACACTTTCCACGGCGCGTGGCGCACTTCCAGTTGGGTCGCGCACTTTGCACGAGGCGTGGCGCACTTCCAGTTGGGTCCCGCTTAGTTTCCATGACGCGTGGCGCACTTCCAGTTGGGTCGCGCACACTTTACACGACGCGTGGCACACTTCCAGTTGGGTCCCGCACACTTTCCACAGCGCGTAGCGCATTTCCAGTTGGGTCCTGCACACTTTCCACAGCGCGTGGCGCACTTCCAGTTGGGTCGCGCACTTTGCACGAGGCGTGGCGCACTTCCAGTTGGGTCCCGCTTACTTTACACGGCGCGTGGCGCACTTCCAGATGGGTCCCACACACTTTCCACGGCGCGTGGCGCAAATCCAGTTGAGTCCCCCAATTTTTACACGACGCGTGGCGCGCTCCCATTTGGGTCTCGCTTACTTTACACGGCGCGTGGCGCACTTCCAGATGGGTTCCGCACTTTTTCCACGGCGCGTGGCGTTATCCCAGTTGGGTCCCGCTTACCTTCCACGGCACGTGGCGCACTCCCAGTTGGGTCGCGCACACTTTCCACGGCGCGTGGCGCACTTCCAGATGGGTCCCACACACTTTCCACGGCACGTGGCGCACTTCCGGTTGGGTCCCCCTTAGTGTCCATGACGCGTGGCGCACCCCCAGTTGGGTCCCGCACACTTTCCACGGCGCGTGGCGCACTCCCAGTTGGGTCTCACACACTTTCCACGGCGCGTGGCGCACTTCCAGTTGGGTCCCACACTTTCCACGGCGCGTGGCGCACTTCCAGTTGGGTCCCGCTTACTCTACACGGCGCGTGGCGCACTTCCAGATGGGTCCCGCTTACTTTACACGGCGCGTGGCGCACTTCCAGATGGGTCCCACACACTTTCCACGGCGCGTGGCGCAAATCCAGTTGAGTCCCCCAATTTTTACACGACGCGTGGCACGCTCCCAGTTGGGTCCCGCTTACTTTACACGGCGCGTGGCGTACTCCCAGTTGGGTCCCGCTTACCTTCCACGGCACGTGGCGCACTCCCAGTTGGGTCGCGCACGCTTTCCACGGCGCGTGGCGCACTACCAGTTGGGTCGCGCACACTTCCCACAGCGCGTGGCGCACTTCCACTTGGGTCTCACACACTTTCCACGGCGCGTGGCGCACTTCCAATTAGGTCGCGCACACTTTACACGGCGCGTGGCGCACTTCCAGATGGGTCGCGCACACTTTACAAGACGCGTGGCGCACTACCAGTTGGGTCCCGCTCAGTTTCCATGACGCGTGGCGCACTTCCAGTTGGGTCCCGCTTGCTTTCCACAGCGCGTAGCGCATTTCCAGTTGGGTCCTGCACTCTTTCCACAGCGCGTGGCGCAAATCCAGTTGAGTCCCCCAATTTCTACACGACGCGTGGCGCGCTCCCAGTTGGGTCGCGCACACTTTCCACGGTGCGTGGCGTATTCCGACCCTTCCCGGCGTTTGGCGCACTCCTAACTGGATCCCACACATTATCCGGTCAACGGTCAACGGTCAACGGTCACCGGTCAACGCTTCCAGTGGAGTCGCGCACACTTTTTTCTGCGCGTGGCGCGCTTCCAGATGGGTCGCGCACACTTTCCACAGCGCGTGGCGCACTTCCACTTGGGTCTCACACACTTTCCACGGCGCGTGGCGCACTTCCAGTTAGGTCGCGCACACTTTCTACGGTGCGTGGCGTATTCCGACCCTTCCCGGCGTTTGGCGCACTCCTAACTGGATCCCACACATTATCCGGTCAACGGTCAACGGTCAACGGTCACCGGTCAACGCTTCCAGTGGAGTCGCGCACACTTTCCACTGCGCGTGGCGCGCTTCCAGATGGGTCGCGCACACTTTCCACAGCGCGTGGCGCACTTCCACTTGGGTCTCACACACTTTCCACGGCGCGTGGCGCACTTCCAGTTAGGTCGCGCACACTTTACACGGCGCGAGGCGCACTTCCAGATGGGTCGCGCACACTTTACACGACGCGTGGCGCACTCCCAGTTGGGTCCCACACACTTTCCACGGCGCGTGGCGCACTCCCAGTTGGATCTCACACACTTTCTACGGCGCGTGGCGCACTTCCAGTTGGGTCCCGCTTACTTTACACGGCGCGTGGCGTACTCCCAGTTGGGTCCCGCTTACCTTCCACGGCACGTGGCGCACTCCCAGTTGGGTCGCGCACGCTTTCCACGGCGCGTGGCGTATTCCGACCCTTCCCGGCGTTTGGCGCACTCCTAACTGGATCCCACACATTATCCGGTCAACGGTCAACGGTCAACGGTCACCGGTCAACGATTCCAGTGGAGTCGCGCACACTTTCCACGGCGCATGGCGCACTCCCTGTTGGATCTCACACACTTTCTACGGCGCGCGGCGAACTTCCAGTTGGGTCGCGCACACTTTACACGGCGCATAGCGCGCTTCCAGATGGGTCGCGCACACTTTACATGACGCGTGGCGCACTTCCAGTTGGGTCCCGCTTAGTTTCCATGACGCGTGGCGCACTTCCAGTTGGGTCGCGCACACTTTACACGGCGCGTGGCGCACTTCCAGATGGGTCGCGCACACTTTACAAGACGCGTGGCGCACTACCAGTTGGGTCGCGCACACTTCCCACAGCGCGTGGCGCACTTCCACTTGGGTCTCACACACTTTCCACGGCGCGTGGCGCACTTCCAGTTAGGTCGCGCACACTTTACACGGCGCGTGGTGCACTTCCAGATGGGTCGCGCACACTTTACTCGGCGCGTGGCGCACTCCCAGGTGGGTCCCGCTCAGTTTCCATGACGCGTGGCGCACTTCCAGTTGGGTCCCGCTTACTTTCCACGGCGCGTAGCGCATTTTCAGATGGGTCGCTGCACTCTTTCCACAGCGCGTGGCGCAAATCCAGTTGAGTCCCCACACTTCTACACGACGCGTGGCGCGCTCCCAGTTGGGTCGCGCACACTTTCCACGGTGCGTGGCGCACTTCCAGTTGGGTCCGCACACTTTCCACGGCGCGTGGCGCACTCTAACTGGATCCCACACATTATCCGGTCAACGGTCAACGGTCAACGGTCACCGGTCAACGCTTCCAGTTGAGTCGCGCACACTTTTACACTGCGCGTGGCGCGCTTCCAGATGGGTCGCGCACACTTTCCACGGCGCGTGGCGCACTTCCAGTTGGGTCGCGACCACTCTCCACGGCGCGTGGCGCACTCCCAGTTGGGTCCCACACACTTTCCCCGGCGCGTGGCGTATTCCGACCCTTCCCGGCGTTTGGCGCACTCCTAACTGGATCCCACACATTATCCGGTCAACGGTCAACGGTCACCGTTCAACGCTTCCAGTGGAGTCGCACACACTTTCCACTGCGCGTGGCGCGCTTCCAGATGGGTCGCGCACACTTTCCACAGGCGCACTTCCACTTGGGTCTCACACACTTTCCACGGCGCGTGGCGCACTGCCAGTTAGGTCGCGCACACTTTACACGGCGCGAGGCGCACTCCCAGATGGGTCGCACACTTTACACGGCGCGTGGCGCACTTCCAGTTGGGCTCCGCACTTTTTCCACGGCGCGTGGCGTGTTTCCAGTTGGATCTCACACACTTTATACGGCGCGTGGCGCACTTCCAGTTGGGCTCCGCACTTTTTCCACGGCGCGTGGCGCACTTCCAGTTGGGTCCCGCTTACCTTCCACGGCACGTGGCGCACTCCCAGTTGGGTCGCGCACACTTTCCACGGCGCGTCGCACTTCCAGTTGGGCCGGCACTTCCACGGCGCGTGGCGCACTTCCAGTTGGGTCCCGCACATTTCCACGTGACGTATGTGGCGCACTCCCAGCAATGCCCGCATCTTCCACGGTGCGTGGCGCCGCCCAGTTGGGTCCGCACACTTTCCACGGCGCATGGCGCACTCCCTGTTGGATCTCACACACTTTCTACGGCGCGCGGTGACCTTCCAGTTGGGTCGCGCCCACTTTACACGGCGCATAGCGCGCTTCCAGATGGGTCGCGCACACTTTACATGACGCGTGCCGCACTTCCAGTTGGGTCCCGCTTAGTTTCCATGACGCGTGGCGCACTTCCAGTTGGGTTCCGCACTTTTTCCATGGCGCGTGGCGCACTCCCAGTTGGGGCCCGCACACTTTCCACAGCGCGCGGCGAACTTCCAGTTGGGTCGCGCACACTTTACACGGCGCATAGCGCGCTTCCAGATGGGTCGCGCACACTTTACATGACGCGTGGCGCACTTCCAGTTGGGTCCCGCTTAGTTTCCATGACGCGTGGCGCACTTCCAGTTGGGTCGCGCACACTTTACACGACGCGTGGCACACTTCCAGTTGGGTCCCGCACACTTTCCACAGCGCTTGGCGAACTTCCAGTTGGGTCGCGCATACTTTACACGGCGCGTGGCGCACTTCCAGTTAGGTCGCGCACTTTGCACGACGCGTGGCGCACTTCCAGTTGGGTCCCGCTTACTTTACACGGCGCGTGGCGCACTTCCAAATGGGTCCCACACACTTTCCACGGCGCGTGGCGCAAATCCAGTTGAGTCCCCACACTTTCCACGACGCGTGGCGCGCTTCCATTTGGGTCCCGCTTACTTTACACGGCGCGTGGCGCACTTCCAAATGGGTCCCACACACTTTCCACGGCGCGTGGCGCACTTAGAGATGGGTCCCACACACTTTCCACGGCGCGTGGCGCACTTCCGGTTGGGTCCCCCTTAGTGTCCATGACGCGTGGCGCACCCCCAGTTGGGTCCCGCACACTTTCCACGGCGCGTGGCGCACTCCCAGTTGGGTCTCACACACTTTCCACGGCGCGTGGCGCACTTCCAGATGGGTCCCACACACTTTCCACGGCGCGTGGCGCAAATCAAGTTGAGTCCCCCAATTTCTACACGACGCGCGGCGAACTTCCAGTTGGGTCGCGCACACTTTTACGGCGCGTGGCGCACTTCCAGATGGGTCGCGCACTTTACATGACGCGTGGCGCACTTCCAGTTGGGTCCCGCTTAGTTTCCATGACGCGTGGCGCACTTCCAGTTGGGTCGCGCACACTTTACACGACGCGTGGCACACTTCCAGTTGGGTCCCGCACACTTTCCACAGCGCGTAGCGCATTTCCAGTTGGGTCCTGCACACTTTCCACAGCGCGTGGCGCACTTCCAGTTGGGTCGCGCACTTTCCACGACGCGTGGCGCACTTCCAGTTGGGTCCTGCTTACTTTACACGGCGCGTGGCGCACTTCCAGATGGGTCGCGCACACTTTCCACGGCGCGTGGCGCAAATCCAGTTGAGTCCCCCAATTTTTACACGACGCGTGGCGCGCTCCCATTTGGGTCCCGCTTACTTTACACGGCGCGTGGCGCACTTCCAGATGGGTTCCGCACTTTTTCCACGGCGCGTGGCGCACTTCCAGATGGGTCCCACACACTTTCCACGGCGCGTGGCGCACTTCCGGTTGGGCCCCCCTTAGTGTCCATGACGAGTGGCGCACTCCCAGTTGGGTCCCGCACACTTTCCACGGCGCGTGGCGCACTCCCAGTTGGGTCTCACACACTTTCCACGGCGCGTGGCGCACTTCCAGTTGGGTCCCACACTTTCCACGGCGCGTGGCGCACTTCCAGTTGGGTCGCGAACACTTTACATGGCGCGTGGCGCACTCCCAGTTGGGTCCCACACACTTTCCACGGCACGTGGCGCACTTCCAGTTGGGTCCCGCTTACTTTACACGGCGCGTGGCGCACTTCCAGATGGGTCCCGCTTACTTTACACGGCGCGTGGCGCACTTCCAGATGGGTCCCACACACTTTCCACGGCGCGTGGCGCAAATCCAGTTGAGTCCCCCAATTTTTACACGACGCGTGGCGCGCTCCCATTTGGGTCCCGCTTACTTTACACGGCGCGTGGCGCACTTCCAGATGGGTTCCGCACTTTTTCCACGGCGCGTGGCGTTATCCCAGTTGGGTCCCGCTTACCTTCCACGGCACGTGGCGCACTCCCAGTTGGGTCGCGCACACTTTCCACGGCGCGTGGCGCGCTTCTAGATGGGTCGCGCACACTTCCCACAGCGCGTGGCGCACTTCCACTTGGGTCTCACACACTTTCTCAGACGAATATGAGGACCGACCGCGCGCAACAATAGGCCCGACTTCGGGATCGGCGACGTTCCGACCGCACCACTGCGCGCGTTCCGACCGGTAGTTAGCGCGGTCGGAGACGGAATTGGCGACGTTCCGACCGGCATCATTGTGCGCCGTTTCAACCGACTATACCTGCGCGGTCAGTACCCGGATGTGTGCGCGTTCCAAACGCAAATCTGCATCCACGGCACTTCACGTTCGGACCGCGGGCAAATATGAACCCACGCCCCCTGCCCAGTGGGCGGGGCTTAGAATAGCTGCAATACGCATGGCGAGGGAACCCTCCAGTCGTGATGCCTACTACTAAGCTGTTATATTCTCTGGCACAGCCAGCAGTGGAGATCACAATTTGGGGATACCACTGCTGGCGTGTGTGAACATTAGATAATACAAAGTTAAGACTTACAAATTTATTGATGAATTAATCAATTTTTATAGTACATGAACAAGTACTGAAACAATAATACTACAAGAAATTCTCTCTTACACAGGAACAGCTACATGACAGAATTCATGCAAACAAATGTTGCGAAGTACATATCCGGCTTCATATTTTTTCGAAATACTGACTAAAACTCGCGAAATCACCTATGAGAAAGAGATGAAGTACACATATTTCCCACGCCATAACATTAGAATAGTTAATGTCATGAAGATTATTTGCATTTTTCATATGTGAAAGTACATGTATAGAAACTTAGCTATCTAAAAATTGCGCTTTAAACAACAAATGTTATTCTTTGAAATACTCAGAACCAACCCTCCGATTGAAGTCATATTCCAACGTCTGAAAACTATATTTTCGTCTGATATCAAAATACAGAAATCCACCACCAAACGGAAAAAGGCGGTGATGGTGGGTGGCGGTAGATGCGCTAAAGCCCCTTCAACAGTTTGCCGGACTATGCCGTTCGACACGTTATGGGATTACAGGGCTGCGACATCGTTGAGGTGGCGGAAGGCGACGCCGGATGACCGGCGTCCGCAACGCCGCGCTCAATGTCGGTGCGAAATTTCTCCGTTGATAAGTGTGGGATGATCAAGAAATTATCAGCGGCTCTATCACAGGTCTGAGGGCGCCGCTCGTGAGGGGTCGGATAGCATTGCCTGATGACGGACGGCAAAAGAGAGATCAGTAAAAGGGGGTTAAAGTATAGGATCGAATCTGCAGAGATATTCAAAATGGGTTTTGGTTTCCTCTTCTCTTTTTGTTTTTCCTTCAGGTTCATATTTGTTAGATCCCTATTTGGATGTTGCAGGTATAAGCTTCCTTTTGTGCGCGAAGAGTAATTTGCATTTTTTCGGGCTTGCAAACGTTCCTTTCTGGAGATCACTCTAATAAACCTCAAAAAGGATTGCAGAAAAGATCGCTTTTTTCAAAGGTTTTTTCATCGGGGGTGTATGAGACCTCATTCATGCTATCCTTGAACATTTTTTACCATTTTTTCTCTTCCAAATTCTGGTTTAAATCACTGAATTACCTGAAGAAAACTAAGCTTTGGTATAAGCTTCCAGTACCTTCCATAACGAGAAAGAGTCTCTTTCCTACGCAACACCATCAAGAAAGGCAAAACAAATACAGAGCAGAAAGAAACAAAGAATAAGAAGGATAAACCAAAGACTCAACTAAAGTACCCAGCCGTTCGGTCAATCAATGACGGAATTCAGCCAAGAAGTCAGTATCCAATCTCACATTCTTCGTACATTGTTATAGACCACTTTCAGAAAGCTTTCATCGAACTGCGACGCGATCGACCTAGAAATGTCAATCTGGTCGTGTCCGCATGATCAAATCGCAGCATCGGCTTAGACGCATCCGCCTCAAATATTGTTTGAACCGCGCAGTTCGGCAAAAAGGATTGCCTTCATCGCATTGCTGTGCATTGCCTGGCGATGCAATTGCCGCAAGCTATCGAACTGCGACGCGATCAACTAGAAACATCAATCTGGTCGCGTCGCGCGATCAGAGTCACGCAGCACGCTTAGACGCATCCGCCCAAATATTGTTTGAACCGCCTCAAATATTGTTTGAACCGCGCAGTTCGGCAAAAGAAATGCCTTGATCGCATTGTTAGTACTGCACGGCGATGCACTGCCGTAAGCTATCGAACTGCGACGCGATCAACTAGAAAATATCAATCTGGTCGTGTCGCACGATCAAGTCGCAGCACGCTTAGACGCATCCGCCTTTAACATTGTTTGAACCGCCTCAAATATTGTTTGAACTGGCGCAGTTCGGCAAAAGAATGCTCTTGATCGTACGCTGCGCCGTGCAAATGCACAGCGCGATGCGATAGGGAAAACGAGTTCGACATAAGTACAAATGTGTGGATGTCGTAAGATTACTCCTGCACCACCTGTCGCGGTCTTCGCTGGCTCGGAGAAGGAATGTAAGTTTTGAAATGCTGAAAGCCATGTAACACTCGGTAGCTATCGCGGCTGTCCGTTGCAATGCGAAAGGGTACCCAGAAAAAAGCGACTGAGGGTTCGATTCAGTGTCTCGAGAAAGAGTTTTGCCTAGCCTCTAAGCAACACTGACGTCGCAGTGTTCCTGCAGCCTATCTGTCGTGGGATGTGATATGGACCCTAGTGTGTTGATCGCGATCTGCACCTACCGCCTTTTCCCGAACTGTATTTTTCATGTTATATGACTTTGAAAAAGGACTTTTCATACATATTTTTAAGAGGTTTGAGACCTCAAATATTTGCAAATCATATGCTCTGAAAAAATGTGGCAAAAACATTGACAACGGAGCGAGTACTTTTCTGAGGTACTGGAACGTAGGCCTCTATTAGCGGTGAGAGAAGAAAAACGTCAAAGCTAAAGGCGCCATGTATTAGAAAGAAGATGCATTACAGCAAAGAATGCAACGAAGCAAAAAGCATCTTTCATAATCCTCACCGGCTATCCTGGCACGCGCGGGACGTGCGGTGGACTATGAAACCTATTCTCTGCTCGGCACACGCGTGCCTACGCGCCCATTCAACCCAACTACCATGACGGCGCCGCCCAAACCGTTTCACTGTCTGAATCAATACCCGCTTGTCAGTTCAAGCTCACTCCAACGTAAACAATTCCGGTATTATCTCATTACTACGCTATATTCAAGCTAGGAAATACAGTGTATCATAACTGAAGCCCCATTGAGACAATGTTCACAATAAAAACTCTGTTCTGTTTTTCGCTTTTTCGTGGACGAGTTTTGGCTTGTAACGTCCGTCTTTGCAGCTTCAATGTATACGAGAGCTGACCTGAGTAACATGAGTAGTTGAGAATGAAAGGAAGAGCAGGGCTTTTGATCAGGAAACCATCGCTCGTCTCTCACAATCTCAACTGTTCCTTTATTCACGTCGAGGGGCGTAAAGTGAAAGGACCGGACATGCCCAAAGCGGCGAGGTTCGCTCCACTTTCATAAGCCGTTTTGCGGCTCCTGGGTAGCTTTTCGTCCCGTTTCCTCAACGCTGTTGTGCTTCTGAGAGCCACGAGAAGCGTTTGTCATGGAAAAATTCTGAGGATGAAGTTTATCGTGAACAGAGCCTTTAAATCCGTGACATCGCCATGGCAGCGCGGCGCCGCCGGAGATTTCATTAGTAACTTCACGCGCAACCCACGCGAGAAAAAATTTCACAGTCCAACGCACGCTCCAAACGCGCGCCTGCGGTGAAGCACTTTGAAAGATCCAGAAACTGACATTACTATATAAGAATGATGGTACACGACGATCTCAGCAGTTCCTTCCTGGAGCTAAATAAGAACAATGACGTTGCACTACCACAATAATCAACATTAAAGGACAACATACACTCTCGCATAAATGGTCAGAGATAACAGCATGAGAATGAGTCCACGCTCCTGCCATGCGGCCTCTGCCAGCGTGATCAGCAGCGCTTGAAGCCCTGGAAGCCATCCAGAGAGACAGGATTCGTGCATTACTGCCTCGTATATCCGTATTTTCCCACCCCTGCCATGCGGGCCAATTTATGCTGTTATCTCGACTATGTTTGCGAGCATGTATGCTGTCTTTAAAAACGATTGAAACTTCACAATGAATAATATCCTTCGGATACTCAGAGATTTCTTCTCGTGTTCGAGATGATAAGGTTAGCTGTAGGAGTATATTGAGTTGGCATCAACAAACTATCCATTTAAGTTCGAGGCTATATTTCTGAAAATATTCGCCTTATATATAATACTGGACAGAAAGATATCAAGCTAGCATTTTCGCAAATTATTTTTTTCTACGTATCTCGAGTTAAATTTCACAAAACTTAGTGGAACTCCAAAGTCCGGGTTTTTCACCCCCCACAACGATAACCTTTCGTCTCTTGAATTCCTACGCCCTTTTAATGAATGTGGTGCGCACTCCTTCCTGAAGCTTCGGCCCTTTCCAAAACTTATCAATATTGTTTTGAGAACCTTTAGTACGCCCCCGATAACATAACCCCTCATGTTTTTTTCAAATCCCAACGCATTTTTAGCCGATACTGCAAGCACACTACTTTTTGAACCTCACCGCCCACTTTCCGAAAGATAGCAGTATTTTCAGATCCATAATATACCCCAAAAAGTGCCCCTCACGTTTTCTTCGATTCCCTCACAGCACTTTAGCCGATACTGTGGACACTTCTTCTAAAGCCCCCGCCCACTCTCCCGAGAAAACATCACTAACGTTTTGAAAACCATTATACACCCCCAAACAGCAATCACCTCTCGTTTTATGAACTTTATTGCCCTTTTTTATCGAATGTGGTGCGCACTCCTTCCTGAAGCTCCGCCCACTTTCAGAAACTTATCAATATTACTTGAGAACCATAATACAATACCGCTCGTAGGATTTTGGCCAGAAAGCGAAGCGAGGTCGGGTTTTCGCGTCTTTTTCGTCTTTTTCACCCGTCGACTTCGCTTCAAAGTCAACTTTGAGCGAAACTAGGAAGATATTCGTGATCCCTTTGGCAAATAGAAGGCAATGGTTTACCCTTTGTGGGTGAAAACGTTGAGAACTACAGAAGTGTCGTAATCACCCAGGTTTGTGATTGCTGGTACCGTGATGGATGGTGCGCTACCGTCTCCGCCTGCGTTTCCTGTGTCTACCGTATATAGAGCTGGTTGATTGCAGAAATTTTCATAGTTCTCAACGAAATCCTTAGCTTGGTTGATTGCGAAATTTTGGTTCTCAACGAAATCCCGCATAATAAGCTACGCCATTGGATAGCCCTCGACGCCCTGGATTATGAATATCTCCCCAGTTTCCCGCTCCAAATTTGACTTTGACTTTGAAGGAGTTATACAAAAAGACGAAAAAAAGACGCGAAAAAACCCGACCTCGCTCGCTTTCTGACCGAATCCACCTACGAGCGGTATTGTACGTCGTCAACAACTTACTCCCTCACGTTCTCTTCGATTCCCCTACGCACTCCTAGCCGCTGTTGTGCGCACTTGCTTCTGAAGCCCTGCCCACTTTCCAAAAACACTATTGTTTTTGAGAATCATAATGCGCCTCCTCTCTCTCCAAAAAAAAAAAACTGTTTACTCAAGTTCTTCTTTTTTCGAATCCCTACGCACTTTTGCACCGATGGTTTGCGGACTCCTTCTGAAGCCCCGCGCTCCACATTTCTACATCTTCCACTCACGCCTCTTGATACCCATTACTTTCTTGTCACAATGCGAATTGTTTGCTTAGCAGAGTCCCTTTCCACCCTTCACGATCTCTGCCTCAATCTACAGTGCAAAACCCTACACCTTCAGCCGTTTTCGTCATACTCTACATTGAATTACCTATCTGTTACCTTTGCTTAAACTTCGGGCATCACAATTGTAAGACGATTTGAACATATATAGGAATAGAACGGGAGATCAACAATGGAGAACAGAATGGGAAAGAAGAGAGAAAGCAAAGAAAAAACATAAAAAAAAGCAAGGTAGTACGAGCACCACCAGCAAAAATTTGAATTCACGCGTGGAGGTTAAATGCGTTCTCGGCCGCCACACACACCATGCATTTTCCCTCACGTCCTGAATATGTTGGCGCGCGGTCCAGTCCTAATCCGTGGCGATTTCTGCGCGCTTTACAGAGTTGCGAGCGGTCCGGAACGGTTTTGTGAGGGCGGCCGCAAAGAGACCGCGCAAAGGTGGTCCGGAACGCTCGCAACTTTTTATGATCGTTCCGACCGCGAGAGCGTTGCGCGCGTTCGGTCCAGTTGGGTCCCGCTTACCTTCCACGGCGCGTGGCGCACTCCCAGTTGCGCGCGGAAAGTCCGCACATTTGTCCGAGTTCCACGGCGCGTGGAGCGCTCCCAGTTGGGTACCGCTTACCTTCCACGGCGCGTGGCGCACTTCCAGATGGGTCGCGCACACTTTCCACGGCGCGTGGCGCACTTCCAGTTGGGTCCCGCTTAGTTTCCATGACGCGTGGCGCACTTCCAGTTGGGTCGCGCCCACTTTACACGGCGCGTGGCGCACTCCCAGTTGGGTCCCGCACACTTTCCACGGCGCGTGGCGCACTCCCAGTTGGGTCTCACACACTTTCCATGGCGCGTGGCGCACTTCCAGTCGGGTCCTACACTTTCCACGGCGCGTGGCGCACTTCCAGTTGGGTCGCGCACACTTTACACGACGCGTGGCGCACTTCCAGTAGGGTCGCGAACACTTTCCATGGCGCGTGGCGCACTTCCAGTCGGGTCCTACACTTTCCACGGCGCGTGGCGCACTTCCAGTTGGGTCGCGCACACTTTACACGACGCGTGGCGCACTTCCAGTAGGGTCGCGAACACTTTACACGGCGCGTGGCGCACTCACAGTTGGGTCCCACATATTTCCACGGCACGTGGCGCACTTCCAGTTGGGTCCCGCTTACTTTACACGGCGCGTGGCGCACTTCTAGATGGGTCCCACACACTTTCCACGGCGCGTGGCGCACTTCCAGTTGGGTCCCACACACTTTCCACGGCGCGTGGCGCACTTCCAGTTGAGTCGCGCACACTTTACACGGCGCGTGGCGCACTTCCAGATGGGTCACGCACACTTTACACGGCGCGTGGCGCACTTCCAGATGGGTCGCGCACACTTTCCACGGCGCGTGGCGCACTCCCAGTTGGCTCGCGCACACTTTACACGACGCGTGGCCCACTTCCAGTTGGGTCGCGCACACTTTACACGGCGCGTGGCGCACTCCCAGTTGGGTCCCGCACACTTTCCACTGCGCGTGGCGCACTTCCAGTTGGGTCCCGCTTACTTTACACGGCGCGTGGCGCACTCCCAGTTGGGTCCCGCTTCCCTTCCACGGCGCGGGTCGCTCTCCCAGTTGGGTCGCGCACACTTTACATGACGCGTGGCGCACTTCCAGTTGGGTCCCGCTTAGTTTCCATGACGCGTGGCGCACTTCCAGTTGGGTCCCGCACACTTTCCACAGCGCGTAGCGCATTTCCAGTTGGGTCCTGCACACTTTCCACAGCGCGTGGCGCACTTCCAGATGGGTCACGCACACTTTACACGGCGCGTGGCGCACTTCCAGATGGGTCGCGCACACTTTTGACAGCGCGTGGCGCACACCCAGTTGGGTTCCACACACTTTACACGACGCGTGGCGCACTTCCAGTTGGGTCCCGCACACTTTCCACAGCGCGTGGCGAACTTCCAGATGGGTCGCGCACACTTTACATGACGCGTGGCGCACTTCCAGTTGGGTCCCGCTTAGTTTCCATGACGCGTGGCGCACTTCCAGTTGGGTCGCGCCCACTTTACACGGCGCGTGGCGCACTCCCAGTTGGGTCCCGCACACTTTCCACGGCGCGTGACGCACTCCCAGTTGGGTCTCACACACTTTCCATGGCGCGTGGCGCACTTCCAGTCGGGTCCTACACTTTCCACGGCGCGTGGCGCACTCACAGTTGGGTCCCACATATTTCCACGGCACGTGGCGCACTTCCAGTTGGGTCCCGCTTACTTTACACGGCGCGTGGCGCACTTCCAGTTGAGTCGCGCACACTTTACACGGCGCGTGGCGCACTTCCAGATGGGTCACGCACACTTTACACGGCGCGTGGCGCACTTCCAGATGGGCCCCACACACTTTACACGACGCGTGGCGCACTTCCAGTTGGGTCCCGCTTACCTTCCACGGCGCGTGGCGCGCTCCCAGTTAGGTCCCGCTTACCTTCCACGGCGCGTGGCGCTTTCCCAGTTGGGTCCCGCTTACCTTCCACGGCGCGTGGCGCACTCCCAGTTGGGTTCCGCACTTTTTCCACGGCGCGTGGCGCACTCCCAGTTGGGGCCCGCTTACCTTCCACGGCGCGTGGCGCACTCCCAGTGGGGTCGCGCACACTTTTGACAGCGCGTGGCGCACACCCAGTTGGGTTCCACACACTTTCCACGGCGCATGGCGCACTCCCAGTTGGATCTCACACACTTTCTTTCCACGGCGCGTGGCGCGCTCCCAGTTGGGTCCCGCTTACTTTACACGGCGCAAGGCGCACTTCCAGTAGGGTCCCGCACTTTTTCCACGGCGCGTGGCGCACTCCCAGTTGGGTCCCGCTTCCCTTCCACGGCGCGTGGCGCACTCCCAGTTGGGTCCCGCTTACTTTACACGACGCGTGGCGCACTTCCAGTTGGGTCCCGCTTCCCTTCCACGGCGCGTGGCGCACTTCCAGATGGGTCGCGCACACTTTACACGACGCGTGGCGCACTTCCAGATGGGTCGCGCACACTTTACACGACGCGAGGCGCACTCCCAGTTGCGTCCCACACACTTTTCACGGCGCGTGGCGCACTTCCAGTTGGGTTCCATACACTTTCGACGGCGCGTGGCGCACTTCCAATTGGGTCCCACAATTTTTCCACGGCGCGTTGCGCACTTCCCGTTGGGTCTCACACACTTTCCACGGCGCGTGGCGCACTTGCAGTTTATAGTGCATTCGCCGCACTATTACCCTTATCCGAAGCAAATAAAAATATACCAGCTGCGCCAGGCGGCTGACGCCGCCCAGCGCCGCTGGCGAACCGGCTTCGCCGGTTCGGTGGCCGGCTTCGCCGTCCCACTTCCTAAAAGCCCGTTCAGATCTAATAAAAAAGTAACGAATTTGTTAATGGAAAACGATGCTGCCAGTAAACATTATGATAAGAATGTTTTATTTAAAACATCTCGGCTTTGAAGATTGGCTTTCACGACTCCTCCGAACTCCTCCGCTTTTGTTCGGCCTCCCATTATTAAGCATCTTAAGAATTCCTTTGACTTCACCAAACGGTGGACCGGCTTCGTCGTGCCTCCCTCCATCAGCTGTGTGTAACATATTATTTAGCTTCGCCAAACGGTGCACCGGCTTTCTCCGGTCTCCCCTTACTAAGCATGTGAAGCACTGGTTTGGCTTCGCCTAGCTATGGGCTGTCTTTACTCGGTCTGCTTCCATTACCTATGTGTAGCATTCATTCGCCTTGGACAACGATAAGCTGGCTTCTCCCGGCCTCCCTTCATCAACTATGAGTAGCATTCATTTGTCTTCGCCAAACAGTAGACCGGCTTCCTCCGGCCTCCCTTTACTAAGCATATGTAGCATTCGTTGACTTGGTCAAAGATGGGCTGGCTTCTCCCAGTCTCCCTCCATCAACTATGTGTAGCATTCATTGACTTGGCCTAAGATGAGCTGACTTCTTTAAGCCTATCTCGACTAACTATGTGTAGCATTCATTTGGCTTCGCCGAACGGTAGACCGGCTCCCTACGGCTTCCCTGTACTAAGTATGTGTAGCATTCGTTGACTTGACCAAATGATGGGCTGACTTCTTCCGGCCTCCCTCCATCAAACTTAAGCATACTTCCCTGTAAGACCTTAGCTAAGCCATGATCCCCTCCCACTGATGATCAAAACTATTTAGGGTCACCTCCCCCAACTTTCGGTTGCAGGCTAACGCTTCAAGGATCCCCCGCATCTAATGGGAATTCACACAACAGCTTTTTACCCTGATCTCCATTAACTATGTGTATCATTCGTGTGACTCCGTCAAACGATAGGCGGGAAGGACTCATTGGGCAACATTTAGGGCGATCCCAACCCGATCCCAAACAGACAAAGTTTGTAGCACTTAATACGCAAAAGTCATGGCGGTCCCACCACCGTCCGAAACGAAAAGAGTTCGAAGAGCCCGATACGCATCATCTACGGTAGTCTCAAAATGATTCATAACGATTAAGCTTAAAGAACGCAAAATGCTACAGCTGTGATGGTCCAACCACGATCCATAACGGCGAAAGTTTAAAGAACCCAATACGCAACAGCTACGGTGGTCTCACCACGATTCGTACCAAATAAGCTAAAAGAATTCAATATTCAACAGGAAGGTGGTCCCACCATGATCCACAACGTTGAAAGTTTAAAGGAGCAAATATGCAACAGCTACGATGGTCACACCAAGAATCGTAACGGAGAAGCTTAAAGAATGCAATATGCAACAGGCAGCGTGGTTCCACCACGATCCACAACGGTTGAAAGTTCAGAGGACTCAATAAGCAACAGGTACGGAGTTTGAAGGAGCAAATAAGCATCGAGTAGGGTAGTCCCACCACGATCCATAACGGTGAAAGTTTTAAGGATTCAATATGTAACAGTTACGGTGGTCCCACCACGATCCATAATTGAGAAAATTTAAAAGAATCATAACGCAACAGCTACGGCGGTCCAGCCACGATCGCAATGCTTTGCTCGCTCCTAAATCCCACTCACCTCCTGCCATTTTCTCGGCGTACTGAAATAAAAATAACGCAAGTAATGGGTTGAAAATTTCGGGAAATTTGAAACCCGGTCAAACAGACGTCGGTCATACATGCCAGACACTCGCTCAGACACACCACCACGCCGATTATTATATTTAAGGAAAGGATACACCTTCCGGAGTGAAGTACGCACACATCTTCAAACTCAAGTAAGTGTCCTCAACGATTCGCTCATCCTCAACTCCTACACACCTTCAAAAAATAGGATTTGCGTTTCCTTCCAAGCTCAAAACACTGTTGCGGACGTCGTGCGGGCTCCTCCTAAACCCCTACACACCTTTTCTAATGGTATGCGCGCACCCCTTTGAACCACAATCATTTTCGTCGATTCCGTGCGCGCTCCTTTTGAACCCTATACACCTTTCACGATAGTGTGCGCTCCTCTTGGACCTCTGTGAACGTTTTACAATGGTGTGCGTACACCCCCTCAAAATCTGATCAATTCCAAACGTCAAGCGTGCTCCCCTTGAACCTGTATACCTCATCAACAATAGTGTGCGCACATCCCTAAAAAGTCTAGTTCTTTTCTCCGGCGCTGTGCGCGCTCCTTATGAACTCTCTTACACCTCCCACAGTGGTGTGCGCACCGTCTCCATTGCGTAATGACTGTCCCAGACGTTGTGCGCTCCTACCCGAACCCAACTTACTTCCCAAGACACTGCGCGCTGTTCCCAAACTCTGTTCACAATACAGCACATTGTGCGGGCTTTCCATGAAACACCGTTTGCTCTACAAAAAAAAACTATACCACTGTGAGGGCTCCTACTGTAGGCCCCCCCAATCACTACATTGTATGAGCTCAAAACAGAAACCTCTTTTCCATAACATAGTACGCGCCCCTACTAAATTTCTACTCCGAATCTGGTACACGTTTCGGGTTCTACCACTACTCGTCTTTGACGACGTTTTGCCCGCTCCTCTTCAATCTCTCATCACTTCCGACGACTCTGCCAGCGCTCTTCCTAAAACCCCACTCGCTATCCAAAACGCTATGGGTGCTCCTTCAAAGCCACTACTCACTTTCTAGACTTTTCATTCACGCTCCTCTCCTACTTGCGGTCACCTCACGACAGTGCGCGCTATACCTCAACCCGTACGGGCGCTCCATAGACCTATCCACCATCAACTTCCTTGAGCGCACTCCTCCTATAACCCTACTTCCTCCAGCGACACAGCGCGAACCTCCTGAGATCCCACTAACCTTCCGTGACCCTGGTTAGGCCCCTCCTAAACAACAGCTCTCTTTTCAAGTTTGGACTCGTTCCTCTTCAACCTCAAATCGTTTCTCACAACAATGCGCGCTCTTCCTAAACCTGTGCGCTTTTCTCATAAACCTCCATTCACTATGAAATCCGTTGTGAGCGCTTTTCATAGTCCCCTAATAGTCTCCCAAGACTTCAGTGCGCGCCTCCTAAAACCCTATTTACTCCCACGACGCTAGACGCGCTCCTCTTGTACCCTTCTCCCAACCAACGACACTGCGCGCACTTTGTGGACCCCTGTTCACCTTCCATGACGTTGTGCGCGCTGTTCATAGACCACTTACTCACTTTCCACGGCACTGTGCGTGCTCCTTCTGCACCTCTACTCGTTTCTACGACGTTCTCCAAACTGGCAGAACATTATCGTGCTCTACTTTATGACAAAAATTCTGGAATTTTTGAGTGCCATTTATTCACCCGTGCATGCGTGCATACGTACAGATAGTTGCTCAGACACACATCATGGCGAAACATATTCTGCGAGGATAGAGATAGGACTCTGCACCGCTATGTGACACGTAGGTGGATTTATAACGTCTAGGATACTCCTCTCAACACTTTCTAATACGACCCACTTCAATGGAAAGCTAAAAACTCCATATGCAACAGCTTCTGTATTTAAACACATCATCGCGCCCATTATAATGTACTTGAGGATGAGGATAAGAATGAGTGTTTGCTGAATTCGCGTTCGCTTTCGTTAAAACAGGTCAGACTGCGGCCACGTTCCATTACTAGTAGCGCGAACCTTGCGGTAAACCCGAAGCCCACCTTCATAAAGTACCTCGTGGTGGTCCCTCAGCTCCATGCACATTCTAGGGGTCACTATAAAGCTAGTGTGGTCCCACCTCGATTTTTAGCGAAGGAAACTCAAAGAACTTGATAAGCAACAGCTAGGGTGGTCCCGCCACGATCACAATGCTGTGCGCGCTCCTTCTAAACCTAACTCACCTTTGCGACATTCGTCATGTATTGTTGGAACAATAACGCATTCTGACTGATGGAGTCAAAAATTGCGGGAAATTCAAACGACCGGACAGACAGACATCCGTCGGTCGGACACCGGTTAAGCACACCACCACGCCGATTGTTATATGTAAGGATAAGGATCCGAGCCCCGCACATGTTGTACGCGCCGATTCCGAAGTCCCGCGCACTTTCCGTGTCGTTTTACGCGATGGACCCGGAGCCCTGCTCACTTTCACAAAGTACATATAGGTGGTCTCTGGGCCCCGCACATGTTGCACGCGCCGATTCCGAAGTTCCGCGCACTTTCAGTGTCGTTTTACGCGATGGACCCAAAGCCCCGCCCACTTCTATAAAGTACTTCTTGGTTGTCTCTGGGCCCCGCACATGTTGTACGCGTCGATTCAACAGTTACGATCGTCCCACCATTATCCGTGACTAATAAAGATAAAGTTCAAAGGACCCAATATGCAACGTCTAGGATGGTCCCACCACGATCAGTAACAATTAAAGTTTAAAGGACTCAATATGCAACAGCCAGGGTGGTCCCACCACGATCTGAATAATGTGCGCGCTCCTCCAAGCCCCTCTCATATTCTGCCACCTTCTCGGTGTACTGTGAAACAATAACGTGCTCTGAGTGATGGAGTTGAAAATTGCGGGAAATTTGAAACCCGGTCAGACGTCGGTCATACGTGCCAGA
Source organism: Aplectana chamaeleonis (assembly GCA_029168955.1). Classification (NCBI taxonomy): domain Eukaryota; kingdom Metazoa; phylum Nematoda; class Chromadorea; order Rhabditida; family Cosmocercidae; genus Aplectana; species Aplectana chamaeleonis. The sequence continues at coordinate 43,410 of JAPDOI010001656.1, forward strand.
CACTCGGTCAGACACACCACCACGCCGATTATTATATGTAAGGATGAGGATGAGGATAAGAATGAGGATTTGTTACATTCGCGTTCTCTTTCGTTAAAACGGATCAGACCGCGGCTACTTTCTATTTCGAATAACGCGAACCTTACGGTGAACCCGAAGCCCCATCCACTCTCACAAAGTAACTCGTAGTGGTCCCTCAGCTCCATGCACGTTCTAGGCGTCACTTTAATAGCTAGTGTGGTCCCACCTCGATTTATAACGAAGGTAGCTTGAAGGACTTAATACGCAACAGCTAGTGTGGTCGCACCACTATTAAGAACAAAGATAGCTCAAGGGACTCAACATGCAACGGCTAGGGTGGTCCCAACACGATCGCAATGGTGTGCGCGCTCTTTCTGAACCCCACTCACTTCCTCGCGACTTTCTTTGTGTAATGTTGTAACAATAACGCGCTCCGATTGAAGGTGTCAAAATTTGCGGGAAATTCGAACACCGGTCAAACAGACGTCGGTCGGACGTGCCAGACAGTCGGACAGACACACCACGCCACTTATAATATGTAAGGATGTGTAGCATTCGCTCGGCCTCGCAAGACAGTAGACCGCCTTCTATCGGCCTCCCTTCATCAACTATGTGTAGCACTCGTTTGACTTCACCAAAAGTTGGGCTGGCTTCCCCGGCCTCCCTCCAATAAAAATGTGTAACATTCGTTTGGCTTTGCCAAACGATACACTGGCTTCTCCTGACCTCTCTTCATGAGCCATGTGTAGCATACATTTGGCCTCGCAAACGGTGGACCGCCTTCCCTCAGCCTCCCCCCATCAACTATGTGTAGCACTTGTTTGTCTTCGCTAAAAGTTAGGCTGGCTTCTTCGGCCTCTCTCAATTAGCCATGTGTTGCATTCGTTTGGCTCAGCCGAATTATGTTCCGGCTTCCCCGGCCTCCCTCTATCAACTTTGTGTAGCACTCGTTCAGCTTCACCACACGATATACAGTTTTCTCTCGGCCTCCCTCCATCAAAAATGTGTAGCATTCGTTTGACTCCGCCGAACGATAGGCTGGCTTTGCGGGTCTCCCTCCATCGACTATGCGTAGCATTCCTTTGCATTCGCCAAACATGAGACCGCCGACTTTGAATGGCCCCCTCAACAGATAGACGGAGAACGGCTAAATAAGCAAAGGCTAGGGTGGTCCACCACGATCTGAAACGAAGAAAGTTCAAAGGACGTCATATACAACAACTAAGGTGATCCCGCCACGATTGGTAACGGAGGAATTTTAGAGCACGCAGTAAGCAACAGCTGTGCTGGTCCTACCACGATCAATACCAATGAAAGCTCAAAGATCCTAGTATGTCACAGGTAAGGTGGTCACAACACGATCCAGAACAATGAAAGCCCAAAGGGCCTAATATGCCACAGGTAGGGTGGTCCCAACACGCTCCAGCACAATCAAAGTTCAAAGAACCCAATATGAAACAGGTAGGGTGGTCCCATTGCGATCCATAACGGTGAAAGTTCAAAGGATTCAATATGCAGCAGGTAGGGTGGTCCCACCACGATCCATGGCTAGTAACTTTTGTTTGGGGGGGGGCACTCGGGAGAATGAGATGGTTCATACATGAAAATGGAAATTTGGGCTGATGTCATATGCCTGATAGCGTTATAAGTCATTGTTTTCGTGGAGACTCCATGGAAATACTTCGACTTCTGAAAGCGGAATCATTTATCTTCAACTGAAATCTGAGTGCCCCCCCCTCAATTAGTTTCATACCTGATTCACAATGTTGAAAGCTTAAAGGACTCAATATGCAACAGGTAGGGTGGTCCTGCCACGATATATGGCTTGAAATTTTTTCTTGTGGGGGGGGCACTCGAGAAAATGAAATGATTCATTCATGAAAATGGAAATTTGGGCTGATGTCATATGCCTGATAGCGTTATCAGTCATTGCTTTCGTGTAGACTCCATGGGAATACTTCGAATTCTGAAAGCGGTATCATTCATCCTCCAACTGAATCCTGAGTGCCTCCCCCCAAGTAGTTTAATACCCGAACCATAACGTTGACAGTTTAAAGGGCTCAATATGCAACAGGCAGGGTGGTCCCATCCCGATCCATAACGTTGAAAGTTTAAAGGACCCAATATGCAACAGGTAGGGTTGTCCCACCACGATCCATACCGTTGGAAGTTTAAAGGCACCAACATGCAACAGGTAGGGTAGCCCCACCACGATTCATAATGTTGAAAGTTTAAAGGGCCCAATATCCCCCAACTAAATCCTGAGTGCCTCCCCCCAAGTAGTTTAATGCCCGAACCATAACGTTGACAGTTTAAGGGGCTCAATATGCAACAGGCAGGGTGGTCCCACCCCGCAACAGGCAACCACCCTGCAACAGGAAGGGTGGTCCCACCCCGCAACAGGCAACCACCCTGCAACAGGCAGGGTGGTCCCAACGTTGCAACAGGTAGGACGGTCCCACCACGATCCATAACGTTGAAAGTTTAAAGGACCCAATATGCAACAGGTAGGGTGGTCCCACCACGATCCATATCGTTGAAAGTTAAAAGGACCCAATATGCAACAGGTAGTGTGGTCCCACCACGATTCATAACGTTGAAAGTTTGAAGGACCCAATATGCAACAGGTAGGGAGGTCCCATAACGATCCATATCGTTGAAAGTTAAAAGGACCCAATATGCAACAGGTAGGGTCGTCCCACCACGATCCATAACGTTGAAAGTTTGAAGGACCCAATATGCAACAGGTAGGGAGGTCCCATAACGATCCATATCGTTGAAAGTTAAAAGGACCCAATATGCAACAGGTAGGGTGGTCCCACCACGATCCATAACGTTGAAAGTTTGAAGGACTCAGTATGCAACAGGTAGGGTGGTCCCACCACGATCGCAATGCTGTGCGCGCTCCTCCTAGACCTAACTCACTTTCCTCGACCCTCTCTGTGTACTGTTTTGGAACAATAACGCGCTCTAACTAATTATGTCGAAAACTGCGGGAAATTCAAAGACCGGAGAGACGGTCGGACGTTGGTCGGACGTTGGCCGGACGTGCCAGACATGCGGTCAGACACACCACTACGCCGATTATTATATGTAAGGATAATTGATACTATTTGTTATTGTGTCTGACCACTGTAAAAGACACGGTTACTCAATAAAGTACTTCACTCTCTCATCGTCCCGCGTGGCACAACAGCAACACAGAGGCCTCTGAGCCATCTTATGGTGCATCGGCAACGACGTGCACGGGCAGATTCGTCATATCGTCAACGTCTTCATCATCATCTTCAACGACGAAGAAGACCTATCTAGCGACTATACTACATATCCAGCGACGTATACCACGACGTGTTCAAGACGAACTATCCACTATCTCCTTCGTCTTTATTATATTCTTCGTCCAGCGACCATCAGAAATCATCGTTAGTAACTTTAATCGACGGTTACTTTTCAGCACATCATGTCATCCACTCTATCAGCGAGCCAAAGTCGACTCACCAGAGCGCTCAATCGTCTTTCACGTCTACTAGAGGAAAATGCAGACTTAGTCGCGAACCAAGTCGCTTTTTCTCGTAATGATAACGAGACGCAAAACAAGGATAAGCGATTACGCATCCGAAAAGCGAAGGCCACCATAGAACTGGAATTATGCAACGCCGAAAACGCATTGGACCGATACAACAACGCGGCAGACAATCTTGAACACGCTTATTTAACAGAAGAAATTTTTGAAAGAATTCAAGTCAATGTAGACACAGCCGAGGATCTCATAGACCGAGCTCGATCAACTGTTACCAAACTCGTGGAACTCAATGAAGAATTGGAGGAGCACAACCATTCTATATGCTAAGATACAGAAATTCTACGAGTCGCCTTGCCACCCATCCCGATACCGAAATTCAGCGGACATTCGTGGGAATGGGAGACATTCTGGAGTGCGTTCGACTACACAGTTCATTCAAGAAATACCGACGACATGCAAAAAATGAACTATTTGATAGACGCGCTACAGGGCGAAGCAAAGGAAATCATAAAGCAATATGAGATTCTTAAAGTTTAGCTTCCTGGCAAAAGTAATGATTTGGCAATGTTATAGTTTCAAGAAATCAAAAAGTTGAAAAAAATTAAAAAAAAACGTCTTGAAATATCTTTAAAAATGATTTGGCGCAAAATAACCACAAGTAATGAAAAAACTGGGAAATGTAGTGAGATGATTAACATCGGATTTGGCGGTCAGCCGTAGGCCAACTTTTTATAAGTAGTGAGAGACGAGGTATAGGATTTTACAAGCTTCTCCGTTAAACTTATCAAAGCTTAATCAAGCGCGCATCGTATCTGAGCGTTACGTTTACATAGATTGACCCACCCTGATTTCCGTATTACAGCTTCAATGAAATGTTTTAAGGTTTCAGTTGCGCGCTTGATTTAGCTTTGATAAGTTCAACGGAGAAGCTTGTAAAATCCTATACCTCGTCTCTCACTACTTATAAAACGTTGGCCTACGGCTGACCGCCAAATCCGATGTTAATCATCTCACTACATTTCCCAGTTTTTTCATTACTTGTGGTTATTTTGCGCCAAATCATTTTTAAAGATATTTCAAGACGTTTTTTTTAAATTTTTTTCAACTTTTTGATTTCTTGAAATTATAACATTGCCAAATCATTACTTTTGCCAGGAAGCTAAACTTTAAGAAATTTCATATACTTTTTCTAAAGGTTCCCTTTTTGACCTGATTTTTGTTTAGCGATTCCCATTTTGGAGAGCCGAAACCTCTTATGACAGCTTTCGCCTTCCGTAAATAATGAAATTGGTAATAATCGGTGTTGTCTGAGAACCATAACTCCAAAAAATTGTGAACCGCAACCAGAAAAAACGACCCTCGCTTTCCCATTGGGGGCCCGCACACTTTCTACGGCGTCCTGCGCATTCCCATTGGGTTACCACACACCTACTACGGCGTCCTGCGCAATCCCACTGGTTACCGCACACCTTCTACGGCGTCCTGCGCATTCCCACTGAGGGCCCGCACACTTTCTACGGCGTGCTGCGCCCTCTCCCTGGGTTACCGCACACCTTCTACGGCGTCCTGCGCATTCCCACTGGGTTACCGCACACCTTCTACGGCGTCCTGCGCATTCCCACTGTGGGCCCGCACACTTTCTACGGCGTCGTGCGCACTCTCACTGGGTTACCGCACACCTTCTACGGCATCCTTCACACTCCCACAGGGGTCCCGTACATTTTCTACATCGTCCTGCGCACTCCCATTGAGGGCCCGCACACTTTCTACGGCGTCCTGCGCATTCCCACTGGGGGCCCGCACACTTTTTACGGCGTCCTGCGCATTCCCATTGGGGGCCCGCACACTTTCTACGGCGTCCTGCGCACTCCCACTGGGGGCCCGCACACTTTCTACGGCGTCCTGCGCACTCTCACTGGGCTACCGCACACCTTCTACGGCGTCCTGCGCACTCCCACTGGGGTCCCGCACACTTCCTACGACAACCTACGCTTTCCCATTGGTGGACCGCACACTTTCTGCGGCATCCTGCGCATTCCCACTGGGTTACCGTACACCTTCTACGGCGTCCTGCGTACTCCCACTGTGGTTCCGCACACTTTCTACGGCGTCCTGCGCATTCCCACTGTGATGCCGCACGCTTTCTACGACAACCTACGCTTTCCCACTGGAGTCCCGTACATTTTCTGCGGCAAACTGCGCACTCCCACTGGGGTCCCGCACACTTTCTACGGCATGCTGCGCACTCCCACTGGGGTCCCGCACACTTTCTACGACGTCCTGCGCATTCCCACTGGGTTACCGTACACCTTCTACGGCGTCCTGCGCACTCCCACTGTGGTTCCGCACACTTTCTACGGCGTCCTGCGCATTCCCACTGTGGTGCCGCACGCTTTCTACGACAACCTACGCTTTCCCACTGGAGTCCCGTACATTTTCTGCGGCAAACTGCGCAATCCCACTGGGGCCCCGCATACTTTCTGCGGCGTCCTGCGCACTCCCACTGGGGTCCCGCACGCTTCCTACGACAACCTACGCTTTCCCACTGGAGTCCCGTACATTTTCTGCGGCATACTGCGCACTCCTCAAATCCTATTTACACCAACCGTCTCAAAGAGAGAACAATCTTGGCCGGAAGCCTATCATTAGCTGTGTTGTTTTTCATTAGTTCATTTTCGAAGCTCAGAGAACGTCGGATGGTTTACAATAACATGTTTACATGTTTTTACCCGTCTTGACCCTCAATTTTGAGGGTCCGCTAAAATTGAGCTTTCAACTCCAAAATTGAATAGGAGCTAGCTGCATCCATTTCCAGCCTCCTGCCAAAAAATTAGCTTCTTAGCTCAATTTTAACTGGTTACACAAGATCGTGAACGCCGTCTGAAAAAAAAGGAGATTAGCAGTTTTTCGACCAAAATCACGTGGTTTTCGCCATTTTTCTCGAGCGCCAAGAAACGATTCCGAACCATTTTTTGGTGCATATACCAACTTTTTACGCTCTTTCCAATGGAGAAAAAACCGCATCTCCACAGTTACTCTGAACGCTGATTTTGGAATCGCGGAGGGCCGAGTTAAAGCCAAATCTGGTGCGCGCTTCGCGCGCACCACAATTTCCAGGAACACCTATCCTCAGGTCATTGCATACCTCAAAGACAAAGATGTAAACACTCAAATACTCATCGACTACACAAACTGCAAGAAGCGCAAGCTCAAGGTAATCAGTTGAAAGATCAAGAAAGATTATGTGAACAGCTGAACTCGATTGTTGATCAGCTGGAACTAAAAGGTGAACATACTGATAACGCCTTCCTACAGAAGCAACTCCTCGCGAAATTTTCGGAAACAATTCAGAGACTCTTGCTCCGTCAAAAGCAGCAGGTGAATTCTTCTGGTGAAGTGTGGCGGACAAAAACGCTACTATCTTCGAAAAAATCCTACATCCAAGCGGAAATGCAAATTACTCGAGAAGTACAGAAACATGGAGCCAATACTGAACAAGTATCAGAAACCCGTCGTCAAGCTGAAAGAAGAATGTCGTAAAAAGATGATCATCACTTCAACACCGAACGGAAATTCATCACAAGGACATCTTCATGCTTTTATTGTGACAAAACAGGCCATTCACCAAAGAACTGCGAAGAAGTTGCAACACAGAAGCAGCGACTCGAAGTGATGCAAGGCCGCAAATTGTGTTTAAATTGCGGTTTTAGCAAGCACATTGCAGCTCAATGCAAAGGTGGATCGTGCCGTTTATGTTATGAGAACGGTCACCACACGTCAATTTGCAAAAAACTACAACGCCCTTCAACGCCACGTTCTTCTTCACGAGTGAGAAGCCAAGCCAATTCAACAGTGAAGACACAAATACCAAAAAGGCGAACAACGGCAAAAATCAATACATCATTCTCAAATGAACACAAATTCGTGAAACCTTTCTGGGACAACGTGCCAAACTTCCCAGAACAAGCACCCCACGAGAACTTCCAAATCCTGGTTGGACAAGCCAAAGTACTAAATCCCAAGTCTGGAGCATTGGAACCCATCCATATAATGCTGGATACCGGAACGGATCGATCGTTCATCAGGAACGACCTAGCAGATCTCAAAGACGTCAAAATGTGCGGTTGACGATCAACACATTTGGCTCACAAGCGACAATGAAAAAGACCTGCGGCATCACACCTGTACATATATGGGATGCTGAAGGATCCCCACTCACTTTCACTGTGACTCGGATTGAATCCATCACACAACCACTCTCAAGGGCAGTTCTTAACCAAGAAGATAAGTAATTCCTATTCAAGGAAGACATCCAACTATCCATCAACCCTGATATCGAGAACATAGAGCCACACATTCTTCTTGGTTGCGGCGACTTGTTTTCACTCCTCAGCAATGGATTCGGAAGACAAAGGACGCTCCCATCGGGGTTAAGACTAATCCCCTCCAAGCTGGGATACCTCGCATCCGGACAAAACAATACAGTACGAAAAAGAAATGTAAAAACATCAATCAACACGACACATGAAGCGAGCACAACACAAGTGAACGAGATTCCGCAAGAATCGTGGGAAAGATTCGGCGAGTTCGAGAGTTCTGGTGTGCATGAATTCCCTGGTCCCACAAAAGAAGAACGCAAACGAATAAATGCTGCAGTGCTCAAAGCTTTCGAGGAAAGTGTCGAAAGAAAAAATGATGGATACTACGTACGCCTTCCTTGGAAAGCAAATTCCGCACATCTCCCTGACAACAGATGCATCGCCTTCCAAAGACTGAAAGCAAACTTATTCCATCTCAACAAGACACCATCAGTACTACAACAGTATCATGATACTATTACTCAACAACTAGAAGCGGGAATCATCGAGGAGGTTAAAGAAAGCATGGACACTACATCTCCGGAGAGAGAAATCCTGCACAATCTGCCCCACCATGCAGTACTAACGCCACATAAGCAAACCACCAAACTACGAGTGGTATTTGATGCATCAGCACACATGAAAAACTGCCCATCCCTTAACGACGTCCTCTATCAAGGCCCCGTCATGCTCCCAAAATGATGCGACATCTTACTGCGATTTCGAATCGGGAACACGGCCGTTACAAGTGACGTCGAAAAAGCATTTCTTGAAGTTTGTCTACATTCACAAGACAGGAAGGCAACACGGTTTTTATGTATACGAAATATCTACCAACCGCTTACTCCAGAAAACATCGTCACCTTTCGATTCACAAGAGTTACTTTTGGCCTAAACTGTTCACCGTTTCTCCTTGCGGCTACCATTGCCCATCATTTGAAGACGCAAGTAGACAACCCTCTACTGGTCAAAGAAATAGAGGAGAATATCTACGTAGACAATGTCATTCTGACAACAAATTCTACTGAACAAGGACTGCGCATCCACACAGAATCAAAGAAAATCTTCAAAGAACTCAGTATGAACCTACGACAGTCTCAAACGAACGACACGATTCCGAAAGAACACATACCATCCGAAGACGCAGATCAAAACAAGGAAATCAAAGTACTGGGAATTATGTGGAACACAAGAAATGATGAGCTTGAGCTGTCATGCAAGTACCCTACAAAGAAGATCATCACTAAACGATCAGTGTCGGAACAAGTAGCTGCAATCTACGATCCCTTCGGCTGGCTAACACCACTCACACTAGCGGGAAAAAGATTCCTGCAAAAACTATGGAAATTCGACTACGAGTGGGATGCAATGCTGGCAACAGAACATCAAAAACAGTGGAAAGAAATAACCGAAGAAGTAGATGGTTTCCACTGCGTAATACCACGGAAAGCTGCTCAGATTGGTACAACATCCGAACTAGTACTGTTCTCAGACGCCAGTCAAGGCGCTATGGCTGCATGTGCTTATCTGACCTCCAACAACAGAGCCAACTTGCTCATGGGTAAATCGAAATTACCTTCTACCAAAGAGAACTCAACATTTCCGAAACTAGAACTCAACGCCCTGACAATGGCAACTCGGCTTGCACACATGATCTTCACAGCCATACAACACCACACAACCATCTCTCACGTAGTCATTCTTTCTGACCCGGAAATTGCACTAAATTGGATTGCATCAGATCCAGTGGAAGAATCAGTAGGAGTACTGGTAAAAAATCGAGGGCGAGAAATACAGAAAATTGTACCAGATCTTGCAACATCAGTCCAATTTGGATACATAAACACATCTCTCAATCCAGCAGACGCCGCTACAAGAGGAGTCGAAAAGAATAACTTCAAGAACCACATATGGTGGACAGGACCAGACTTCATACGTAGCCCTATGGAAGAATGGCCAAAAGAATGTAAACTGTTCACTCTATCTCCTGAACCAAAAGAATGCGAAGTCTGTGTCTTCACAACAAGATCCGGCAACATTCCATCCGATTTACTTGACTGGACACGGCACAATGAACTGCTAACAGCTCAAAGGATTGTGGCATATGTTCTACGTTTTATCAAGGCGTTAGTATCACGGATGAGAAACAACGTACGGAAACGCATCGAAGACACATTGCCTGAAATAAAAGCCATGAAGTCTTTCCCGTTCATAACGGCCAATGAATACGAACTGGCACTACGCGTTTTAATCCGAAATCATCAAGCAGTCCACTTCCCATTAATCGTACAAAGGAGTCTGAAACAACTCAAACTCAGAAAAGATGAAAATAATATTCTGCGATGTCAAGGACGCCTGGGAAACTCTGCTCTTCCTTACAACACCAGATACCCTTTCCTGATCGCCTCCAAATCCCACCTAGCTAAGGCCATTGTAAAGCATGCACATTCTATTTTTCACTGTGGAACAGCACACACGATGGCAAACGTGAGGCAGGAATTCTGGATTCCAAAACTCAGGCAAATGGTTCGAAACGTCATCACAAACTGCGTGCCGTGTCAGAAGATGAATAATCTTCCATTCAAGTACCCAGATATGGATGACTTACCAGACCGTCGTGTAAGGAAAACGCGACCATTTGAACACATCGGTATAGACTACTTTGGACCACTCACGGCAAAACGCAACAACGAAACAGCAAAAACATACGGAATCATACTGACATGCACAACTACACGGCTGATCCACCTTGAAATTGTACCGGACATGACTACACATCACCTGCTACTCGCACTACGCAGATACTTTGCGAGAAGAGGAGTTCCGGCTACGATTACTTCGGATAATGCACCAAATTTCTTACTCGCAGACCAAATTCTCCAAGATACTGTGTTTCCATTGACCCAAGACGTTGCATTTGCACAATTCATAGCTACAAAGGGAATTGAATGGAAGACAATCACACCTTTCGTTCCATGGCAAGGAGCTTTCTACGAAAGATTGATCAAGACCATCAAGCGCAGCCTTTACAAAGCGACACAACGGGTTATTCTATCGGAGAAGGACCTAGAAACTCTTTTAGTTGAAGTCGAAGGCACACTGAACCACAGACCTCTCCCTTATCAAGAAGAAAAGTGGGAAGAAACACCAGCATTGAGACCAATCGACTTTATCCAACGCGACATCCTCCTCACATTTCCGTTGGAAACCGCCGAAAACGATGACAGTGATGAGGAATACCTTCCCCCACAAGAAAGAGCCTTGCTTCGATTTCGTAAACAAACCGAAGACGCCTTGAAAGCAAGCCATCAACTCACTGAGAAATTTTGGAGAATCTGGACGGAGCGGTACTTGACAAGTCTACGAGAGTCTCACAAACTCCAGATGAACAACAAGCGTAGTACTAACAAATATCCAGCAGTTGGCACAGATGTCCTAGTAATGGAAGCTGTGTTGCCCCGTAATGCGTGGAAAATGGGAAGGTTTATCAAAATACACAACTCAAGCAACGGTGTTATAAGAGAAGCGGAATTGAAGCTTCCAAACGGAAGAACAATACCTCGACCTGTAAACTTACTCATACCACTAGAACTGGAAGAAGTCGACAAACACGAAAGACCCAAACAAAACGAAACGCGAAATCTATCTCCACAAACAGAAATCCCTCGTGAAGAAATTGAAGAACAAGCGGAAACAAGATACGACCTTCGTCCTCGAACACGTGGAACTGGAAAGGATCAACCAGTATTCAATTTCGGAACAAATACAATAATCGAAAAGGATACTCACGAAAAGTCAATCACAATCAATAAGGAGAACAACACGTTTTCCCCAGGGGAGGAAGTGATTCCACTGGAAAAGAGAACATCGACCGCATTCAAACAAACACACAGCGGAAAGGAGACACGATTTCTGACTGAATTAAAGCCAGCTGATTCTCCTTCTGTCATCATCCCTACCCATCCTTTCCCAACCCATCCTTTGCCAACCCATGCTTCCCCATCGAGAACAAGCGTATCTCGTTACCCTTCTACAATCAACGCTCTGCCAACCTCACCCCAATCGACGTCAACTACGGGCGATCCCATACGTCACTTCCCTACTCCCATCGTCATTCCTTAGCCGTTTGTCCACGTCAGATCATCAAGGAACGACCAAACGCCCTCAACAAACATAGCGAATGCAACTCATCTGCCGTTGATCTTTTGTCCGTCAAGAAGCAAGCGTCAAGAAGCAAGAAGAAGAGTCGGCACAAACAACCGTTCAAGGAGTTCAAGAAAGTGGGCCGGAGTATAGTGCGTTCGCCGCACTATTACCCTTATCCGAATCAAATGAAAATATATAATTGATACTATTTGTTATTGTGTCTGACCACTATAAAAGACACGGTTACTCAATAAAGTACTTCACTCTCTCATCGTCCCGCGTGGCACAACAGCAGCACAGAGGCCTCTGAGCGCGGGTCGCGCACACTTTACAGGACGCGTGGCGCACTTCCAGTTGGGTCCCGAAAACAATCCGCGGCGCGTGGTGCACTTTCAGTTGGGTCGCGCACACTCTACATGGCGCGTGGCGCACTTCCAGTTGGGTCGCGCACACTTTACACGGCGCGTGGCGCGCTCCCAGTTGGGTCCCGCTTACTTTACACGGAGCGTGGCACACTTCTAGTCGGGTCCAACGCACTTTCCACGGTGCGTGGCACACTCCCAGTTGGGTCCCACACACTTTCCACGGCGCGTGGCGCACTCCCAGTTGGGTCTCACACACTTTCCACGGCGCGTGGCGCACTTCCAGTTAGGTCGTACACACTTTCCACGGCGCGTGGCGCACTCCCAGTTGAGTCCCGCACTTTTCCACGGCGCATTGCGTATTCCCACCCTTCCCGGCGTTTGGCGCACTCCTCACTGGATCCCACACATTATCCGGTCAACGGTCAACGGTATCCGGTCAACGCTTCCAGATGGGTCGCGCACACTTTACACGACGCGTGGCGCACTCCCAGTGGGGTCGCGCACACTTTCCACTGCGCGTGGCGCACACCCAGTTGGGTCCCATACACTTTACACGGCGCATGGCGCACTTCCAGATGGGTCGCGCACACTTTACATGGCGCGTGGCGCACTTCCAGCTGGGTACCGTACACCCTTCCCGACTCCTAACTGGATCCCACACATTATCCGGTCAACGGTCACCGGTCAACTCGCGTGGCACGCTTCTAGTGGGGCCGCGCACACTTTACACGACGCGTGGCGCACTTCCAGTTGGGTCCCGCACACTTGCCACAGCGCGTAGCGCACTTCCAGTTGGGTCGCGCACACTTTACACGGCGCGTGGCACACTCCCAGTTGGGTCTCACACACTTTACACGACGCGTGGCGCACTCCCAGATGGGTCGTGCATACTTTACAGGACGCGTGGCGCACTTTCAGTTGGATCCCGCTTACTTTCCACGGCGCGTGGCGCACTTCCAGTTGGGTCCCGTACACCCTCCCTGGCGTTTGGCGCACTCCTAACTGGATCCCACACATTATCTGGTCAACGGTCAACGGTCACCGGTCAACTCGTGTGGCGAGCTTCTAGTGGGGTCGCGCACACTTCACACGGCGCGTGGCGCACTCCCAGTTGGGTCTCACACACTTTACACGACGCACGGCGCACTCCCAGATGGGTCGTGCACACTTTGCAGGACACGTGGCGCACTTCCAGTTGGGTCCCGCTTACTTTCCACGGCGCGTGGCGCACTTCCAGTTGGGTCTCACACACTTTCCACGGCGCGTGGCGAACTCCCAGTTGGGTCCCGCTTACTTTCCACGGCGCGTGGCGCACTCCCAGTTGGGTCGCGCACACTTTACACGACGCGTGGCGCACTCCCAGTGGGGTCGCGCACACTTTCCACGGTGCGTGGCGCACTTCCAGTTGGGTCTCACACACTTTCCACGGCGCGTGGCGAACTCCCAGTTGGGTCCCATACACTTTACACGGCGCATGGCGCACTTCCAGATGGGTCGCGCACACTTTACATGGCGCGTGGCGCACCTCCAGCTGGGTACCGTACACCCTTCCCGACTCCTCACTGGATCCCACACATTATCCGGTCAACGGTCGCCGGTCAACTCGCGTGGCACGCTTCTAGTGGGGCCGCGCACACTTTACACGACGCGTGGCGCACTTCCAGTTGGTTCCCGAAAACAATCCGCGGCGCGTGGTGCACTTTCAGTTGGGTCGCGCACACTCTACATGGCGCGTGGCGCACTTCGAGTTGGGTCGCGCACACTTTACACGGCGCGTGGCGCACTTCCAGTTAAGTCGCGCACACTTTACACGACGCGTGGCGCACCCCCAGTGGGGTCGCGCGCACTTTCCACTGCGCGTGGCGCACACCCAGTTGGGTCCCATACACTTTACACGGCGCATGGCGCACTTCCAGATGGGTCGCGCACACTTTACATGGCGCGTGGCGCACTTCCAGCTGGGTACCGTACACCCTTCCCGACTCCTAACTGGATCCCACACATTATCCGGTCAACGGTCACCGGTCAACTCGCGTGGCACGCTTCTAGTGGGGCCGCGCACACTTTACACGACGCGTGGCGCACTTCCAGTTGGGTCCCGCACACTTGCCACAACGCGTAGCGCACTTCCAGTTGGGTCGCGCACACTTTACACGGCGCGTGGCACACTCCCAGTTGGGTCTCACACACTTTACACGACGCGTGGCGCACTCCCAGATGGGTCGTGCATACTTTACAGGACGCGTGGCGCACTTCCAGTTGGGTCCCGCTTACTTTCCACGGCGCGTGGCGCACTTCCAGTTGGGTCCCACACACTTTCCACGGCGCGTGGCGCACTCCCAGTTGGGTCCCGCTTACTTTCCACGGCGCGTGGCGCACTCCCAGTTGGGTCCCGCTTACTTTACACGGCGCGTGGCGCACTCCCAGTTGGGTCCCGCTTACTTTACACGGCGCGTGGCGCATTTCCAGATGGGTCGCGCACACTTTACATGGCGCGTGGTGCACTTCCAGTTGGGTCCCGTACACCCTTCCCGACTCCTAACTGGATCCCACACATTATCCGGTCAACGGTCACCGGTCAACTCGCGTGGCACGCTTCTAGTGGGGTCGCGCACACTTTACACGGCGCGTGGCACACTCCCAGTTGGGTCTCACACACTTTACACGACGCGTGGCGCACTCCCAGTTGGGTCCCACACACTTTACACGACGCGCGGCGCACTCCCAGATGGGTCGTGCACACTTTACAGGACGCGTGGCGCACTTCCAGTTGGGTCCCGCTTACTTTCCACTGCGCGTGGCGCACACCCAGTTGGGTCCCATACACTTTACACGGCGCATGGCGCACTTCCAGATGGGTCGCGCACACTTTACATGGCGCGTGGCGCACTTCCAGCTGGGTACCGTACTCCCTTCCCGACTCCTAACTGGATCCCACACATTATCCGGTCAACGGTCACCGGTCAACTCGCGTGGCACGCTTCTAGTGGGGCCGCGCACACTTTACACGACGCGTGGCGCACTTCCAGTTGGGTCCCGAAAACAATCCGCGGCGCGTGGTGCACTTTTAGTTGGGTCGCGCACACTCTACATGGCGCGTGGCGCACTTCCAGTTGGGTCGCGCACACTTTACACGGCGCGTGGCGCACTTCCAGTTAAGTCGCGCACACTTTACACGACGCGTGGCGCACTTCCAGATGGGTCGCGCACACTTTACACGACGCGTGGCGCACTCCCAGTGGGGTCGCGCGCACTTTCCACTGCGCGTGGCGCACACCCAGTTGGGTCCCATACACTTTACACGGCGCATGGCGCACTTCCAGATGCGTCGCGCACACTTTACATGGCGCGTGGCGCACTTCCAGCTGGGTACCGTACACCCTTCCCGACTCCTAACTGGATCCCTCACATTATCCGGTCAACGGTCACCGGTCAACTCGCGTGGCACGCTACTAGTGGGGCCGCGCACACTTTACACGACGCGTGGCGCACTTCCAGTTGGGTCCCGCACACTTGCCACAGCGCGTAGCGCACTTCCAGTTGGGTCTCACACACTTTACACGAGGCGTGGCGCACTCCCAGATGGGTCGTGCATACTTTACAGGACGCGTGGCGCACTTCCAGTTGGGTCCCGCTTACTTTCCACGGCGCGTGGCGCACTTCCAGTTGGGTCCCACACACTTTCCACGGCGCGTGGCGCACTCCCGGTTGGGTTTCGCTTACTTTCCACGGCGCGTGGCGCACTCCCAGTTGGGTCCCGCTTACTTTACACGGCGCGTGGCGCACTCCCAGTTGGGTCCCGCTTACTTTACACGGCGCGTGGCGCATTTCCAGATGGGTCGCGCACACTTTACATGGCGCGTGGTGCACTTCCAGTTGGGTCCCGTACACCCTCCCTGGCGTTTGGCGCACTCCTAACTGGATCCCACACATTATCTGGTCAACGGTCAACGGTCACCGGTGAACTCGCGTGGCGAGCTTCTAGTGGGGTCGCGCACACTTCACACGGCGCGTGGCGCACTTCCAGATGGGTCCCGTACACCCTCCCTGGCGTTTGGCGCACTCCTAACTGGATCCCACACATTATCTGGTCAACGGTCAACGGTCACCGGTGAACTCGCGTGGCGAGCTTCTAGTGGGGTCGCGCACACTTCACACGGCGCGTGGCGCACTTCCAGATGGGTCGCGCACACTTTACACGACGCGTGGCGCACTCCCAGTGGGGTCGCGCACACTTTCCACTGCGCGTGACGCACACCCAGTTGGGTTCCATACACTTTACACGGCGCATGGCGCACTTCCAGGTGGGTCGCGCACACTTTACATGGCGCGTGGCGCACTTCCAGCTGGGTCCCGTACACCCTTCCCGACTCCTAACTGGATCCCACACATTATCCGGTCAACGGTCACCGGTCAACTCGCGTGGCACGCTTCTAGTGGGGCCGCGCACACTTTACACGACGCGTGGCGCACTTCCAGTTGGGTCCCGCACACTTGCCACAGCGCGTAGCGCACTTCCAGTTGGGTCGCGCACACTTTACACGGCGCGTGGCACACTCCCAGTTGGGTCTCACACACTTTACACGACGCGTGGCGCACTCCTAGATGGGTCGTGCACACTTTACAGGACGCGTGGCGCACTTCCAGTTGGGTCCCGCTTACTTTCCACGGCGCGTGGCGCACTTCCAGTTGGGTCCCACACACTTTCCACGGCGCGTGGCGCACTCCCAGTTGGGTCCCGCTTACTTTCCACGGCGCGTGGCGCACTCCCAGTTGGGTCCCGCTTACTTTACACGGCGCGTGGCGCACTCCCAGTTGGGTCCCGCTTACTTTACACGGCGCGTGGCGCATTTCCAGTTGGGTCCCGCTTACTTTACACGGCGCGTGGCGCATTTCCAGATGGGTCGCGCACACTTTACATGGCGCGTGGTGCACTTCCAGTTGGGTCCCGTACACCCTCCCTGGCGTTTGGCGCACTCCTAACTGGATCCCACACATTATCTGGTCAACGGTCAACGGTCACCGGTCAACTCGCGTGGCGAGCTTCTAGTGGGGTCGCGCACACTTCACACGGCGCGTGGCGCACTCCCAGTTGGGTCTCACACACTTTACACGACGCGCGGCGCACTCCCAGATGGGTCGTGCACACTTTACAGGACGCGTGGCGCACTTCCAGTTGGGTCCCGCTTACTTTCCACGGCGCGTGGCGCACTTCCAGTTGGGTCTCACACACTTTCCACGGCGCGTGGCGCACTCCCAGTTGGGTCCCGCTTACTTTCCACGGCGCGTGGCGCACTCCCAGTTGGGTCCCGCTTACTTTACACGGCGCGTGGCGCACTCCCAGTTGGGTCCCGCTTACTTTACACGGCGCGTGGCGCATTTCCAGATGGGTCGCGCACACTTTACATGGCGCGTGGCGCACTTCCAGATGGGTCGCGCACACTTTACACGACGCGTGGCGCACTCCCAGTGGGGTCGCGCACACTTTCCACTGCGCGTGGCGCACACCCAGTTGGGTCCCATACACTTTACACGGCGCATGGCGCACTTCCAGGTGGGTCGCGCACACTTTACATGGCGCGTGGCGCACTTCCAGCTGGGTCCCGTACACCCTTCCCGACTCCTAACTGGATCCCACACATTATCCGGTCAACGGTCACCGGTCAACTCGCGTGGCACGCTTCTAGTGGGGCCGCGCACACTTTACACGACGCGTGGCGCACTTCCAGTTGGGTCCCGCACACTTGCCACAGCGCGTAGCGCACTTCCAGTTGGGTCGCGCACACTTTACACGGCGCGTGGCACACTCCCAGCTGGGTCTCACACACTTTACACGACGCGTGGCGCACTCCTAGATGGGTCGTGCACACTTTACAGGACGCGTGGCGCACTTCCAGTTGGGTCCCACACACTTTCCACGGCGCGTGGCGCACTCCCAGTTGGGTCCCGCTTACTTTCCACGGCGCGTGGCGCACTCCCAGTTGGGTCCCGCTTACTTTACACGGCGCGTGGCGCATTTCCAGATGGGTCGCGCACACTTTACATGGCGCGTGGCGCACTTCCAGTTGGGTCCCGTACACCCTCCCTGGCAATTGGCGCACTCCTAACTGGATCCCACACATTATCTGGTCAGCGGTCAACGGTCACCGGTCAACTCGCGTGGCGAGCTTCTAGTGGGGTCGCACACACTTCACACGGCGCGTGGCGCACTCCCAGTTGGGTCTCACACACTTTACACGACGAGCGGCGCACTCCCAGATGGGTGGTGCACACTTTACAGGACGCGTGGCGCACTTCCAGTTGGGTCCCGCTTACTTTCCACGGCGCGTGACGCACTTGCAGTTGGGTCCCACACACTTTCCACGGCGCGTGGCGCACTCCCAGTTGGGTCATGCTTACTTTCCACGGCGCGTGGCGCACTCCCAGTTGGGTTCCGCTTACTTTACACGGCGCGTGGCGCACTCCCAGTTGGGTCCCGCTTACTTTACACGGCGCGTGGCGCATTTCCAGATGGGTCGCGCACACTTTACATGGCGCGTGGCGCACTTCCAGTTGGGTCCCGTACACCCTCCCTGGCGTTTGGCGCACTCCTAACTGGATCCCACACATTATCTGGTCAGCGGTCAACGGTCACCGGTCAACTCGCGTGGCGAGCTTCAAGTAGGGTCGCACACACTTCACACGGCGCGTGGCGCACTCCCAGTTGGGTCTCACACACTTTACACGACGAGCGGCGCACTCCCAGATGGGTGGTGCACACTTTACAGGACGCGTGGCGCACTTCCAGTTGGGTCCCGCTTACTTTCCACGGCGCGTGACGCACTTCCAGTTGGGTCCCACACACTTTCCACGGCGCGTGGCGCACTCCCAGTTGGGTCCCGCTTACTTTCCACGGCGCGTGGCGCACTCCCAGTTGGGTTCCGCTTACTTTACACGGCGCGTGGCGCACTCTCAGTTGGGTCCCGCTTACTTTACACGGCGCGTGGCGCATTTCTAGATGGGTCGCGCACACTTTACATGGCGCGTGGCGCACTTCCAGTTGGGTCCCGTACACTCCCGTACACCCTCCCTGGCGTTTGGCGCACTCCTAACTGGATCCCACACATTATCTGGTCAACGGTCATCGGTCACCGGTCAACTCGCGTGGCGAGCTTCCAGTTGGGTCGCGCACACTTAAACACGGCGCGTGGCGCACTTCCAGTTGGGTCGCGCACACTTTACACGGCGCGTGGCGCACTTCCAGTTGGGTCGCGCACACTTTACATGACGCGGGGCGCACTTCCAGTTGGGTCCTGCTTAGTTTCCATGACGCGTGGCGCACTTCCAGTTGGGTCTAACACACTTTCCACGGCGCGTGGCGCACTCCCAGTTGGGTCCCGCTTACTTTCCACGGCGCGTGGCGCACTTCCAGTTGGGTTCCATACACTTTACACGGCGCATGGCGCACTTCCAGGTGGGTCGCGCACACTTTACATGGCGCGTGGCGCACTTCCAGCTGGGTCCCGTACACCCTTCCCGACTCCTAACTGGATCCCACACATTATCCGGTCAACGGTCACCGGTCAACTCGCGTGGCACGCTTCTAGTGGGGCCGCGCACACTTTACACGACGCGTGGCGCACTTCCAGTTGGGTCCCGCACACTTGCCACAGCGCGTAGCGCACTTCCAGTTGGGTCGCGCACACTTTACACGGCGCGTGGCACACTCCCAGCTGGGTCTCACACACTTTACACGACGCGTGGCGCACTCCTAGATGGGTCGTGCACACTTTACAGGACGCGGGGCGCACTTCCAGTTGGGTCCTGCTTAGTTTCCATGACGCGTGGCGCACTTCCAGTTGGGTCTAACACACTTTCCACGGCGCGTGGCGCACTTCCAGTTGGGTCCCGCTTACTTTCCACGGCGCGTGACGCACTTCCAGTTGGGTCCCACACACTTTCCACGGCGCGTGGCGCACTTCCAGTTGGGTCGCGCACACTTTACATGACGCGGGGCGCACTTCCAGTTGGGTCCCGCTTACTTTCCACGGCGCGTGGCGCACTTCCAGTTGGGTCTAACACACTTTCCACGGCGCGTGGCGCACTCCCAGTTGGGTCGCGCTTACTTTACACGGCGCGTGGCGCATTTCCAGATGGGTCGCGCACACTTTACATGGCGCGTGGCGCACTTCCAGTTGGGTCCCGTACACCCTCCCTGGCAATTGGCGCACTCCTAACTGGATCCCACACATTATCTGGTCAGCGGTCAACGGTCACCGGTCAACTCGCGTGGCGAGCTTCTAGTGGGGTCGCACACACTTCACACGGCGCGTGGCGCACTCCCAGTTGGGTCTCACACACTTTACACGACGAGCGGCGCACTCCCAGATGGGTGGTGCACACTTTACAGGACGCGTGGCGCACTTCCAGTTGGGTCCCGCTTACTTTCCACGGCGCGTGACGCACTTGCAGTTGGGTCCCACACACTTTACATGACGCGTGGCGCACTCCCAGTTGGGTCATGCTTACTTTCCACGGCGCGTGGCGCAGTCCCAGTTGGGTCCCGCTTACTTTACACGGCGCGTGGCGCACTTCCAGTTGGGTCCCGCTTACTTTACACGGCGCGTGGCGCATTTCCAGATGGGTCGCGCACACTTTACATGGCGCGTGGTGCACTTCCAGTTGGGTCCCGTACACCCTCCCTGGCGTTTGGCGCACTCCTAACTGGATCCCACACATTATCTGGTCAGCGGTCAACGGTCACCGGTCAACTCGCGTGGCGAGCTTCAAGTAGGGTCGCACACACTTCACACGGCGCGTGGCGCACTCCCAGTTGGGTCTCACACTTTACACGACGAGCGGCGCACTCCCAGATGGGTGGTGCACACTTTACAGGACGCGTGGCGCACTTCCAGTTGGGTCCCGCTTACTTTCCACGGCGCGTGACGCACTTCCAGTTGGGTCCCACACACTTTCCACGGCGCGTGGCGCACTCCCAGTTGGGTCCCGCTTACTTTCCACGGCGCGTGGCGCACTCCCAGCTGGGTTCCGCTTACTTTACACGGCGCGTGGCGCACTCCCAGTTGGGTCCCGCTTACTTTACACGGCGCGTGGCGCATTTCCAGATGGGTCGCGCACACTTTACATGGCGCGTGGCGCACTTCCAGTTGGGTCCCGTACACCCTCCCTGGCGTTTGGCGCACTCCTAACTGGATCCCACACATTATCTGGTCAACGGTCATCGGTCACCGGTCAACTCGCGTGGCGAGCTTCCAGTTGGGTCGCGCACACTTAAACACGGCGCGTGGCGCACTTCCAGTTGGGTCGCGCACACTTTACACGGCGCGTGGCGCACTTCCAGTTGGGTCGCGCACACTTTACATGACGCGGGGCGCACTTCCAGTTGGGTCCTGCTTAGTTTCCATGACGCGTGGCGCACTTCCAGTTGGGCCGCGCACACTTTACACGGAGCGTGGCGCACTCACAGTTGGGTCCCGCTTACTTTACATGGCGCATGGCGCACTTCCAGTTGGGTCCCGTACACGCTCCCTGGCGTTTGGCGCACTCCTAACTGGATCCCACACATTATCCGGTCAACGGTCAACTCGCGTGGCGAGCTTCTACTGGGGTCGCGCACACTTCACACGACGCGTGGCGCACTTCCAGTTGGGTCCCGCACACTCTCCACAGCGCGTGGCGCACTTCCAGTTGGGTCGCGCACACTTTACACGGCGAGTGGCGCCCTTCCAGATGGGTCGCGCACACTTTGCAGGACGCGTGGCGCACTTCCAGTTGGGTCGCGCACACTTTACACGGCGCGTGGCGCACTTCCAGTTGGGTCCCGCTTAGTTTCCATGACGCGTGGCGCACTTCCAGTTGGGTCGCGCACACTTTACACGGCGCGTGGCGCGCTTCCAGTTGGGTCGCGCACACTTTACATGACGCGTGGCGCACTTCCAGTTGGGTCACGCTTAGTTTCCAGGACGCGTGGCGCACGTCCAGTTGGGTCGCGCACACTTCACTCGGCGCGTGGCGCACTTCCAGATGGGTCGCGCACACATTACAGGACGCGTGGCGCACTTCCAGTTGGGTCCCGCACACTTTCCGCGGCGCGTGGTGCACTTCCAGTTGGGTACCGCACTTTTTTTCTTCAACTCGTAGCCGTTTATTATTATGCATGATTTATTAACATTAATATTATTGATATGTCGGCTTTCCTTCCACGATATTTCGAATGGATCGTTGTTGACTTGGACTTTTCCGTGAATTGTGAAGCATGAAAGCGGCTTGTTTTCCCGTATCCGCGTAGCCCATTGATGTGACGATCAAAGGAATTTCACTCTCGATTCCTTAAAAAAATTAGTTTTTCTTCTCTTGTATCGAGCTTTAATAAGGGAGGAATGAGTGGGGGAGTGTACGAATGGGTGAAATCAGCATGAATTTTTTCTTTGCTAATAAGCAGAAACTATCTTTACCAGGCAAGGCAGTGAATTTGAGCACGTAATGAATAGAGATGATAGCCGTATCTCCACCATTGCGATTGTAGTTCTGCGTAGGTGGGGCCCCTTCAGGTATGCGAACACAGCACTTCTCGAATACCTGTTGAAAGGAACGTTTCAAAACACAAATATCTCAATATTTATATCTCCCGAAGGGTACAGAAAAGAGCAACAAAAGTTTGATAGAACGAGAGCAACAATATAGCTAGAATTTTCGCACATTAATTTTTGAGCATATCGGAGTAGTTTTCTGAAAAATTGGAAGCCACATCGCAACTGAAAATGAAACTAACCCGCTTATGTCGAGCCTTCACTTTACCCAACGGCACCATTTCAATTAGGTGTTCACTCAATTTCTTTTCGTTGACATGCTCGTACCTACAAAAAAAATCTCGATGGCAGGAGAACGTTTCTCATGAGTCTGTTCAGAGGTAGTCTTGAAACTCCACATGAGCCTGGCTGATGGATATCACTATGATCAAAGCTGGATTCACAAGTACACAGCTTCGTTGGTACCGACTAACATACAGACAAAAAAGGTGGAACCGGTCATTCGGCGATGTCTGAGGGAATTAAGGATGATTTATTGATCTGCGGGAGCAACGAGAGTCGCGGCAATGACGGCTACCCTACATATGCCGTCGTAGCGATGCTGGCGGCTACGCAAAAACACGAGTTGCACGTTGCCAGCTATCTTCGCTCCTACATAGCTATAAGCCGCGATCAAACTTCCTTCGACGAGCGAAGCAACGCAGTGTTTACCTACCGTATGGATCGAAAATCGATATGCCTGATATGCACTGTCGCTGGTCGCGGTAGTTATGATCCCGGCCATGATTACTACATTCGGCAATAGTCGATCCTGGCCCTAATCAAAAATTTGTTTTCAGATACACGACAGCTAGCGAGAACCGTCGCTTGTCCTCGTTAGCTATTGAAGCTCCCTAAGGGCCCCTTGGGTCACCTTGGGCTTGTTCTTAGCTGTTCTTCGGCACGGTTGTAGCGAATAAGCTCAAATCAAGGCGACTCTCTTGACTTAATCCGTTGGCTTTTGCCTGACGCGGTGATTCCGCATCTTCAGCGAGGTGTGCCGTCCTAGTAGTCAGCCGTGTCCTATTTTCACGGTCTTCAGCCACAATTTGAACACATTCCATCCAGCTGTCACTATTCCATTTCCTGCGAAACGAAACATCGCCCCTGAACTGTCTTTCGATGCCGAGTGACTTCAAATCCTCTTTAACCACATCCGTCCAGAACTTTTGCCTACGCCCAGGTGGCCGTTTCCAGACAGGATTTGGAAGCATTTTTAAAGCGTGGTGTACGAGACGATCCGGCTTTCTTCTTAGTATATGCCCGAGCAGTCGAAGTCGATTTTCCATTGCTGCTTGAGATGGCTTTAGGAGATGCTGGCACCTCTCTCTTGTCAAGCGTTGATGTACTGCGTCGATTTCCTGTAAGGATCTTCGTTATGGCATACACGCGGCAAGAAATATCCAAGCAAACGCCTAAAAAGCTTCCTCTCCGTGCAATCCAACTTTTCCATCTGCGTCTTCGGTGCTGCCCACGTCTCCGATCCGTACATCATGAAAGGGCAAATAGCGGATAGGTATACGCGCAACTTGACTTCCTTCGGATGGTGGTAAACCACAAACACTTGGTTAGAGAATTAAATGCAGACGTAGCTTTCGCACATCGTTGTCGTATATCCGCTGCATAACTACCATCGTTCTTCAGCAAACAGCCCAAATAACAGAAATCGTCCACCAGTTCGATACGTTGTCCGTCCACACAAACTCCCGCTGATGGCCTCTGATAGACCCACATCTGCTTGCATTTGTCGGGACGAAGACGAAGTCCATAGGTTGCGGCATACTTCGAAACGAGGTTCACAATCCTTGGCAGTTTGGCGTTGTTTTCAGCGAATAGCACAATGTCGTCGGTGTACTCCAGGTCGACAAGGGAGCGTCCTGATGGTGTCAGGATCACATCCGCAGGAAACTGTTCTGCAACTTTACGCATGATGTCATCAACGGCGAAGTTGAAAAGAAAAGGTCCTGCTACGGCTCCTTGCCTTACTCCTGTTTTCATCTCGAAAACTGACGTAAATTCGACAGGTGTACGAACTGCCGCTGTTGTTCCTTTGTTCATGTCCTCGATTAACCGAACATACTTTTCCGGGACTCCATCTGCTCGCCGAGCATTGAACAATCGATCACGATGAGGAGAGTCGAACGCGGCTTCAAAGTCCAAAAAAGCAAGCTGTAGTGGCTTCGAATACCGCTGCCACGATTCAATTACTCTTCTCACGACGAACACTTGGTCGACGGTCGATCTTCCAGGTCGAAAACCGGTGTTGCTCATCTCTGGTCGTTCATTCACGATGTTTGAAAAGTCGCTCGAGAATGATACGCTTTAAAACCTTGTACATGACACGAAGTTGAGAGATTCCTCTGTAGCTCTTAGGATCCGTGACGGATAGCTTCTTGGGAAGAGGTACAATGATCGCATGTCTCCACAAATCGGGTATCCTTCGCTCATCCATATGACAAGGATGGTGTTGGTCATTTCACGAATCCCAGACAGAGGAAGAGGTTTCAGCATTTCAGCAGTGATGTTGTCATCTCCACCTGCCTTTCCATTCTTCATTTTCCAGACACAATCCAAAACTTCAGACTCAGTCGGCGGTTCCTCTCTGACATCGTAATGTGCTCCCTGACTATGCGGGAGTTCAGGTACTGATGGCGCTGGACGATTCAGTAGTGAACTGAAGTAATCCTTCCATATTGGCAGCGTCGCATCACCAACTGCAACTCCATTGGTAGTGTTCAAGACAGGAGAACATCTCTCCATCTTCCCGCTATACTGTCGCAGCAACGTGTGGGCTTTCCTCGGATTCTTCTCCTCCCAAGTCCTCAGCTCTACACGTCCACTATCGTTCGCGGTCACTTTGAAGCTGCCGACGCAACTTCCTCCTCAGACGCTTCTCCTCCACGAAGTTTCCTGCAGTTCGGAGAGCACATACCCTGTTGTAAGCGTTTCCTCTGAGACGTAGGCAAACTTCTTCTTAGGATGTACAACAGGGAGTGCCTCTTTCGAAGCGTCCTGGATGCACTTGACAAAAGAATCCGCGTCGCGAAGTTTCTTCTTAGTCCGTACTCCGATGTGAATAGAAACGCGTTGTCAAAAATTCCTTCTGCATTCTTCATCTCTGAGACTTGTCATGTCAATCCTCTGGAGAGGCCGAGCCTCTCGCTTCCTCTTATGAATCCTCGCAGTGAAGTTCAACAGAAGAGGATGGTGATCCGAATCGAATGCGACATCCCACACAGCTCTATATCTTCGAATGTCCGACACTGGAATTCAAGGTGAACAACCAAAAACTGTATTCATTTTGGACACCACCTCAAACCAACGCCTGCTCAAAGACGTACCCAGGGATTCTCTCCAAGGCTCTATTTCAGCGATTTCGTGGGAGCGGACATCTACCCATCGAAGCTCGCCCCAAATGGGTCGAGGGCAGCTAGATCATAGTGTAAAACCGCATGGTCATTGCTATATGTAGATCTGTACGATTTATCAGGTTGTGAGAGATTTTTTTGACCACTTGTTCTTAATTATAGTAATTTTCTGGAGAGGGGTTCTCATTTACGTATGTCTCTTTTCACTAGTGGGAAAGACATACGTAAATGAGAACCCCTTTCCAAAAAATGGCCAACAATGTTCCTAATAATTTTCTAGCAGCACACCGAAGCTGCAGAATTAGGTGAGGCCATTGAATACCGAAGACTAAATGGTAGTTGGGGTAATTCTCGATGAAGGAGGATCCGTGTTTTCCTACCTGGAGAATTTCATAACTTATCAACTGCGGTCGCTTCTGCCTAATCAAACCTTTACCAAACTTGGGGTCGATTTTTAAGGGTAATGTCTCTACTCATTAGTATTTAGCTTGTCATTCACCAATAACTTTTTCAAAATGTTATAAAAAATCACAAGAACAAAAAAAAAGATCGATATGACACAATGAATACAACCGAGTATTGTCTTGCTCATAATAGAAAGATTAAAAGTTCTGTAGCGGGCGTTGGTTTGGTGAGATATAATCGACATCAGCTGCGTTTTGTGAAGAACACGACTTTCTCTTTGTTCGAAACCTCGTCGAGGGCTATGCTCTAATCTTTGGTGTTCATTCATGGGGTCCACTAGAGTGTTTACTGACTGTTCGTAAGTTCGAATAATCGAATAACCAATTATTCGAACTATTCGAATTAGGATATTCAAAAAGCGGATTTTTCAAGCTATTCGCATATTCCAAGATTCAATCCTTATTCGTTACGCAGTTTGGTCCCAATGTGTGTGTAAGTGTTTGGTCAGCTGATCTTTGGAATGGCGGATAAGAACTAGCATGAAATGGTATCATTTTTCAGGCGGGTGGAACATATTTTGATCATCGAAAAATCGGCCAAGATCATCTGAGCGCCTCAGAGCAATCAAGTTTGTCCGTGGGGTGCGCTTATTGACCGTGGGTCATGAAAACATCAATGAGGCATCTAGTGATGGAGAGGCTACGCACAAGTAGTAGCGACAGAACTTTGAAAGTTTGAAAGCAGGCTATGGGACGCTGTACAGAATAGCTACGGTTTTATGAGCGCTTAGGATGTAATAGAATGTGTGCAGGACTTTAGTGGGAGTGAGCATGACGTTGGGGAAATGGGTGCAGGACTCCAGGAGCAATGCTCAGAACGTTGAGGTGGAAAGTGTGTAGGGCTCCAGTGGGAGCATTCAGGAAGACACCAAAAAATGAACAGAACATTGATGATGAGCAGTTACATGATGGGCATACTTTCCACCAATGGCTATTCAGCAAAAATCATCCTCGGATTGGTCTGCGATCTTCCCAACTGATGGACGGATATGCGGTGAATACATCTGCAATAGTTATGGCTTCTGGTATAAGAACTGCTGTCCAAATTCTGTCGGATGCTGCGGATCCATCACTATTCCTGGAATCGTATTTCTTGTTGTAGTTGGTGGCGCGTTCTAGTCATGTTTTTATATGTTGCATATGCATATCATAGTCGACATCCTTACCTGAATCTGAGCGGTCGAGTGGTTTTGAGTGTTCCCGACCGAGTCGGCTTGTTATTGGAAGCTCGTCAACAACAATTCTGATAGAGGATATCATTCCTGACTACTCGTGGATATAACCCTCACGGCTGCTGAACTACAGCGTATATCGACTACGTCATTTCTGATATTGGATATCATTCCTGGCTACTCGTGGAAACAACCCTCACGGCTGCTGGACTACTGCTTATACAGTGCGTTCGGAAATGATAGGGACACCCCTGAAAACCACAGTCTTTATGTTTAAATTGCTTGCGGCGTTCGGTAATGCTCATAAATGAATTCAGCAAGGTAAATAACCTATGTTCACTTGTTTCTATAACAATAGCATAATAATGTAAACTTTTATTTTAAATTATCACATTATTCGTCGTTCGGAAATGATAGGGACACTATCAAAAAACAAAAATTATCAAACAAGGATCAACACATACATTAAATCTAATATGATATCGCACCTCCAGAGTTGGAAATCAATTCTAAAATTCTATTCGGCATGGAAGTGATCAAATTGGATATCACATTTTTATCCAAATTTCTTCAGGCTCCGAGTACAGCGGCCTTTAGCTTGTCTACGGTCCCATACTGCTTGTTATTCGCGTAAATCTGGCGCACAATTATGCCCCAGATATTCTCTATTGGGTTGCAGTCAGGACTACACGCGGGCCATTCCATCACACGAACTCGGTTTTGTTGAAGCCACGCCTTTGTGGATCTGGAGACATGGACCGCAGCGTTATCTTGCTGGAAAATGTAGGGTTGACGCTTGTTTCCAGTGAGAAACGGCAGAAGATGCGCAGGCAATGTTTCTTGATACTCCTCCGAATCCATCCGACACGAAGTGAAGGCGATTTCCAAAACGCCTTCGCTGCAGAATGCTCCCCAACACATCAGCGAACCGCCTCCGAAATTTTTTCGGCTAAATACCATCGGATCCTTGCGAAGATCTCTCCAGTAGCATCGAGCACCGTCAGGTCCATCAAGGTTAAACTTCTCTTCGTCCGAGAAAATTACTTGGAACATGTCGCCTTTATCTTTCTAAATTTTATCGGGTTTTTAGAGAATCCCTTACCTTTGACCAGTCTGTTGCCACGTTGTTCCTTGCAAACCGGAGTCGAGCTACTTTGTGGGCTTCTGAGAGTGATGGAGCCTTCTTCATCACTTGGCGGACGATGTTTTCTTCTGCGTTTACAACGCTCCAAACAGTAGTCTTCGACACATTGAGCGACAACTGAGCCCTCACTTGGTTGAGAGACAGACTACTGTTTGAGCAGAGTGGGCTTATCCTCCGTGCATCCCTGCCGCTGACCTTTTTTGGGCGTCCAGGACTATTTGCCAAGCCGTAGGAGTCTGGATCTCGTAGGAACTGGCTGATGCAGTTGGGGGAACGTCCGAGGTGGGAGGCAATTAGACGTTGGCTCAGCCCGGCAGCGTTGAGGGCACGTATTTGGGCTTGTTCGGAAACAGTAAGCGATGTACCATGGCCCATGATTGTAATAAAGATGTTGGGTGTCCTCGTGTTGCGTTCATGTAGTGAACTTGTGACGGGAAATTTTGTTCGAAGTGAAAAATTAAATTTTTTGCAAGGTGTCCATATCATTTCCGAACGGTGAAATTTCCTAAATGTAAAGGAAAAGTTTTATGAAATTAGGCAAGGTTTCAAGGAAGTTGCGAACAGAGGTTTTTTATCACGGTGAATTCATTGATGAACAGTATTCATCTCCATTCCCAGAAATTTTTTGAAAATCTCATTTTTTAGAGGTGTCCCTATCATTTCCGAACCCACTGTATTGACTACGTGGTGGTGTTATATACATACATATACTGCGAAGAACTGCGTTTCCCCCGGGGTCCATTACATTGTTTTCAAAGAAAGTGCCGCCTCGTAAGGTGTATTTTTCTGGAATTCTCATATGTCGTCCGATCTCTTCAGTTGGCTGGATAGTACTTTTTTCGGACTTGTCTCATGGCGTCTAATATATTATCTGGACTCATGGTTGATCATGATATTGCTAATGCGGCTATTAACATGGTGAAAGAGGACAAGTCTTCACCTGGTCACGTGAAAGATGTGCTGGTATGCGTTCCAAGAATGTTTCCACGATGCAATGGGAGGGCAAATAGCCTTTCCATGGACAAACTTGTTTTCCATGGCCACGATTTATAACTGCAAAACGCTTCCACGCCGCGGTGGCTAGGTTTCCATGGGAGCCTTTAGCCATGGAAATGTTCTTGGAACGCACCCCTGATCTATCTATGCCAATCGAAGGAAAAAATGGAGTTTTTGATTAAGAGAAATCTGGAGCTGTAAGAAAAAGTCCGGACCCTCACTTTTGAGAATGGCAAATTGCGAAATCAGTGTTCTTGCTCACAGTCCATTCATCCTGAGTCCGTTAATGTTACCGTAAGATCGCAGTCTGGGCATGATATCCTGTTGAAAAACCCTAATACCGAAAACAAAGTTCCGATTACTGTATGTGCAGCTCCGATCTCAACACAATCTTTTCCCCCAAATTTTGAGAGTGAGTGGGAAAGACGTAGGTCATTAATACTACATGGTGTACCAGAATCTTTATCTACGAGTGTTAGTGATAGACTGAACCATGATTTTCTGGGTGTCATAAATTTACTCGAATTTCTTAAAATTGAGTGTTATCCGAAGTCGGTGTATAGAATGGGAAAGCGAGAGTCAGGAAAGAACCGCCCTCTAAAAATTGTTCTTCCTGCCTCTCGTTTTCAGAAAATAGCTTTGAGCAGAACATCTCGGCTCCGGTATTTCCCAAATGGACGGCTCTATCTCAGGGAGTCTGTTCCATTTGAAGAAAGAAGAAGACGACGAGAGCTTGGAAACGTTCCTGTTAGCAGGCATGAGGAGGCAAGTGCCGATATCTCCCCATCAAATGGGGATCATGGAGCGTTGGTCAACTTGCAAAATGATGTGCATGCGATATGGACTTGTCCGCAATCACAGAGAACTTTAAACTGAATGACGCTCAATATTCAGTTAATGTAGTAAAATGTTTTTATGCTAATGTAAGATCTGTTGCGAGAAATTCGGACTATATGGAGCTTGTTCTCTGTGATTGTTATGACATATGTATGTTCACTGAGACTTGGTTGAATTCATCTTTCTCTCGCTTCGTTGTTGTGTAGTGCAAGTGACTATCAGGCTATGCGTTGTGATCGGTTTCGGAAACAGGGTGGTGGTGTCATGATTTTCATTAAAAACGGTTTTGGGTACACAGAAATTTTCTCTGAATCCGTAATGGATGCGTATGAAATACTAGCGGTCGACGTTCTCTTTCAATATCACGAATTGCGTTTCATTCTTGTTTACAGAACCCGATCGTGCCCATCTGGGCAAAATGACGGGTTAATAAATGCTCTCAGCGATCTGGTAACATGCGAACATCCTTCCGTTATCACTGGAGATTTCAACTACCCTGATTTTGATTGGGATAATCTGGAAAACCCGATGACACCATTATCTTCTTCTTTTGCAAGCTTTGTAAACTCACACGACTCAAAACAATACGTTACCTTGCCGACACGAGGGAACAATATCCTCGATTTGGTATTAGCAAATGATGAACAACTGGTAAAAAATGTTAACCTTAATCCACCTGTTGGTTCTAGTGATCATAACAGTCTTGCTTTTCATTTATCATGTTCCTTTCCTGAGTCTGAAGTGACGTTCTATCGGTACTTCAGAGGCTGCGATGTTGGTGGACTTTCAGCCTACCTCCTATCTGTGGATTGGAGACAGTCATTCGAAACAGTACAAACAGTCATAGCCAAATATGAGATGTTTTTGGATATATTACATCACAGCATCGACTTATTCGTCCCTATGAAACGAGTGTGTGCCACTCAGTCCTTTCTTCTATCTTATCTTCAAAACATGTTAGACCATAGAGGTTGTTTATTTAAAGTAGCTGTCACCACAAATCTTGATAGTGATTGGGAGAAATTTCATGCTTTCTCAAGTAAATTCACTAGTCGGCTCAAAAAATTCAACAAAAGTGTCTAGAAGAAAATTATCGAGAGTAACAACAAGAAAGGATTTTACAAATTATAGAAGAAGAAACTTAAGCCTACAACCACGATCCCCAGCCTGACAAAAGGAGGAGAAGTGGCAACCTTAGATCAGGATAAAGCAGATCTCTTAGCAGATAAATCCGTAGAGGTGTATAGTGCGAGTGATGATATTTTACCACCGTTTTATCCTGAAGTTAATTTTGAAATGAACATTTTTCCATGGTTTGAAGTTATTACGATACTTGAGCTCATCAACAAATTACCCTGTTCATTTTCATTAACTCCAGATTATATGCCAGCTGTTTTTCTGAAAAGTATTGGGCATATCATTGCTGAGCCCATTGCGTATTTGTTCAACCAATCATAGTGTTATTCGGATATTCCGTTAAGATGGAAACATTCTTTCGTAGCTCCCTGCTGAAAAAAAGAGCCCGCCAATTTGGCAGGAAATTATAGGCCAGTGAGTATAACCTCCCACTTGTGAAGAATTTTCGAAAAGGTATTGAAAAAACATATCATGTCACATTTGGAGAGGAATTCTATCATTCCCCCGAATCAGCATGGATTCATGCCAGCTAAATCTGTGGAAACAAATCTTCTGGAGTGTGTCAATGACTGGACTGAGTACATGGATGCTAAGAAGGGCTGTGATGTAGTATATATTGATTTTGCCAAGGCTTTCGATCGTGTAGATCATTGTAAATTGATTCACAAAATCACTAAACTGAAATTTCATCCCCTGGTTATAGAGTGGTTGAGGGGTTACCTTGAGAAAAGAAGTTTCCAGGTGAGAATAGGTTCATGCTTCTCAACGGTCAGAGAAGCTTGCAGCGGAGTGCCATAGGGCGGAGTAGTGTCTCCAATCTTGTTTGCATTGTACACTGCCGAGCTCCCTACAATTTTAGAGAGATGCGGTGTCCAATGCAAACAATTTGCAGATGATGTCAAGATTTATAGAATGACTGAAAGTTCCGATGACCTTATCAAGATGCAAGCAGCTTTAGACCAGATTTACAGCTGGTCACTCAGTTGAGAGCTACCTTCATCCCCTGAAAAAACTATTTACATGAGAATTGGAGTTCCCAGCTTCCCAAGTTTTTATAAACTTGCTGATCAAGCTTTGAATTCAGTGGCTTCGGTAAGAGACTTTGGGTTTCACTATGATGGTAAACTGGATTTTATGAATCATTATAAGCATCTGAGCAACAAGGCTTTTTCGCGCACTTTCCTTATCTTTAAAGCACTTTCTACGTGCGATAAAGATGTTCTTGTAAGAGCATATAAAACTTATATAAGGCCAATCATGGAGAGTGGGTCATCGGTTTTTGCTCCACATAAAAAGAAAGACATTTCCTTGCTAGAGAGAACCCAAGATAATTTCACACGCAAATTATTTGCAAGGGCTTTCCAATTGCCGTACAGTAGCATTCCCAATTCAAAGAACCGGAACAGGGAGTTGTTACTACACGCATTAGAATCTCGGCGGAAGGTTTGTGATGTCGTAACTGTCGCTAAAATGTTATCAGGTGTTATGAGAGTAGACGTTTCTAAATTTTACCGTATAATTCATTCTAGAACCAGAGGTGGTACAGAGAAAATTTCATATGTAATCCCAAAAAGTACACTAAGGTCCAGCTCGTTTACGTGCAGGACTGGGTCGCTCTTTGTTTCATTTAGAGAAGGGATACCTGCCGTTCGATCTGGAGTGAGATCTTTCAAACGTATTGCGCGAAAGAAGATACTGTGTTTTTAACGGGAAGTTCGGTGATGGGATGGAGATCACTATCTATCAGCGATTAATATCTGCGCTCAATCTATACATTACTAACTTGCTGTGTTTTTGTGTTTCTCACGTGTGCCTTATGCAACGTATTTTTTAAATAAATAAATAAACATCAGTGGGAGTGTACAGGCTATGAATCGGCGAAATTCGCTTGGTTCCTACGCATGCTGGTGCGGATCAGAGGTTAGAGACAGTGAGAGAGCGTAGGCCAGACGGAGGCCGAGGCGTCACGCGCGCCGCTCGCGCCTCGAATGATGTGAATTGCGACGCTTTGTAGAGGGTATATGACGTCATGCAAGGTGCGCTTCGCCTAAACAGGAGTGTGCAACCCGTCAAAGAGATTGATCAGAATGTCGTGGAACGCGTTCTGGACCTCAGAAAGGTTGTGCATACATGAGATTCTGTAACGCGAGCGGGAGTTAAGAAGGTGCGCAGGACACCACATGAAATGGGAGGTTATTCTTATGAAGTGATCTTGTGCCCTGGAGAGCGTGAGACACGTTTCGGGAATGCGCAGGATTCCAGAAAAATTTATGTGCCAATCTAGGATAGGGATAAGGACACCCCCCCCTCCCAGCTTTCGCCACTCATTTCAACCTCACCGTCGTGTCTGTTCACTGACAAGCCCCCATTTCGGTTTATTTATCTTGAAAGACCTAGTTTAGCATTATCCACTTCCACAAAAACTCAAACACGAAAAAGAAAAAGAGCATGGTATTGGTCAATTCAAAAAACACCGCTTACAGTTCGAGACTGCGGTTGTCTTCACAATGAAGGAGATGATTGTGCAAAAACGACTGCTTGAGACACTGCAACACGAAAAAAAGCGGTGATTCGTGATATAACGGAAGAGGTCGGAGGAGTAGCATGTTTAGAATACCACGGTCTGGTAGAAGGGAGACAGCAGCCGGCGTCAGCCAGCAATGTGCCGCTGGTTTCGAATGGTTTGCGGCTTCCAACCATTTCAGACTCCTTGCCAACTGTACGCTAGCTGAATTTGCTACAAAAGACCCACTCAGCCCTTCAGTATCATCTGGCCCAAGGAGTAGTCGAAAGTGAAAACTGGTTTGACAAAATTGACCAGCTACGAGAGATTGACGCACAGGAATTCTATGAAACGAAAACTTCGCTTGGTCTCGCTCGTTATGGTGATTTCGAATATTATTAGAATATTCTAGTAGTCGATGTAAAATACATATTCGAACGTTCAACATACTACCCATCCTGCAGCGAAATCCCCATGATTCATGACATGCGCGTGCACGCCCACGATGCTCTCTCCGTCTCCTCGCATCCTCGCTCGCCGCCTTTAAATTTCTTTTCGTCTCGGTATGCAATGAAATATGGGAATTTCGCTCCGAAGTGGGGTATAGCCCTTTTAAAATTTGATGCCTAAAGCATATTCCGTGGTCCACGATCGCGACACGCGCTTTAGCCGCCGAACGAGAGGGTAGATACAATACAGGCCGTATCTTTTGAGTTTTGGACGAAAAAGGGAATAAAAAGACGCGAAAACGCGTCTTTTGCATCCTTTTCTCATAACTCTGTTCAAAGTGGTCGATTCTGGAATCTGAGGAGATGTTTAGAATCAGCATTGAGAGCTCTTCCTTTTGAGCCGTCACATGTCTTACTCTGCAACAAGGCATATAGGCGTAACACAATCAATCGAGTGTGCGAAACGCGAAAGCGGAATTGGTGTCGGAGGATTGAATGTGTTTATATAACTACTGTATATATTCTAATGAAACATTGCGAAGGAATTTTGACTGAACATATCAGATATAAATTTCGATTTCTCCCATTTTCAAGTATCCATATTTGGATCATTTCCCGGGGCGTCAAAAAGGCGAAAAAACGCTGTTTTGACACATCTGAATGAGGTGGAAAATGGAGTCCAACGAATTGGACTGCTGCAATGTTCAATTAAAGGAAGATAACAAAAAAAGGTTACTGACTTGTGACGAATAGAAATTTATGTCTCATTAATTCAGTCAAGATCCTTTCAGAATGTTCCACTAGAATATACACAATAATTATTTAAACACATTCAATCCTCCGACCCCGATTCCGCCTTCGCGTTTCGCGCATTCGATTGATTGTGTCACGCCTATATGTCTTGTTGCAGAGTAAGACGTGTGAGAGCTCAAAACGAAAAGCTCTCAATGCTGATTCCAAATATCTCTTCGGATTCCAGAGTGGACCACTTTGAACAGAGTTATGAGAAAAGGACGCAAAAGACTCGTTTTTGCGTCTTTTTCGTCCAAAACGCAAAAGATACGGCCTGTATTGTAAGGCTATCATAA
This sequence comes from Aplectana chamaeleonis, assembly GCA_029168955.1. Classification (NCBI taxonomy): domain Eukaryota; kingdom Metazoa; phylum Nematoda; class Chromadorea; order Rhabditida; family Cosmocercidae; genus Aplectana; species Aplectana chamaeleonis. The sequence continues at coordinate 79,549 of JAPDOI010001656.1, forward strand.
ATCGCGAACCCTGCCTTTAAGGTCCAAAAGAAAGGATTTTGCAGCAGAAAGTCCGGAAATTTAGAGGACAGTTAAACGAAGGAAAAACGTGCCAACTAACAGTTCCACTAAAAGTAATGAGGTGGAGTGAGACCTAAGCTTTTGATCGACTTCTGGCGCGTTTTTTTTTCAAGTTATTGGTGATCGCAGCTCTAATGGGGGATGAAGCATTCGTTTTAATGAATGATCACCAAATCCAGGGTTGTCTTGAACACTGCCTTCAATGCAGATGCATATGCGCAAGAAACCGTATATTTTTAATGCTTTCAATAAATATGAAATAATCAATATTTTACGAAGCGTTATACCTTTGAAATTCCGCAACACAACTCTACGGAGTGACGCTTTTGAATCAACAGTGACATTATATTGCAACAACAAGAGAAACATAAGCAACATTTTTGCCTCGTTTTCTTTCTTCTGGAAATAGCCGAGTATTCCAAAATAATCGGACAAAACAATTATTGGACGCAACCATCGACTGCACACCTTGGCACCTTTAGTGAGTAACCGTAAAATTATAATCAATATTTGAAAAAACTTATTCCTGACGATTTTCACAGATTCCTGAAGGTTTTCACTGATTTGAGGCTGAAGAAACACTCATCAATGCACATACAGTGCTTCTCTGGGCCCGATTCCGGTCCGCAATTGCGTCTCGATACGCTTTGCGGCCGCGCGCTTCCGAGTCGGAAGAGTTTTCAGCGCCGCAGTCGCCGATCTGTTGACTCTATGTGGAATTTTGAAAACTGGAAACTAAAAAATGGAGAAAACTGAATAAAAAAGACACATCGAATCGGCTTTGGCGCTGGAAACTGAACTGACTCGAGCGCGTGGGCCGCAAAACGTGTCAAGACGCAATTGCGGACCGGAATTCGGCCCAGAGAAGCACAGTAGAATCAGATATGTAATCATACCTGCTCATTGCCTCAAATTGTGTTTTCATTGCCAGTTGAAGTGTGCAGTCCTTCAAACCCTTTCTTGCCCTATTATTTACAATCACTTGTGCCTCAATGTTCTGAAAACAACTCTTTTAAAACAAAACAAGAGCGTGACAGAGACAATAGTTAGCATGCTCAGAGAAACCTCTCCTATCCTAAATGCTGTTCGCGGTAAAGATATCAGCATAGATACACAACCAAAGGGCAAAGAGCAGCAAGTGAAATCGATCTGAAACGAGAATCTTGTTGTTCCCAACTTTCATTATCTTGTACATGGATCCTAATGAAACTTTGCGTTCACTGTTGAAGGCTGGCGCAACCTCGGTGCCATATGCAATAACATAGGTGTTTGCGCCAACCTCCAACGGTGAACTCAAAGTCTCATTAGGATCCATGCCGACGGTATGTACTCAGGCAAACCATCGCTCCGAGCGGTACCGGAGAGCTACTCGAGCGGCGCTACCTCTCCGCTCCGAGCCAAAATTAGCCATCTACTCGGGCCACAGCAGCCGCTCTCCGGGCCACAGCAGTATCGCTCGGAGCGATCTTCGGTCCCAACTGGCACTGCGGTGGCTCTTCGGGCGAATCAGCGTAGCTTCACTGATAGCTTTCCTTCGTTTATTTACTCGATTCTGCTTCTCTCTTTCGCTCTCTCTCTTCTTCTATCTTCTACCAGTCCTCCTTTTCTTCCTCTCCTCTTTCCTCATTTTTCCCCCTTCTTGCTTTGGTCTCGAGAATCAAACTCTTTTCTATCTAACGCTGCCTTCCACTTGGTCTAAAGCCTGCTTGTTTGCGAAATGCTATAATTCACTGGTAATCTTCAGTACTGTGTATCTTTGAGTGCTTGTAATTACTTTGATGTAAACCACCAAACCTGCCATAGTTGCCAGAATATCTAAGCCAGCTCAGAACTAGATGATTGCGTTTCCGAAAATTTTTAACGGAGCGGAATTAATTATTTTTAGCTGATTTTGTAATTTGGCAGCTTCGGTCTTTTCTGGCTCATCCGAGAAATTTAGGCCTCGAAGCTCCGAAGTTATTTTATAATGGCTAAGTCCTTAACCAATAGAATTTTTCGACAATTATCGATAGTTTTTTTTGGAAACTCGATTCTCGCCTTTTTTATAGATTTTCAGAATAACGATAAATAATTGACAAAAAAATACTATCGATTAGGAAAAAAAAAAGTATTTTTTTCGTCAATTATCGCTCCAGCCGCGAAGCGGCTGGAGAGGTTTGGTTTGATCGTCATTTCGAAAATCAATGAAAAAGGCGAGAATTCAATTTTCAAAAAAAAACAATCGATAATTGTCGGAAAATGTTATTGATTAAAGACTTAGACATTCTACTTAACTTTGGAGCTTCAAGATCTAAACTGCTCGGATAAGTCAGAATGGACCGAAGCTGCAAAATCACAGTCAGCTAGAACTCATTAATTACGCTCAATCGAAAATTTTTGCAAACGCCATAATCTAGTTCTAAGTGACCCAGATATTCTGTCAACTACTCCAAATTTGGTTGTTTACCTCAAAATAAATAGAAGCACTCAAAGAGGTGCAAAACTGGTTGGGGGGGTCAAGTTAAGTGAGGAACGTCAAGTGTGAGTGAGGTCAGTCTTATAAGTCAAGTGAGGAACGAATGATACGGCTTTGAGAAATCTATCTAATTCCATGGAGAGTCCAGGAGTCGTATTCGCCATCAACCCGCCGGGTAGTCGAAGGGTAAATGAGGTGAAATTTGAGTACAAAACGCGCGCTCCACGGCCACCTCTCGCCTCCCTTGGCTTCCCTCGCGACCGCTGGAATATTTCGAATAGCATAGCTCAAGAATGGCCGCTTCGCGATGGAATCTTTACCTTTTTGCAGTGATATCGATACGTAACACAGTTTGCATTTCCATCTTACATGGTGTAAGATGGGTTGATCTGCTCCTCTGCCGCGCGCGGTATCATCCCTTCTGCTTCCCTTCGACTATGTACCCTCGGCGGGTTGTTGGCGAATACGACCCCAGGAAATAATGAGTGATAACGTTATCACATATGTGATACCGAAACAAATTTTCATAAATGAATGAATCTTTTCATGCCTACAGATATATAAATCCTCAGCTCCCCCAACTACTTTTGCACCCTCAGAGATACACAGTAGTGAAGATTACCACTGAATTACAGCAAATATTTCGCAAATGAGAAAGCTTTGGCACCAGTGGAAGGTAGCGTTAGATAGAAACAGTAGACGAGTAGACAGGAATCTGGCGCATGCAACGTGCCCGAGGACGGCACGGGGCCAGCGATGGTATTGATAATATTAGTGACAGCCGCTACTGCCGGTGGGGGGCAGCGCAGCAGTAGCGGCTGTCACTAATATTATCAATCTCATCGTTAGCATAGTGCCTAACGCACACTGGGATTGCTCCGATTATTCGACCGGAATACACAGATCATGTGACCCTATATGAGAAGATTACCCAATGCAAGATTGGAACATGTTGAGAACTAACATTGCAAGTAGGAAGTGGGTAAAATAGCAGTACTTGGTTTCGGTGTGCTGTACGTGCCGGGTTTCTATCAAAACGGTTCTTTCTCAAAACTATTGTGAGCGTGAATAAAACCTACAATTTAAGCGATTGATCGAGATGGGCAAAGAACGCTCCGCATGGTCAACACGCTGCCTATGGAGCGCCCCTCATATTCCATCACGCGGCGCACGCTTCTCATGGTGCGCGACTCATTTTACATGAAGCGCGCTTCTGTATAATGCGACTCAGTTTTATATGACGCAGCGCACGCTTTTTATAAGGCGCGACTCAGTTTCCATGACGCGGAGCACGCTTCTCATGGTGCACGGCTCATTTTCCATGACGCGGCTCACGCTTCTCATGGAGGACAACTCATTTTCCTTAACGCGGAGCACGCTTCTCATGATGCGCGACTCATTTTACATGAAGCGCGCTTCTGTATAACGCGACTCGGTTTTACATGACGCAGCGCACGCTTTTTATGAGACGCGACTCAGTTTCCATGACGCGGAGCGCGCTTCTCATGATGCGCCACTCATATTCCATGACGCGGCGCACGCTTCTCATGGTGCGCGGCTCACATTCCCTGATACGGAGCACGCTTCTAATAATGCGGAACCCATCTTCCATGACGTGACGCCCGGTTCTCGTAAAGCACAACTCATTTTCCATGACGCGGAGCACGCTTCCCATGGTGCACGGCTCATTTTCCATGACGCGGCTCACGCTTCTCATGAAGCGCGGCTCATTTTTCATAACGCGTAGCACGCTTCTCATGAAGCGTTTGCCATTTGCAATGACGCGGTACACGCTCCGCACTAATGGCTACTCGTTTTCCGTGATGCTACGCAAGTTGCTTATGGAACGCTCTCTACCTCTCCAAAATGCTGCACGCACCACTAACCGCGCCCACATTTTGCAACACGGAGATTCGGTCACGGAGGATAAGGAGGGAGGATAGCTGAAGGTTTCGAAAGCGTAAGTACTGCAATTAACAGTGGATTTCCATGCTGGGTCCGTGATTGCAGTGTACAAAGTGACGGTCTGGCTAACACTGCTCGCACTGCTGTGGCCCCGAGAGCGACCGGACAGCGGCCGATGGGCCAACTGGCACCGTACAGGGACCGCGGAGCCAGTTGGCCCCTCGGCCGCTGTCCGGGCGATGACGTCATAATTGGGAGGAGCCGGTCCCGCTCGGAGCGATGGTTTGCCTGAGTACGGTTCAGTCACGCACCCAGTGCCAAAACCTCGCCTTTCAATCACCCTTCTAGGCGCGCGTCCTTTTTTGAAAGGACGTCCTTAATTTCTCAGGAAACGAATCAGCAAATAGGCAAACTAGTTCCCGTATGCTAAAGGGAGGGTCCGTGATAACTACAGTTGTTGTGCTTTCCTCATGAGAAGGTGAACCTGGCCATCACAAAAGTGAACATAGGTGAAAAGTTGGAGAAAAAACGCTCAAAAACAAGCTATTGCTCGGTGTCTGCTGGCTGCTGATTAATCTCAGAGCAAAACAAAAGACGGATAAACAAGATTTCAAAAAAAAATCTAGCTGACTGGGGGCGTGCGGACACCTGTAATTAGCGGTCTGCCTTGTTTTTTGTGCGTTTTCTCGCAGATTTTCACTTTTTTCACTTATTTTTACTTTTTTGATTATCAAGTCTACATTTTCATGAAGAGAGCTTGAAAATCTTTTTTTTAGCCTGCCTTTAAAGGCAGTGGTCGCGATCAAATATGCTTGTCTTCTTTCCCTCTCTAAACCTTTTTCTGGGTTTCGAGTAGAAGTACCTATAAAAAAATGGCAAAAAAAAAACGCTGTTTTGGACCAGATTTGAAGCCTGAACTTTCTTGTCTTTTGATGCTGGACGAGCCCACACCACATCATCGGCATTGATGATCTCTAGTATAAAGAACATCAGCTGGCTTAAAATTGAATTTCAATCAGTGAACATTGACTCATCTGGTCAAAAACATTGACTGAAGTCCTTGTTTTCACTGTTCAATTCTTTTTATTAGGTAAATTTGCATTTATTTCTTCCTTTGAATGTCGGTGATTTTTGACTACTCGGAATGAGACTGCGATCATTTTGGACTGCGCTGTGCACGTGTGCACGAACTGGCATTTTTGGGCACTAGAAACTCTAATTCTAGCCCGTTTTTCACCGCGCTACCTTCAGTGCTTTTCAGCTGTTTTCGATCTTAGCTGGGGTGGTAGTAATTGGGGGTGTTAGACGCGAATTAACAAGCGTCAAGTTCGCGTTAAACGCTAGTTTAACCACACCAGAATCTGAGCAGGACTCCTGAAAGTTGGGAGAGAATTCGCTCTAGTTTAACCCAAACATCCCTCAGTGGTAGGCATCTGATACACTTTCAATGCAAACGCCTCGAAAAAGGGACAATTGTGACCTTTGTTACGAAAAATAGCAATTTCAAAACGTTTTCAGGGCTGTTTTTTCTGTAAAACTCCGACATGTGGCATCCTCGCGGTAAGTTCGCGTTTCTTCTCGCAGAGAGCATGGAAAAAGTGCTGAAATGCGAGAGGAACTCACGGCTAACGAAAAACTTCTCCCGAGGAGTTTTTTTGGAGCGGCTAGCAGGATACTGTAAGAACAATTTTGACCATCTATACTGTGGGCAAATTCGAGTTTAATTAATGCAGAGGGTTAAAGGCAGTGTTCACAATAAAAAATGTGTTTCAGTTTTAACTAGGAATCTGTAGTGGAGGGGCACACTGTAACGTTGACGTCGAAAGAACGCATGAAAACGAGCCAGGAAACGCTCCAAAAGAGCCCAAAGTTGGACACCCGTCAGCTCGTCACCCCCAGATGCACTTTCCACGCCCACCGACGTGAACAAATGAATGCTCGAGATCGTAAGATGAGCGATGTTTTCCAATCAATAGCCCCGTTCTTCCCTTCATTCTCAGCTTCTCTCTTTACTCAGGTCAGCTAGCATAGATCGGCTGCAAAAGGCGGAAGTTACAAGCCTTGGACAACTCGTCCACCATGTTTCCTTAGCTCAATCTTTGAGGGACCATAACTCCGTTCCCAGAAGGTCTTGTACGATTTCAGGGACATCATTGAAATCAGCATGAGGCCGTTTTCAAGATAGGCGATGTAACAGAAAAACGATGAACACTGCCTTTAAGAAAGTTTGATAGCACTGTTAGCCATTTTGATTCAGGACGTCAGCCGATCTTTGAAACTGATAGGTGTTTCAAGGGATAGTCTTGTAACGGCTTCCGCCAGGGAAACGGGCGATGAGGGATCAAAAACAAAGCTGGGATCATTGCTGAAACACGTTGGCCGTCTTCTATGGTGGCACTAATCAATCCCTCCCAATCAGCTGTTAATTTTTCGGCGACACCTCTCCTTTTTCCTATTTTCCTTTCGAAAATCTTCAGCTTTGCTACTATTCAGGTTACTTTCCACTTCATAATTCATTGCTTATCCTAGGCTATAATGGGTGTGTAGAGAATTAATAGCTCGCTCGCTTCTCGGAAGGATTTCCACAAGTTTTTAGTGCCAAAAAATGAGAATTACCGATTTTCAAGTGATTTGCTGCTTTAGTAATGTTTCTGTATTCTATCTGTATATTGGTGCTCTAGTAATGTTTCTGTATTAGTCGGGGCATATTGGGCGAGTTTTGTGGCAAACCAATGTGAACTTGTTTTCAAAGCCAACTATTTTTGTTCTCCTTTTACTGCAAGATTGGAAAACTGTCTATTCATTGCCAGATCAGTGCCACCGTTGGTACCTTATTTTTATTGAGGATCCGCAACGCACTTGCTTCGGTGCATTGATGGAACCACTCGAAGTGTTCCAATTCTTGCAATATCTGCACGGAATCTCTTACTTGCATGATGCACATATGAGCGTATAACAGTCTTTTCTATATATTTTCAACACCTACCGGGGTCTGGTGACGAGTTTCAATTCGAGAAGACTGCAAACACTTCATTTCTTCAATTTCACCAATGACCGAAACCGCACAAACGCCCCAATCTCGAACGTAAGACTTCAGTTGCACGTTTCAAAAAAAAAAAACACTTGAAATCTTTTCAAAAAACGAAAATGGACTATTTACTCAATCACTCTTATAGATTTTTGATTATCCATTTCAGTTGAATGTAGGTCATCTACTCATTACTCGACGGTTTTCGGAAGGTATTTGTCGCACCTAGTGTTACCTTCCCAGGTACGCCTTGTCATTAATTCATCCAGAGATTTTAAAATTTTTGTTTGCTCGAAATTCTGTTTAGAAAGGATATTTGTTCAGGTAAGGTTCGAGAAAAGTTACTGCAAATGTGAGATCTTGCAAGATCACACACATCTGGTGATTTAAAGGTAGCATACACGCTCGTATACGTGATCGAGATAACTACGGAAATAGAATGGTGTGGCTCAGATTACACCGACTGCGCATTTCGAAAAGTCAAAAACGATTCACAATGCCGCTACATGAGTTAGAAATTGGCCCCGCCCTGTATTTTCACACCCCCTGTATTTGCCCCTTTCTGCAACGCAAGGTTGCTGGGTCATCCTCACCGTCGGTACTGTTGGTAGATTGCCTAACAAGTGAACCAGACACGCCACTGACGGCGAAGATGGCCCAGCAACCCTGCGTTGGAGGAAACGGGCAAATACAGGGGGCGTGAAAATACAGGGCGGGGCTAACTTCTAACTGATGTAGCGGCATTGTGGGTAGTTTTTGACACTTCAAAATGCGTACGCATTATGTTGTGAGTCATATGGTTCGATTCACATTGTTGTCCCAACCACGTTTACGAGCGTGTATGCTGCCTTTAAGCTGTTAATTGACCTAGCATGTGTCTCCGAGAATGGTTCCAAAAATCAACAAAGCTCACAAAAATACGAGAGTTTGGATTGCCAAGCGAAACAAAATACAAAAATTCCGTACTAACCGTGTTTCGAACAATAGAAATCTCAAGAAGTTCGCTTTGAATGCCCTCCCTCATGAATAAATAAGTGAATACTGCCGAAATCTAATTTTCGACCGTTTTCAATATGCGGTGCAATGTATTTGAACGATATTAACCTACCATAGTAACTGAAAAAGAGCTCTAGTGCTGAACCTCCGGTCTTGAAGCTTCTCAACTTACTATCTGCTCTATCCCTTGCTACACTTTAAGTCCCGAACCTACTGTATTTTTACCATCCGGAAAGCGTCCAATTCATCTTCTCACGTGAAGCAGTTCGCGTAAACCTGATTGCTCGTGTGAAACTGACATATCTTACGTGGGGCAGCTCGCGTTAAACTGGCGGCTCTGTGGCATCTATGTCGCGGTATGTTGGCGGTTTGGAGGTGGCGGTTTTCTCGCGTTCAACACCCCATTTACTACCACCCCTGATTTTTGTAGTTTTTTCGATGATGCTTTTCATCGTGACCACTGCCTTTAAAGGATGCTAATGAACGATGGGGTGATGGCAACTCACAAAAGATGAGCTAAGCGTTCAATCAAGCAAAGGTGTTGGCTACGTTGGGTAGCAGAATTACCACTATTCAAACCATTCACCTATTCGTAGTAATTAATTGTTGAACTGGACCACGTGGTTGATATACAGTTTATTGGCTTACGTACGTTTCGGCGGGATCGCCTTCTTCAGAGCCTGGAAGGGACAAATCAGAAATGTGCTTACCCGGCCAAATGTCGGCTAAACCTTACTGAAATTCGAGAGAGATTTTTCCAAAACGTAGTCGAAAACAGAGAAACTAAGAAGTTACCGCACCTTGGCAGGTAACTTGCTAGATGGATCATCACCATAGACCGTTTGGCGGAAAACGGAGCACAGGACGAGATCACTGCCTCTTGACGTTAAAATGCGAGTCTGAGAAAGGTCTTGAGTTCTCCAGCTATATACAGGCATTTCCCCTTCCGACTGATTTTTGGGTCGCTCGCATGGATCTAAAATGCTTCCAGGGTTTTTCTGGCAGGGGTGTCGGTTTCCCGCCCCAATATCTCGACCTTGATGTGATAATTATCGCCATTGTGCGAGTTCAAACGGTGACACCCCAGAACTGTGGATACCCGGAGCTTGTCTTTGCCATTTAAGTGCCCTTTGACTCTAACGTAGAGCGGCCGCGATGTTTCTCCAATATATTGCTCGCCGCACAGCTGGCACGAGATCCTGTAGACCACACTGCATGCAGTGCAATCTCCCTAACTGCCCGATGGGCAGACCACACAATTGGGAGTAGTGCAAATACGGCCGTATAGACGGTTTCGGATAAGACTGTTTCTAAGGTTGTTAGGGGGTATGTCGACAGTTGCGACGGAGCTTTCCAGACCAGCTTTTTTCCAGGCACTTGCGCAAAGATCTGCTCTTTTCATCAGAGATGCAGGGCATTTTTAGGGTTGTTTTGCCCTCAATCGCTGTCCTGCTCCCCCCGGCGCGCGGCTGGGCCCCTGGATCTGCGAAGGATCAAAATTGTGGGATATACATTCAAAGCTGCAATATCATGCGCCATTTGAACAGATTCTTTTTGTTCCTCTTCTTCGGTGCAGACGCATTTCGCTGTTTGTTACATGATTTTAACTATTGCCCTTTTTGTCTGTGATGGGTGAGCCGATTGGTGATGCACAATTATATTTTTGTTACTAGGTTTACGATACCATTTTGTTGCAAAACGCCCTCAGAGAGAGGGTTTAATTGTACATTTAAAAAAGGGAGCCGATTCACCACCGGTTTTCCTGGGTAAATTTGACGTTTTCCGACTGATTGTTGAGGAGTTCAAAACACTGGTCCATTTACTCCTGTGTGGGGCAGACGACAAAGCAGTCGTCTATGTACCTACAGTACAGCATAGGGAGCCGTGCTAGCACCGGAGATTCGATTTTACCCATAAATGCTATGGCGAGCGTGGGAGCTAGGCGCTGTCCCATGGCCAGTCCTCTGACCTGACAAAGGTATCGACCTGACCATCTGAAGATATTGCATTTAAAACACTCCTTAAGGAGTGTCATTCGCTGCTCAATTAAAAACCCATACATGTTAATGGAGCCTTGGTGTTGAATAAGAAGCTCGAAAACGGCCTCCATAGAATGGTCATTGCTGACATTGGTGTAGAGGGCTGTGGCATCGAAAGACTCCATTGTGCAAGAGTTTGAGGGTTGAGTGGTGCGGGGATGGTCAAGGAACGCGTGGGTGTTGATAAGGTGGGCCGGGATGTGGGCTAGCAATTGTTTTAAAATGCTGTTAATAAACCAGACAATTTTATCTGTGGGATCACCCACGCAGCTAACGATGGGTCTGACTTTGATAGAGCTAGGGGAGATAGCAGCCAGATCTTCTCCCGTTAGAAACATGTGGGTCTTTACGAGCAGGTATAAAACCGGGCAAGTTGCTGAGTCAATTTTAAGGCGAGTGATGAGTGACGGATCTCGTGCCAGCTGTGCAGCGAGCAATATATTGGAGAAACATCGCGGCCGCTCCACGTTAGAGTCAAAGAGCACTTAGATGGCAAAGATAAGCTCCGGGTATCAACAGTTCTCGGGTGTAACCTTGTGAACGCGCACATTGCGATAATTATCACATCAAGTTCGAGATTTTGGGGCGCGAAACCGATACCCCTGCCAGAAAAACCCTGGAGGCGATTTGGATCCAGGCGAGCGACCCAAAAATCAATCGGAAGGGGGAATGCCTATATATAGCTGGAGAACTCAAGACCTACATCAGACTCGCATTTTAACATCGAGAGGCAGCGGTCTGGTCCTGTGCTCCGTTTTCCGCCAACCGTTCTATGGTGATGATCCATCTAGCGAGTTTCCTGCCAAGGTGAGGTAACTTCTTAGTTTCTCCGTTTTCGACTACGTTTTGGAAAAATCCCTCTCGAATCTCAGTAAGGTTTAGCCGACATTCGGCCTGGTAAGCACATTTCTGATTTGTACTTTCCAGGCTCTGAAGAAGGCGGTCCCGCCGAAACGTACGTAAGCCAATAAATCGTGTATCAACCTCGTGGTCCAGTTCAACAAATAATTACTACGGACTCACAATGCCGAGTTTCATGGAGAGTCGCACCTGGAGACTTATTCACCTATTTCCCGAGCCCTTTTAAGGTTTTTGGGAAGCAAAGAACTTACTACGCTAGACATTTCTTTCATGTTTTGCTGCCTCCTTGTAAGGACATCAGTGAGTACATGACCTATTATAAAGACTAGTTTTTCGCCCGAAAAGTGTATAGAAAATGGGGTTACTGATGCATGAAAGCACACACCTCATCTCGGAAATCGATTGGTGATAGCACATTCATGGGCACCTGGTCGAAAGAGGATCGAGCTAGAACAACGATAGGAAACACTTCAGAGCACGACGCCTGAAAAGTGTATTTAGCATTCCTCACATTTGAAAGTTTGATTGATCCTATCATTACCACAACTCCCATAAGATCATGAGCGAACTGTGTAAGCTTTTAGATCGAGCACTCCAAAATTTCTTTTGTGGTGATGAATGTACAGGCATGTGTGCTGAATTAGGCTATGGTTCGCTGCTACAAATATGATTGTTTTGACGTGCGCATTACGGTCTCCGGAGCATTGACAACCCAGCACGCGAGGTGATCGAGTCAGTATGATGAGCGCAGAGGACGAAAAGAAAGGCGCTGCCAGCTGGCCTGGCACTCTCTCGGCCGGCCAAAGTGCAAACTGTCTACCTCTGCGTCTCCACGGAGAGGGATCATTGGCAGATTGAGCTGCAGAGTACAGGGGTTGGAGCAATCCTAACTTGGGAGGGGGCACTCACCATTCCAGTAAGGAGTTAAATTTGCAGCGCTCAGAAACCAAAATATTTTCATGGAGTCTCCAGGAAAGAAATGACTAATAACGCCCTCAGATAACTGGTACGGGAAGAAATTTAATTTTTCATGAATGAATTTTGAGTGGCCCCCTCAACAAAGTTTGCACCCAGGGATGAATCTCTGAAGTGATTAACTCTGAAATCAATCCAGTGAAAGACATTGTAGGCTGCGCTTCGTCAATGTGGTGGTGCAGGAGAACCGTTTGACAAGGTGGTTACTCACTCTTTATCAAATCAAACGATACCGATTGGCTAATCTTGAAGATTTCTCGCGGAAATTATTATGTAACATCAAGAAAAAACGAACTCATCCAGCTAAATGGGTTTCTCCACGCAAAAGCGGTTTGGTACTGGCAGAATTGCTCCAACAAAATGTCAAGAAAGTGGAGTGGGCGAGTCTACAAAGAATTTAAAATATTCTTTGAGAACCGATTTCCGTAAAAAATTTTAATTCTCCGAAAGCAACCGTTGTAGTATTTGACATAAAAGAATTCTAAGCTTTTCGAAGAAAGTGCTTCTACTTGTTGAAAAATGGTCATATGCTAGTACTTGCACCTGCCACGACACTTTCACTGATTTACTTTTTGAACACCAAATGAAGCCGTTTGTGTAAATTTGCAAGCATCATATTTTCTACGGTACTAGCATAGACCTGAAGAAAGAGAAGTCATTTTTGAAACCACGATGTTCTTCTATGATGAATAATAAAACGGGCTGTCTTTGCGAGTTAAAAGTTTCTGCCACGGCAATCGGTTCCCGAGATCCGCTTCCCTGTTCATCATTTTTTTTGTTGTAATGTTTGTGTCAGCACCAAATCACATTTGTTCTGTAGATTTCCTTTTTAATCAAACTTGCGTTGCTGTTTCTTTTTTATCACATGTATAATCGGCAGCGTTAGCGAAGAAGTCAGTAATTCAGTACATTTGTTGAAGAATTTGTGTAGTGCTACAACAAACGAGCACTAGAACTGCTCCCGATCAATCCGAAATAAAAAAATTGATAGAATTCTACGAAATTGTTCTACAGGAAATGTTTTTACAGGTGTAATTGGGAGTACGGCCGCACCATCCACATAGACGAAGCGGTTGTGGCTTTTTGTCAGAATACTCATCGAAATCTCAGTCATTAAAGAGATGCCAGTTGATGGCACAATAATAGCGTCTTTTTCTTTGTGTCTCCAGCGCAAGAGGTGCAGTGGAGAGCGCAGCAAGGGCAAGGAAAAGTGGCGAAGCATGCTTGGTTGTCAATGGTACCGCAACCGCGCATTACAGTACTTCTAGAAAATGAGCGAATGATTTCTCCTTGGTCTCGGCTTTACACCTGGGATAACAACGACAAATCCCCTGTTCCACTAGAGAAAATAATCTAAGATTAAGCAATACCATTTCTAGAAACACTTTTGCTGGGATTGAGGCTTGCAACGAATAAATGGCCTTCCAGGGCAACGAGCGGTACTTTTCGGTTTTAGCCCTGCAGATCCTCCCAACAGCGCAAGGATCTGTTGAGAGGTGTGTGTCCCACCAGTGTTCACTAGAACAACTTAACGGCTTGGTTTGGTTAGCGCTGGGCCACGGTCAAGGACCACAAGACCAACTCACGAGGTACTGGTTGGGGGTTGGTTGAGAACTTCGAAAGTGCCGTATCGGGGGTCGAAGCATAGCCTGCGCTAATCAATTAGGTGATAATGCGCTGCTGTCTTGCGAAGTTTATATGTGTCGAAGCACATCGCCCAGGCTGCGTCGCAATCAACCTGTTCAAAGCCTTTTGCACTGATAGCATCAAAGATAGTGTTAACGATAGAAACGTCATTGAGTTTCAACCGGAAAGCAAAATATTCTAGGTCCATTGCAACGTCGAAAAAAATGGCAGATTACGAGAGAAACAGCCCCATACGGTCCTCGTACTTGAATGTGGCATGCCACGGTCTCTTGATACGGCAGCATGTGTCAGCTGATGAAGTGGACGTAGCGGGCACGCCAAATTCAGGTTTAATGCCTATTAGCGCTATCAGTGCCTCGTTTTCGGCCTATTCTTCGGCATTGAAGTTGCAGTGGGCCCCGAACCTTCCGATTCCGTGTGGAAACTCGCAAACTGTTTCATCGTGAACACTGCTTCGAAATGAGTCTGCTCACAAGGGAAGTATACAAAGCGTAGGTGGGATCTGCTAAAACGACTAGTGTTGTTAGTATCTCTTGTGGCTCAATAGTAAAACTGCGCAGTATCCCGCCCCGAGCTGCAGGTTCCAAGAAGTTACAAGCTTAAAAAGCTCATTTTTTGTGCTTTTTGTTTCTTCCAAAAAGCGCGTTAGTCTTCGGAAAATCCGGAAACGGACCTCATAAATGTGTTCAGCGCCCAAAACTATCCCCCTGAGCAAAGTTTGGGTGAAGGCACATTTTCCATACTTTGTCTAGACTAACAGCGTTTTGGACTTGTACCGATTTTCGGTTGCGCGTTTATTTCTACCAATTAAGAGCTCTGGAAGCGTTTCAGAATAATGTTCCAGATTTGACTTAAAATTCTCGCAGGGTGGTTTTTTGGGGCGCTGATCACGGATCTGTGGTTTATTAGTCGATTTTCCAAAGTTTTCGGCTAATTTCGTTTGAAGCTTCCCAACCAGGGAAAATTTCGAGGGAAAAACGCCACTTCCGAGATTTCCGGTTTTCTACGATAGATATGTCTCAAAATCATTTGCTGTGGGTTATTTGGAGTGCTAAACACGAATCTGGAGTCCGTTTATCGATTTTTTGCAGATTACGGCAGATTACGGTGGGTATACGGTAGTTTGGTCAAAATCTCAGATTTAACTCTAAATTAGTATACAGGGGTTATTCGGGGTGAAGAATACGAATTTGACGTCCTTTTGTCGATTTTCAAAATACTAAGGTGGGTTTTGCCCCCTAAATGACATGTTACCTACCGTGACCTACAGTAAACCTCAAAATTTCGACAAATGGACTCCAGATTCGTGTTCACTACCCTAGATTACCCCTACATGCAACTTTTGAGCTGAATCCGAGAAAATTTTTTGAAACTCAAAAAAATGCCTGGTACCCTTGCCTTTTCCCGAGGCTTAAAAAATGCTCATAACTTTTTTGAACCTGCGGCTCGGGGCGGGATACTGCGCATTTTTACTATTGAGCCAGAAGAGATACCTACCATACTAGTCGTTTTGGCAGATCCGACCTCCGCTTTGTATACTTCCCTTGTCAGACATTGAGAACTTGGATGGTACAGATATTGATCAACAGCAGCAATACTTCTCTGTGATTTGTATCCTGTTTCAACATTGTACTTAAGACTGTAAAAAGAGCCATCCAAAAAAACCTGGTTACGTTTACGAAATTGCAAGTTCCTGTTGAAGATTTTTTTGTCTTCATCCTGGCAGAAACTCAGGATGGATATTTCTCATAAGGGACATATTGACGACGTGTTCAAGCTTCAAAATCGAAAGCCAAAGCTAGTATTAGAGAACTCCAGGCTCAGCGACAATCTGGTTTTATTTTTGATTTCTGTTCGAACCCTGCTCTAAAACAACTATGCTCGGAGAGGCAAAAGGCTTAGATTTGAAAATTGCACTCACTACATGCAGTTATAACATATATGTTGTGAACGAAAAGACCGAATGTCGAATATAATCAATTGATCCCTTTTTCCAAGACCCGAACGTCGATTGTTTTTGAATTACCCCATTTCTCAAGGTAGGATTACCGAATATATCTATGCAAATGACCTCTTTTTCAAGGTCCTATTATAGGAGGGTCTAGATAGATCAACTAGGAAGGCTTACCTGCTCATTATCAGCCGCCAGAACCACTTTCACCTGATATCGAATAGATCCGAACTGGCTTTCGTAGCTGCTAGGGGCATTATCAGGGATCACAACCTGGAATGTATGTTGGATTCCAGATAATCAACTCCACCTTGGAGCTAGAGGATAAAAAAACCAGCCTGCAGTGGAAATTGGTGCTTTCCGGCAGAGATTGGCATTCCTGGAGGACATAGCGCCACTTGACAATGGTAATATAACTGCAAAAAAGTGACTCAAGAGGAACTTCGTATACATATGTCAAGGATCACATGTTACCCAACCGTAACTTTCTTCTTTCACCTGGAAGTGTAGGGTGCAGATCCAGTCTCGACCTTTTTGACCTAACGTTTGCGGCGAACACTCTACACAAGGACACGAACGCGAAGATACCATAGACAATTCTATCACATTTTTTGCACAGGTAGGCCTGTTCAGTAAACGAAAGCCGCGAGAAGACTTCACCCAAATCTTCATCCGTGAAGAAGTACAGGTCTTGAAATTTCATTCGACTCCGTCTGAACCAGTATTATAACTAACCGTGGGTGAAAAAGTTGAGCGTCATTCTTACGCAAAGCCTTGAATGTTGGAAGGTAGTTCAACAAGTGGTGACGAGTCAGTGGTTATTCCCCTTTTGCCCGACACCAGTTTCAACTGCTGTGTCAGTCCCCAGGAATCTATAGTCTGTCCGAATGATACAGTCCGCTCACGCGGTCGGCGTGTGCTAGTCCGAAAAGTGCCTTCACGACGACGGCTCGACACGCACGCCGACCGCGTGAGCTGACAGTCTCATCCGGACGGGCTTTAACGGACAACCCCCTTCGGATAATATGACCGGACTGTATTAATTTTCCAGTAAGCAGTATAGTGTATTGAAGACACATACTGTGATTCGGCGTGAAACTTATTTTACGTTCATCGCGTTTGTCTGCGCGCATCTGCTGCGTTTCCTTCCCTCCACACTTTCTCGCGGTATCTGTCCGTTGCTCCGCACATGCGCTCGAAGGAACAGGGTGAATTTGGTTCTGAACCTGAGGATGACTACAATAATAGCACTACCTTCGATTGACATCACGGTGCCACCAACTTATACTTCTCTGTATCAATCAATATGCATCCCAACTATGGTAAGGATTATGCAAAATACTTGGAAATGTTTTGCACACACGACAAAACACAAATAATATATCTTAGTTAAAGCTGCAAAATAAATGAAGGAAATTTGGAAGAATAAAGAGGAGAGGAGGGGAATGAACCTCACTCGATCGCGGCAGGAGCTATGACCGATGACTACAATTGTAGTTTGAGCGCGCTCCCGGCTTTCGCTGTGGGACCGACCGTGTCTAGCCTTCATTGAGGAGCGAGAGCATCACGCTTTTGAGAAAAACGTAATGGTTGAAATCGCGAATAGCTCAGGGGCACGTGCTGCTGTTTGGTAAGACTACAGGAATAGCGGGAAGTACCGAGTGTGAATGTAAAAAAGGAATCCGACTCAAGGCTATGGAGAGAAAACACATATCAGAAATCGGAACGTAGCACTCACTTTCTCTGTTTCAAATATCTTATCGGTGTGAATATTGACCCATCCCGTTCGCCCAACTCCTTTGACCTCTGCTGTTAAGCTCTGAATAATCGTGTCCGGATCCGCTGAGTCGAGAAGAATCTGAAAGATTACAGGGAAATTCCAAAAGATTTTAGTACAGAAGAAATTAATAAACAACTTCAGGAAGGTTTTCCCCAACGATAGGCAGCGCTTCTTTAACTGTGAGCACTCTTGAGTTTGTGGAAATTTCACAATACATAGACAGCTGAACTACTCAGGAAAATGAAAACAAGTTACTTGTAACATAACTGAGCCCATATATGTAAGTTACTTGCGACTTATCTCAGGTCATTTAAGGTACATGTAACATACCGGCGGGATACAGCGTGCGGTGCTCCTCCGATATGTTACATGTATCTTAAAGGCAGTGTTCACGATGAAAGTCGTTTTTCTGTTTTTCTGCCTATCTCAAAAACAGTCCCATGCTGATTCCAATGATGTCCCTGGAATCGTACAAGACCCTCTGGAAACGGAGTTATGGCCCCTCAAAATTCAGCAAGGGAAAATTGTGGACGAGTTGTCCGAGGCTTGTAACTCCCGTTTTTTGCAGCCGATGTGTGGGAGCTGACCTGAGTAAAGAGAGACGTTGAGAATGAAGGGAAGAACGGGGCTTTTGATCGGAAAGAATCGCTCATTTAACAACAAATTCAGGGGGACTATTATAGGACGTGGGCGGAGTGGCCCAAAGGGTCGACTGGCCCACGAGTTTTTCACCCACTTACCGGCCGCTTTTCGTCTCACTTCCGTTCTTAGTCTTCTTATAGGGACCCAAAGCTTACGCTCTAGCCAAAAAAGGGGAAACTTTTTCTTCGTGAACACTGCCTTTAAATGACATGAGATAAGTCGCAAGTAACTTACACCGGCTTAGATATGCTACAAGTAACTTGTTTTTGATTTCTGAGAGGACGCTGTGTGCAGCGCGCCTCCGATATGTTACATGTAACTTAAATGGCACAATATAAGTCGCAAGTAACTTAAATCGGCAGAGAAGATATTTACAAAGGGGATGTACGACGCACACGGGGAGTCAGGCTTACGACTGGCGTTGCTGTTGGTTCAATTACCCAAGTTTGAGGTACTTGACCCCAAACCAGCAGGGAAGGCCCCGCACGACATTCTGTTGAGTAGTATGTAGTCTGGGACGCACTTTCTGCGTCGCGTGTCGTCTGCGTCACGTGATGGCCACCCATAGTGAACGTATAAATGTAAGTTACATCTAACATTAGTGTAACTTACATGCAATATAAATTTAAGTTACATGTAGTATAAATGTATGATACATGTAATATAAATGTAAGTTACTTGAGACATTCAAGTAAGTTACATTTATATTACAAGTAACTTGTTTTGATTTTTCTGAGTAGTCGTTGCCTTTCATAATGCACTGCAGGGTCACATTTCGAAAACGTGTTAAAGGCACGCTTCCGGTAAGAATTTCAATCTGGAGGTTCCCCGATAAATGAGAGCGCAGGCCACAGGTATCGATAAGAAACGTGCAAAAACTGCAGGTAAGAGGTTCTTCACTGAGTTATTTTAGGCGATCCCAAAAGTCATCCTAATTCGGTTCCTTCGCCGCGCGCGGTGAGAATAACCTCCCGGCGGAGACATGATTGCCGCGAATGCTATAACCCTCCGCGAGTTGGCGAGATGACCACCCACATGCCCCAAACCATTTATATATTCCCGGTCTGATTAGATACCTATATCATAGAACTTTGCAGTAGTGTGGCTAGTACAGCTTGGTTGAAAAGTATTGGAAAGAATGTGATTTTTTTAAATGAAAATATTTTTATTCAATATAATCTCCCTCAACTTCAATACACTTTTTAAAATGATTCTGCAATAATTTTATACCATCTCTGTGATGATTTTCTGCAAGCTCTGCAGAATACTGTCCCACGACTGAAATAGCTTCTTCATTCGATGAAAAATGCTTTCCACAAAGAAATTGTTACAAGTTTCTGAAGAGGTAGTAGTCGCTAGGAGCCAAATCTGTTGAATTAAAATGGCGTGTGAATTTTAATATCTCTACTGCTAATATATTTTTATATTTATTTTGCACTCATGGTGCACGGGTGTGGGACGTTTAGGCCGATGGGCTAGAGCGCAGAGAAAAGACTCCACGGCAGAGTCAGGCGAAACAACTCGTTCGCCACGCCTCATCCTCACCGTTGGCTGGTTCAGCGCGCATATGGGCATTGCACGAAGAAAACTTGTGTTTTGAATATTCTTCCTTAGTTACTGAAACACTAGTTAATGCTCCGCTTCTTTGAAACACTTCTCGAGATACTTATGAGAGTAGAAAGGACTGATAAAGAGCAGAATGTGCTTTTCAGTATACGGACGTAATCCGGAAGAAGGACATACTGAATAATGCTGAGAAATAATCAGAATCAATGCATCGGCGTATAATTATATTTCTTTTTTTATTCAAAGCAGTTTTATAGGATTGTAGAGACTAGCGGTTATCCTAATCGAACCACGCATAATAAGCAAATTTATTGAGAAACGCTAGGCGTCTACCGATATTTAATTAAGGAATCAACCTTTAGAAGGGCACTTCACGTGACGCGAAAAGCTCATATACTTCTTTGTCAGTACCTATTTTTTTTGTTGAAGCTGTAAGCTTCGAATTGCGGTACTACAGTAGTTACTGTGCTTATCTGGGCCAAATTCCGGTCCGCAGTTGCGTCTTGACACGCTTAGCGGCCGCGCGCTCCCGAGTCAGTAGAGCTTCAAGCGCCGCAGCCGTCGATCTGCTGACTCTAGGTGGGTTTTGAAAACTGGAAACAAAGAAAAATTGGAGAAAATCGTACACAAAAGCCACATTGAGTCGGCTTTCGCGCTGAAAACCCGATTGACTCGAGCGCGTGCGGCCGCAAAGCGTGTCGAGACGCAACTGCGGACCGGAATTTGGCCCAGATAAGCATAGTAACGCGCGCGCGGGGAAATTGAATGATGGGAAGTATTGAACGAGACCGGCCGAAAATTCTCCAATACCAACAAGAATGCTTCCCGCACCACCTCAATTCCAAGGAAGATTGGAAACGAGCGATTTTGGAAGGCATCCCGTGCTGGCCTACGACATTCCTGGAAGTCTTCACTGCTACAGTTTCTCGTTCCGAAGGGCCAATCTAAACGAGAAAGTCTACATCTGCGCCTCCTGTAAAAATCAAGGGAACAATTGCACGGTAAAGTTGGTACTGCATCGCTGAACGAGGCAATCACTAAAATTTCTAGCGTTTTGATTCCCACATTAAATAATGCTTTCCATGTAGGTTGTTGGCGACAAGTTCTTAAGTGACCCAAGTTTGCTGCCGTTGAGAGATTCTGCTATCAAGTTCGCATTATTTTTTTGGGAATAATTGGTCTTGTAGTGAAAGTTTAGTGTTTTTAGCGCATGCGTGATATCCGGACTGATAATCGATACTCAGATAGTTCGCCACGGTGTGAGTGGCAAAGGGGCATGGATGAGCTGGTGGAAGATGAGGGGCGCGGAACCATGTCAGATAGGGAAGATTTAGCCGAGTTCTTCCATCGGTCTGGGTATGAGGCTAGAAGAAAGGCATTCTCTAGGTAGAGTGACCGCCTTTGGTATCAATCTTTCAAAGCTCTCACGGCAAGCGTGGCACGCGCCTGACGAGCGGTAGACTATGATAATCGAACCTGCGCGAAAGAAATCCATGAGTGCTGTCCATAACAGAGTAGAATTTTTTCCGGTTGGTTTCTTTCGCTGATGACCGCTGTTGCTATGCGACATCTAATTTCAGACGCTACTCAAATTTTTCTTCGCTCTGCGTGCGGCAAAAGCGGCTGTTAACAACCAGTGTTCAGCAGATAGTTGCTTTCTCTAGGCGAGAAATGGCTGCGTTCCGCGGACTAGCCGAGAAATAGCCGCGAAGTGGCCGGGTTCCGCGGAATAGCCGAGAAATAACCGCGAAGAAGCCACATTCCGCGGAATAGCCGAGAATTAGCCGGGGAATGGACGCTTAATGATGCTGGCCGCGAAATAGCCGCCGAATGAACTCGCCACGATTTTTTCGAGAATTATCCGGGAAATAATGTTCTCCAAGGAAGTATACAAAAGGAAGCGACGCATTCCAGAGGAATGATCCAGACGTCAGCACCTCCATCGGTTCAATTACCCAAGTTCGTGTACTTGGACCTCACTCAACCTCCGGAGGCCCCGCCTTACCGCGCGCTTCCCATGTCGGTGTGTCAGCCTCGTCTCGGTCATTTGTTGTTACTTCTAGTTATTTCTCGGCTATTTCGTGAAAGGCCAAGAAATAGGCAAGCAATACACCACCAGAAGCCGCTGTGGAGCCTGGTGGGCTATTTCTCGGTCAAAACTCTAAAAGTCGAATCGAGAGAGAGCTGCGCCCTCTTCCCTATAGATGGCCAAAAGTTTGTATTTTCACGAAAAAACAATTATTAAACAAAAAAAATTTCATGTCTCTGCATGGTTGCGTCCAGAACTCACTCAAATTTTTTTTCGCAATTTCCATACTTTCCAGCATTTATTTTTACACTTCTTTTCTCGCTGACCAGAACCGGGAAGTGGTTTCCATTTTGCCCCAAAAATTTTCACCTCTGCCTCTTGTTGAATTTCTATTTTTCAGCATTACGGCACTAAGCTCTTGACCTTGTCTGACCGAAATTCCATTCCGATATGAGGACACCGATAACATCTAAGCAGTACCAGGCGCTGCATAGGTAGTGCCCGTTCCAAAAACTTTTATTGTCTTCCGCTCTTACCGCGCGTGCGTGCCACGCGTGCGATCTGGACTATGAAGAAATTTTAAGAACGCACTTCAGGAGCATAGGTGTACACCGAAATAGAACGGTTACCATGGCCAATGTACCAATACAATGTATTCGCCCTATCATGATGTACGGATCGGAGACGTGGGCAGCACCGAAGACGCAGATGGAAAGGTTGGATTGCACGGAGCTGGATGGAATGTGTTCAAATTGTGGCTGAAGACCGTGAAAAATGGACACGGCTGACTACTAAGATGGCACACCTCGGTGAATATGCGGAATGACCGCGTCAGGCGAAAGCCAACCGATTAAGTCAAGTAAGTCAATGTACCGGACCACTTGGCGAAATTGCCAGACGGGTTCCGATTTTGCGACACCATTCAGAAGAGCTGCATATGTACTATTCGACACGGAATATAACGGTAGAAGTGCTACCAAATAGAAGTCATGGTCAAGCAGCCATCGTTCTCCTATCCTGATTTTTTCGATATCTTTCCAGTAACCGAACGAAAAAAGCCTCATTAAAGGCAACGTATATTTGACCTAAATCCGAGCTCAGTTTGGGGAACAAAGTTGCTCATTGAAGGCAGTGTTCACGATATTCTTCAATTTTGAGATTATTCGCTATATTGATTAAGTAGCCCCGGGTAGAACTAAAATGACGTAGAAATTGAGAAAAACACACCAGAAGTACACGAAATCCTTAAATATCATCCCGCCTCTTAAAGGCAGTGTCCACGATGAAATCAGTCTCCGAGTTTTCACCGGGAATCGAGAGGTCCGAGTCCAACTTCACCAGTATTGTTGAAAAAACGGCTAGGAACAAGCAGAGAATAGCCCTGTACGGCCCTAAACTTGAGTGTTCCGCTCACGCAACGCCCACTCCTTTCAACCGCCTCTGAACCGTAAATAACTGGAAAACCCATTTTTAGGAAAGAGCATACATTCAGGGGACTATAGTCCACTCCACTTAACTAAACTGTCAGTGTCCACGGTAAAAACCATGTCTGTTTTTTTTTGGCGCTGATCGGCAGCTGCGGGGCCTAGCGCAACTTTAACGTTGACAAAACTAAGAAAAATCAGCTCGGAACGGTCCCCTACGGCCCCAAAACTGGACACCCGTCAGCTTGTCACACCCCAGATGCGCTTTCCACGCCCACCGACGTGAACAAATGAATGCTCGATATTGCGAGATGAGCGATGGTTTCCGATCAATAGCCCCGTTATTCCCTTCATTCCCAACTTCTCTAATTACTCAGGTCAGCTCGCATACATCGGCTGCAAAAGACGGAAGTTACAAGCCTTGGAGAACTCGTCCACCATGCTTCCCTAGCTCAATTTTAGAGGGACCATAACTCCTTTCCTAGAAGGTCTTGTACGATTCCAAAAACATCATTCCTGAAAGTTTAAGTTCTTGGCAAAAGTAAAGATTTGGCATGGTCATATTTCCGAAAAACTGGAAACAATATACACAGTAAATAGGGCAAACTAGAGAAAAGTAAAAAAAGTTTTGGAAAATTTTAGCAATTGATTTAGCGTGGGTAAATTTGATTTTTGGGAAATGTAGTGAAATAGCTGAAAGTATGATTTGACGGCCTAGCTTGAACCAACTATTGTTACGTGTTGTGCAGAACGAGAGGTGGCATTGTATGAGCTATCCGTAGAAGATATCAAAGCGAAATCACGCGTGATAAGGCAAAAAGTGAAAGTTCTTTCAGGAGCTGTAATCCAGCAGTCAGCGCGTGTAAAATAAGGCTCAACTGTCTGCGCTATGCCGCGCGTAATTTTCCTTTGATATCTTCTACGAATAACCTCATACAATGCAACCTCTCGTTTTGCACAACAAGTAGCAATAGTTGGTTCAAGCTAGACCGCCAAATCATACTTTAAGCTATTTCACTACATTTCCTTCATTTCACTACAAAAATCAAATTAACCCATTTTCTGAAATATTTCGAAACTTTTTTTTTACTTTTCTCTAGTTTGCCCTATTTACTGAGTATATTTCTTCCAGTTTTTCGGAAATATGACCATGCTAAATCTTTACTTTTGCCAGGAACATAAATTTTCAGGAATTTCACTTATTTTTGCTGAAGGTTCCCTTTTTAACATGATTTATGCTTGATGGTGTTAAAGGCATCGTACGCGCTGAAAACCACTTACCGTTTTTTTGAGTTTGAATCGTTGGTTGGGCTCGCCTGAGAACGTGGGTAGAGTTTCTTAGGTCACTGACGCATCATTGGAAAGATATGGGAGATCGAATGCCTCGAATTAAACCAAAAGAGGCCGGCCTTCTGACAGCCATGTGGCCTCAAATGAGAAAAGAAGGCAGCTTATCAACAAATGATACATCAACTTTCACTCATTTACGCGATATAGCTTGTTGAGAAGCTTCTTTCTTTTTCATTTTATGCCTCATGGCTGCCAGAATGCTGGCCTCTTTTGGTGGAATTCGGGGCATTCGATCACCCATATCTTCCCAAGGATGCGTCGGTGACCCGAGAAACTCTACCCACGTTCTCAGGTGGGCCCATCCAACGATTCAAACTCAAAAAACGGTGAGCGGTTTTCCGCGCGCACGAATGCCTTTAACCCAAAGTGAACCCGCTGATGCCCTGCACGTTTTCTATGACGTTCTGAACACTCCCACTGATATCCTGCAAACTTTCTATGACGTCCTTCACACTCCCACTGGGGTCCCACACAATTTCTACGGCGTCCGACGCACTCTCATTTGGGTCCCATACACTTCCTACGGCGTCCGGCGCACTCTCATTGGGGTCCCGCACATATTTTAGGGCGTCCGGCGCACTCTCGTTTGGGTCCCGCACACTTTCTGTGGCGTCCGGCGCACTCTCATTTGGGTCCCGCACACTTTTAACGGCGTCCGGCGCACTCTTCCTTGGGCGTCCCACACACGTTCTACGGCGTCTTGCGCACTCTCACTTGTGTCCCACACACTTTCTACGGCGTCCGGCGCACTCTTATTTGGGTCCCACACACTTTCCATGGCGTCCTGCGCACTCTTACTTAGGTCCCACACACGTTCTACGGCGTCTTGCACACTCCCACTGGGGTACCGCACACTTCCTGTGACCTCCGGCGCACTCTCATTTGGGAACCGCACCCTTTCTACGGCGTCCGGCGCACTCTCATTACGGTCCCACACACTTTCTACGGCGTCCGGCGCACTCTTATTTGGGTCCCACACACTTTCCACGGCGTCCGGCGCACTCTTACTTGGGTCCCACACACGTTCTATGGCGCCTTGCGCACTCCCACTGGGGTCCTGCACACTTCCTGTGGCGTCCGGCGCATTCTCATTTGGGTCCCGCACACTTTCTACGGCGTCCGGCGCACTCTCGTTTGGCTCCCGCACACTTCTTGTAGCGTCCGGCGCACTCCCACTGGGGTCCTCGCACTTTCTACGGCGTCCGACGCACTCTCATTCGGGTCCCGCACACTTTCCACGGCATCCGACGCACTCTCATTCGGGTCCCGCACACTTTCCACGGCGTCCGGCGCACTCTTATTTGGGTCCCACACACTTTCTACGGCGTCCGACGCACTCTCATTCGGGTCCCGCACACTTTCCACGGCGTCCGGCGCATTCTTACTTGGGTTCCACACACTTTCTACGGCGTCCGACGTAGAAAGTGTGTGGGACCCACTTCCGACGTGGAAAGTGTGTGGGACCCACGGCGTCCGGCGCACTCTTTTTTGGGTCCCACACACTTTCTACGGCGTCCGACGCACTCTCATTCGGGTCCCGCACACTTTCCACGGCGTCCGACGCACTCTCATTCGGGTCCCGCACACTTTCCACGCACTCTTCCTCGGGTCCCACACACTTTCCACGGCGTCCTGCGCACTCTCATTAGGGTCCCACACACTTTCCACGGCGTTCTGCGGACTCTTAATCGGGTCCCACACACTTTCTACGGCGTCCGGCGCACTCTCATTAGGGTCCCACACACTTTCCACGGCGTTCTGCGGGCTCTTAATCGGGTCCCACACACTTTCTACGGCGTCCGGCGCACTCTCATTAGGGTCCCACACACTTTCCACGGCGTTCTGCGGACTCTTAATCGGGTCCCACACACTTTCTACGGCGTCCGGCGCACTCTCATTAGGGTCCCACACACTTTCCACCGCGTTCTGCGGACTCTTAATCGGGTCCCACACACTTTCTACGTCGTCCGGCGCACTCTCATTTGAGTCCCGCACACTTTCCACGGCGTCCGGCGCACTCTTACTTGGGTCCCACACACTTTCTACGGCGTCCGACAAAGAAAGTGTGTGGGACCCACTTCCGACGTGGAAAGTGTGTGGGACCCACGGCGTCCGGCGCACTCTTTTTTGGGTCCCACACACTTTCTACGGCGTCCGACGCACTCTCATTCGGGTCCCGCACACTTTCCACGGCGTCCGACGCACTCTCATTCGGGTCCCGCACACTTTCCACGCACTCTTCCTCGGGTCCCACACACTTTCCACGGCGTCCTGCGCACTCTCATTAGAGTCCCACACACTTTCCACGGCGTTCTGCGGACTCTTAATCGGGTCCCACACACTTTCTACGGCGTCCGGCGCACTCTCATTAGGGTCCCACACACTTTCCACGGCGTTCTGCGGACTCTTAATCGGGTCCCACACACTTTCTACGGCGTCCGGCGCACTCTCATTAGGGTCCCACACACTTTCCACGGCGTTCTGCGGACTCTTAATCGGGTCCCACACACTTTCTACGGCGTCCGACAAAGAAAGTGTGTGGGACCCACTTCCGACGTGGAAAGTGTGTGGGACCCACGGCGTCCGGCGCACTCTTTTTTGGGTCCCACACACTTTCTACGGCGTCCGACGCACTCTCATTCAGGTCCCGCACACTTTCCACGGCGTCCGACGCACTCTCATTCGGGTCCCGCACACTTTCCATGCACTCTTCCTCGGGTCCCACACACTTTCCACGGCGTCCTGCGCACTCTCATTAGAGTCCCACACACTTTCCACGGCGTTCTGCGGACTCTTAATCGGGTCCCACACACTTTCTACGGCGTCCGGCGCACTCTCATTAGGGTCCCACACACTTTCCACGGCGTTCTGCGGACTCTTAATCGGGTCCCACACACTTTCTACGGCGTCCGGCGCACTCTAATTAGGGTCCCACACACTTTCCACGGCGTTCTGCGGACTCTTAATCGGGTCCCACACACTTTCTACGTCGTCCGGCGCACTCTCATTTGAGTCCCACACACTTTCCACGGCGCCCTGCGCACTCTTCCTCGGGTCCCACACACTTTCTACGGTCTCCGGCGCACTCTCATTCGGGTCCCGCACACTTTCCACGGCGTCCGACGCTTTCTTATTTGGGCCACGTATACTTTCTACGGCGTCCGACGCACTCTCATTCGGGTCCCGCACACTTTCCACGGCGTCCGGCGCACTCTTATTTGGGTCCCACACACTTTCCCCGGCGTACGGCGCACTCTCATTTGAGTCCCACACACTTTCCACGGCGTCCTGCGCACTCTTCCTTGGGTCCCGCACACTTCCTGTGGCCTCCGGCGCACTTCAGTTTGGGTCCCGCACTTTCTACGGCGTCCGGCGCACTCTCGTTAGGGTCCCACACACTTCTTGTGGCGTCCTGCGCACTCCCACTGGGGTCCTCGCACTTTCTACGGCGTCCGACGCACTCTCATTCGGGTCCCGCACACTTTCCACGGCGTCCTGCGGACTCTTCCTCCGGTCCCACACACTTTCTACGGCATCCGGCGCACTCTCATTCGGGTCCCGCACACTTTCCACGGCGTCCGGCGCACTCTTATTTGGGTCCCACAAACGTTCTACGGCATCTTGCGCACTCCCACTGGAGTCCCGCACGCTTTCTACGCGTCCGGCGCACTCTCATTTGGGCCCCATACACTTTCTACGGCGTCCGGCGCACTCTCATTCGGATCCTACACACTTTCCACGGCGTCCGGCGCACTCTTATTTGGGTCCCACACACTTTCCCCGGCGTACGGCGCACTCCCATTCGAGTCCCACACACTTTCCACTGCGTCCTGCGCACTCTTCCTTGGGTCCCGCACACTTTCTACGGCGTCCGGCGCACTCTCGTTAGGGTCCCACACACTTCTTGTGGCGTGCTGCGCACTCCCACCGGGGTCCTCGCACTTTCTACGGCGTCCGGCGCACTCTTGTTCGGGTCCCGCACACTTTCCACGGCGTCCGGGCACTCTTATTTGGGTCCCACACACTTTCTACGGCGTCCGACGCACTCTCATTCGGGTCCCGCACACTTTCCACGGCGTCCGGCGCACTCTTACTTGGGTTCCACACACTTTCTACGGCGTCCGACGTAGAAAGTGTGTGGGACCCACTTCCGACGTGGAAAGTGTGTGGGACCCACGGCGTCCGGCGCACTCTTTTTTGGGTCCCACACACTTTCTACGGCGTCCGACGCACTCTCATTCGGGTCCCGCACACTTTCCACGGCGTCCGACGCACTCTCATTCGGGTCCCGCACACTTTCCACGCACTCTTCCTCGGGTCCCACACACTTTCCACGGCGTCCTGCGCACTCTCATTAGGGTCCCACACACTTTCCACGGCGTTCTGCGGACTCTTAATCGGGTCCCACACACTTTCTACGGCGTCCGGCGCACTCTCATTAGGGTCCCACACACTTTCCACGGCGTTCTGCGGACTCTTAATCGGGTCCCACACACTTTCTACGGCGTCCGGCGCACTCTCATTAGGGTCCCACACACTTTCCACGGCGTTCTGCGGACTCTTAATCGGGTCCCACACACTTTCTACGGCGTCCGGCGCACTCTCATTCGGATCCTACACACTTTCCACGGCCTCCGGCGCACCCTTTTTTGGGTCCCATACACTTTCTACGGCCTCCGGCGCACCCTTTTTTGGGTCCCATACACTTTCTACGGCGTCCGGCGCACTCTTCCTCGGGTCCCACACACTTTCCACGGCGTCCGGCGCACCCTTTTTTGGGTCTCATACACTTTCTACGGCGTCCGACGCAACCTCATTCGGATCCTACACACTTTCCACGGCCTCCGCCGCACTCTTATTTGGGTCCCACACATTTTCCCCGTCCTCCGTCGCACTCTCATTTGAGTCCCACACACTTTCCACGGCGTCCTGCGCACTCTTCCTTGGGTCCCACTCACTTTCTACGGCGTCCGACGCACTCTCATTCGGGTCCCACACACGTTCTACGGCGTCTTGCGCACTCCCACTGGAGTCCCGCACACTTTCCACGGCGTCCGGAGCACTCTTACTTGGGTCCCACACACGTTCTACGGCGTCTTGCGCACTCCCACTGAGGTCTCGCGCACTTTCCACGGCGTCCGGCGCACCCTTTTTTGGGTCCCACACACTTTCTACGGCGTCCGACGCACTCTCATTTGGGTCCCACCCACTTTCTACGGCGTCCGGCGCACCCTCGTTAGGGACCCACACACTTTCCACGGCGTTCTGCGGACTCTTATTTGGGTCCCACACACTTTCCCCGGCGTACGGCGCACTCTCATTTGAGTCCCAAACACTTTCCACGGCGTCCTGCGCACTCTTCCTCGGGTCCCACACACTTTCTACGGCGTCCGGCGCACTCTCATTCGGGTCCCGCACACTTTCCACGGCGTCCGGCGCACTCTTTTTTGGGTCCCACACACTTTCTACGGCGTCCGACGCACTCTCATTCGGGTCCCACACACTTTCCGCGGCGTCCGGCGCACTCTTATTTGGGTCCCACAAACGTTCTACGGCGTCTTGCGCACTCCCACTGGAGTCCCGCACACTTTCTACGCGTCCGGCGCACTCTCATTTGGGTCCCATACACTTTCTACGGCGTCCGGCGCACTCTCATTCGGATCCTACACACTTTCCACGGCGTCCGGCGCACTCTTATTTGGGTCCCACACACTTTTCCCGTCCTCCGTCGCACTCTCATTTGAGTCCCACACACTTTCCACGGCGTCCTGCGCACTCTTCCTTGGGTCCCACTCACATTCTACGGCGTCCGACGCACTCTCATTCGGGTCCCACACACGTTCTACGGCGTCTTGCGCACTCCCACTGGAGTCCCGCACACTTTCCACGGCGTTCTGCGGGCTCTTAATCGGGTCCCACACACTTTCTACGGCGTCCGGCGCACTCTCATTAGGGTCCCACACACTTTCCACGGCGTTCTGCGGACTCTTAATCGGGTCCCACACACTTTCTACGGCGTCCGGCGCACTCTCATTAGGGTCCCACACACTTTCCACCGCGTTCTGCGGACTCTTAATCGAGTCCCACACACTTTCTACGGCGTCCGACGCACTCTCATTCGTGTCCCGCACACTTTCCACGGCGTCCGGCGCACTCTTACTCAAGTCCCACACACTTTCCACGGCGTCCGACGCACTCTCATTCGGGTCCCGCACACTTTCCACGCACTCTTCCTCGGGTCCCACACACTTTCCACGGCGTCCTGCGCACTCTCATTAGGGTCCCACACACTCTTCACGGCGTCCGGCGCACTCTTAATCGGGTCCCACACACTTTCTACGGCGTCCGGCGCACTCTCATTAGGGTCCCACACACTTTCCACGGCGTTCTGCGGACTCTTAATCGGGTCCCACACACTTTCTACGGCGTCCGGCGCACTCTAATTAGGGTCCCACACACTTTCCACGGCGTTCTGCGGACTCTTAATCGGGTCCCACACACTTTCTACGTCGTCCGGCGCACTCTCATTTGAGTCCCACACACTTTCCACGGCGCCCTGCGCACTCTTCCTCGGGTCCCACACACTTTCTACGGCGTCCGGCGCACTCTCATTAGGGTCACACACACTTTCCACGGCGTCCGGCGCACTCTTATTTGGGTCCCACACACTTTCTACGGTCTCCGGCGCACTCTCATTCGGGTCCCACACACTTTCCGCGGCGTCCTGCGGACTCTTCCTCGGGTCCCACACCCTTTCTACGGCCTCCGGCGCACTCTCATTCGGGTCCCGCACACTTTCCACGGCGTCCGACGCTTTCTTATTTGGGTCACGTATACTTTCTACGGCGTCCGACGCACTCTCATTCGGGTCCCGCACACTTTCCACGGCGTCCTGCGGACTCTTCCTCGGGTCCCACACACTTTCTACGGCGTCCGGCGCACTCTCATTCGGGTCCCGCACACTTTCCACGGCGTCCGGCGCACTCTTATTTGGGTCCCACAAACGTTCTACGGCGTCTTGCGCACTCCCACTGGAGTCCCGCACACTTTCTACGCGTCCGGCGCACTCTCATTTGGGTCCCATACACTTTCTACGGCGTCCGGCGCACTCTCATTCGGATCCTACACACTTTCCACGGCGTCCGGCGCACTCTTATTTGGGTCCCACACACTTTCCCCGGCGTACGGCGCACTCTCATTCGAGTCCCACACACTTTCCACTGCGTCCGGCACACTCTTACTTGGGTTCCACACACTTTCTACGGCGTCCGACGCACTCTCATTCGGGTCCCGCACACTTTCCACGGCGTCCGGCGCACTCTCATTCGGATCCTACACACTTTCCACGGCGTCCGGCCCCCTCTTCTTGGGGTCCCCCACCCTTTCTACGGCGTCCGGCGCACTCTCATTCGGGTCCCACACACTTTCCACGGCGTCCTGCGGACTCTTCCTCGGGTCCCACACACTTTCTACGGCGTCCGGCGCACTCTCATTCGGGTCCCGCACACTTTCCACGGCGTCCGGCGCACTCTTATTTGGGTCCCACACACTTTCTACGGCGTCCGACGCACTCTCATTCGGGTCCCGCACACTTTCCCCGGCGTCCGGCGCACTCTTCTTCTGGGTCCCACACACTTTCTACGGCGTCCGACGTAGAAAGTGTGTGGGACCCACTTCCGACGTGGAAAGTGTGTGGGACCCACGGCGTCCGGCGCACTCTTTTTTGGGTCCCACACACTTTCTACGGCGTCCGACGCACTCTCATTCGGGTCCCGCACACTTTCCACGGCGTCCGACGCACTCTCATTCGGGTCCCACACACTTTCCACGGCGTCCTGCGCACTCTTCCTCGGGTCCCACACACTTTCCACGGCGTCCTGCGCACTCTCATTAGGGTCCCACACACTTTCCACGGCGTTCTGCGGACTCTTAATCGGGTCCCACACACTTTCTACGGCGTCCGGCGCACTCTCATTAGGGTCCCACACACTTTCCACGGCGTTCTGCGGACTCTTAATCGGGTCCCACACACTTTCTACGGCGTCCGGCGCACTCTCATTAGGGTCCCACACACTTTCCACGGCGTTCTGCGGACTCTTAATCGGGTCCCACACACTTTCTACGTCGTCCGGCGCACTCTCATTTGAGTCCCACACACTTTCCACGGCGCCCTGCGCACTCTTCCTCGGGTCCCACACACTTTCTACGGCGTCCGGCGCACTCTCATTAGGGTCACACACACTTTCCACGGCGTCCGGCGCACTCTTATTTGGGTCCCACACACTTTCTACGGCGTCCGACGCACTCTCATTCGGGTCCCGCACACTTTCCACGGCGTCCGGCGCACTCTTATTGGGGTCCCACACACTTTCTACGGCGTCCGACGCACTCTCATTCGGGTCCCACACACTTTCCGCGGCGTCCGGCGCACTCTCATTCGGGTCCCACACACTTTCCACGGCGTCCGGCGCACTCTTCCTCGGGTCCCACACACTTTCTACGGCGTCCGGCGCACTCTCATTCGGGTCCCACACTTTCCACGGCGTCCTGCGCACTCTTCCTTGGGTCCCACACACTTTCTACGGCGTCCGACGCACTCTCATTCGGGTCCCGCACACTTTCCACGGCGTCCAGCACACTCTTCCTCGGGTCCCACACACTTTCTACGGCGTCCGGCGCACTCTTATTTGGGTCCCACAAACGTTCTACGGCGTCTTGCGCACTCCCACTGGAGTCCCGCACACTTTCTACGCGTCCGGCGCACTCTCATTTGGGTCCCATACACTTTCTACGGCGTCCGGCGCACTCTCATTCGGATCCTACACACTTTCCACGGCGTCCGGCGCACTCTTATTTGGGTCCCACACACTTTCCCCGGCGTACGGCGCACTCTCATTTGAGTCCCACACACTTTCCACGGCGTCCTGCGCACTCTTCCTCGGGTCCCACACACTTTCTACGGCGTCCGGCGCACTCTCATTCGGGTCCCGCACACTTTCCACGGCGTCCGGCGCACCCTTTTTTGGGTCCCACACACTTTCTACGGCGTCCGACGCACTCTCATTTGGGTCCCACCCACTTTCTACGGCGTCCGGCGCACTCTTATTTGGGTCCCACACACTTCCTACGGCGTTCGGCGCACTTTTTCTTAGGTCCTGCTTACTTTCCACGGCGTCCGGTGCACTCTCAATAGGGTCCCACACACTTTCTACGGCGTCCGGCGCACTCTCATTCGGGTCCCGCACACTTTCCACGGCGTCCGGCGCACCCTTTTTTGGGTCCCACACACTTTCTACGGCGTCCGACGCACTCTCATTTGAGTCCCACACACTTTCCACGGCGTCCTGCGCACTCTTCCTCGGGTCCCACACACTTTCTACGGCGTCCGGCGCACTCTCATTCGGGTCCCGCACACTTTCCACGGCGTCCGGCGCACCCTTTTTTGGGTCCCACACACTTTCTACGGCGTCCGACGCACTCTCATTTGGGTCCCACCCACTTTCTACGGCGTCCGGCGCACTCTTATTTGGGTCCCACAAACGTTCTACGGCGTCTTGCGCACTCCCACTGGAGTCCCGCACACTTTCTACGCGTCCGGCGCACTCTCATTTGGGTCCCATACACTTTCTACGGCGTCCGGCGCACTCTTTTTTGGGTCCCACACACTTTCTACGGCGTCCGACGCACTCTCATTTGGGTCCCACCCACTTTCTACGGCGTCCGGCGCACTCTTATTTGGGTCCCACAAACGTTCTACGGCGTCTTGCGCACTCCCACTGGAGTCCCGCACACTTTCTACGGCGTCCGGCGCACTCTCATTTGGGTCCCATACACTTTCTACGGCGTCCGGCGCACTCTCATTCGGATCCTACACACTTTCCACGGCCTCCGGCGCACTCTTATTTGGGTCCCACACATTTTCCCCGTCCTCCGTCGCACTCTCATTTGAGTCCCACACGCTTTCCACGGCGTCCTGCGCACTCTTCCTTGGGTCCCACTCACTTTCTACGGCGTCCGACGCACTCTCATTCGGGTCCCACACACGTTCTACGGCGTCTTGCGCACTCCCACTGGAGTCCCGCACACTTTCCACGGCGTCCGGAGCACTCTTACTTGGGTCCCACACACGTTCTACGGCGTCTTGCGCACTCCCACTGAGGTCTCGCGCACTTTCTACGGCGTCCTGCGCACTCTCATTCGGGTCCCGCACACATTCTACGGCGTCCGGCGCATTCTCATTAGGGTCCCACACACTTTCTACGACGTCTTGCGCATTCCCACTGGGGTCCCGCACACTTCCTGTGGCCTCCGGCGCACTTTAATTTGGGTCCCGCACACTTTCTGCGGCGTCCGGCGCACTCTCGTTAGAGTCCCAAGCACTTCTTGTGGCGTCCTGCGCACTCCCACTGGGGTCCTCGCACTTTCTACGGCGTCCGGCGCACTCTCATTCGGGTCCCGCACACTTTCCACGGCGTCCGGCGCACTCTTATTTGGGTCCCACAAACGTTCTACGGCATCTTGCGCACTCCCACTGGAGTTCCGCACACTTTCTACGCGTCCGGCGCACTCTCATTTGGGTCCCATACACTTTCTACGGCGTCCGGCGCACTCTCATTCGGATCCTACACACTTTCCACGGCGTCCGGCGCACTCTTATTTGGGTCCCACACACTTTCCCCGGCGTACGGCGCACTCTCATTTGAGTCCCACACACATTTCACGGCGTCCTGCGCACTCTTCCTCGGGTCCCACACACTTTCTACGGCGTCCGGCGCACTCTCATTCGGGTCCCGCACACTTTCCACGGCGTCCGGCGCACCCTTTTTTGGGTCCCACACACTTTCTACGGCGTCCGACGCACTCTCATTTGGGTCCCACCCACTTTCTACGGCGTCCGGCGCACTCTTATTTGGGTCCCACAAACGTTCTACGGCGTCTTGCGCAATCCCACTGGAGTCCCGCACACTTTCTACGCGTCCGGCGCACTCTCATTTGGGTCCCATACACTTTCTACGGCGTCCGGCGCACTCTCATTCGGATCCTACACACTTTCCACGGCGTCCGGCGCACTCTTATTTGGGTCCCACACACTTTCCCCGGCGTACGGCGCACTCTCATTTGAGTCCCACACACTTTCCACGGCGTCCTGCGCACTCTTCCTTGGGTCCCGCACACTTTCTACGGCGTCCGGCGCACTCTCATTCGGATCCCACAAACGTTCTACGGCATCTTGCGCACTCCCACTGGAGTTCCGCACACTTTCTACGCGTCCGGCGCACTCTCATTTGGGTCCCACACACTTTCCACGGCGTCCTGCGCACTCTTCCTCGGGTCCCACACACTCTCTACGGCGTCCGGCGCACTCTCATTAGGGTCCCACACACTTTCTACGTCGTCCGGCGCACTCTCATTTGAGTCCCGCACACTT
This sequence comes from Aplectana chamaeleonis, assembly GCA_029168955.1. Lineage (NCBI taxonomy): Eukaryota > Metazoa > Nematoda > Chromadorea > Rhabditida > Cosmocercidae > Aplectana > Aplectana chamaeleonis. The sequence goes on from JAPDOI010001656.1 coordinate 115,685, forward strand.
TCCACGGCGTCCGGCGCATTCTTCCTCGGGTCCCACACACTTTCTACGGCGTCCAGCGCACTCTCATTCGGATCCTACACACTTTCCACGGCGTCCGGCGCACTCTTATTTGGGTCCCACACACTTTCCACGGCGTCCGGCGCACTCTCATTTGGGTCCCACCCACTTTCTACGGCGTCCGGCGCACTCTTATTTGGGTCCCACAAACGTTCTACGGCGTCTTGCGCACTCCCACTGGAGTCCCGCACACTCTCTACGCGTCCGGCGCACTCTCATTTGGGTCCCATACACTTTCTACGGCGTCCAGCGCACTCTCATTCGGATCCTACACACTTTCCACGGCGTCCGGCGCACTCTTATTTGGGTCCCACACACTTTCCCCGGCGTACGGCGCACTCTCATTTGAGTCCCAAACACTTTCCACGGCGTCCTGCGCACTCTTCCTCGGGTCACACACACTTTCTACGGCGTCCGGCGCACTCTCATTCGGGTCCCGCACACTTTCCACGGCGTCCGGCGCACCCTTTTTTGGGTCCCACACACTTTCTACGGCGTCCGACGCACTCTCATTTGGGTCCCACCCACTTTCTACGGCGTCCGGCGCACTCTTATTTGGGTCCCACAAACGTTCTACGGCGTCTTGCGCACTCCCACTGGAGTCCCGCACACTTTCTACGGCGTCCGGCGCACTCTCATTTGGGTCCCATACACTTTCTACGGCGTCCGGCGCACTCTCATTCGGGTCCCGCACACTTTCCACGGCTTCCGGCGCACCCTTTTTTGGGTCCCACACACTTTCTACGGCGTCCGACGCACTCTCATTTGGGTCCCACCCACTTTCTACGGCGTCCGGCGCACTCTTATTTGGGTCCCACAAACGTTCTACGGCGTCTTGCGCACTCCCACTGGGGTCCCGCACACTTTCCACGGCGTCCGGAGCACTCTTACTTGGGTCCCACACACGTTCTACGGCGTCTTGCGCACTCCCACTGGGGTCTCGCGCACTTTCTACGGCGTCCGACGCACTCTCATTCGGGTCCCGCACACTTTCTACGGCGTCCAACGTAGAGTGTGTGGGACCCACGCCCGACGTGGAAAGTGTGTGGGACCCACGGCGTCCGGCGCACTCTTTTTTTGGTCCCACACACTTTCTACGGCGTCCGACGCACTCTCATTCGGGTCCCGCACACTTTCCACTGCGTCCGACGCACTCTCATTCGGGTCCCACACACGTTCTACGGCGTCTTGCGCACTCCCACTGGAGTCCCGCACTCTTTCCACGGCGTCCGGAGCACTCTTACTTGGGTCCCACACACGTTCTACGGCGTCTTGCGCACTCCAACTGGGGTCTCGCGCACTTTCTACGGCGTCCGACTCACTCTCATTCAGGTCCCGCACACTTTCCACGGCGTCCAGCGCACTCTTCCTCGGGTGCCACACACTTTCTACGGCGTCCGGCGCACCCTCGTTAGGGACCCACACACTTTCCACGGCGTTCTGCGGACTCTTAATCGGGTCCCACACACTTTCTACGGCGTCCGGCGCACTCTTGTTCGGGTCCCGCACACTTTCCACGGCGTCCGGCGCACTCTTATTTGGGTCCCACACACTTTCTACGGCGTCCGACGCACTCTCATTCGGGTCCCGCACACTTTCCACGGCGTCCGGCGCACTCTTACTTGGGTCCCACACACTTTCTACGGCGTCCAACGTAGAGTGTGTGGGACCCACGTCCGACGTGGAAAGTGTGTGGGACCCACGGCGTCCGGCGCACTCTTTTTTTGGTCCCACACACTTTCTACGGCGTCCGACGCACTCTCATTCGGGTCCCGCACACTTTCCACTGCGTCCGACGCACTCTCATTCGGGTGCCACACACTTTCTTCGGCGTCCGGCGCACCCTCGTTAGGGACCCACACACTTTCCACGGCGTTCTGCGGACTCTTAATCGGGTCCCACACACTTTCTACGGCGTCCGGCGCACTCTTACTTGGGTCCCACACACTTTCTACGGCGTCCAACGTAGAGTGTGTGGGACCCACGTCCGACGTGGAAAGTGTGTGGGACCCACGGCGTCCGGCGCACTCTTTTTTGGGTCCCACACACTTTCTACGGCGTCCGACGCACTCTCATTCGGGTCCCGCACACTTTCTACGCGTCCGGCGCTCTCTCATTTGGGTCCCATACACTTTCTACGGCGTCCTGCGCACTCTCATTAGAGTCCCACACCCTTTCCACGGCGTTCTGCGGACTCTTAATCGGGTCCCACACACTTTCTACGGCGTCCGGCGCACTCTTGTTCGGGTCCCGCACACTTTCCACGGCGTCCGGCGCACTCTTATTTGGGTCCCACACACTTTCTACGGCGTCCGACGCACTCTCATTCGGGTCCCGCACACTTTCCACGGCGTCCGGCGCACTCTTACTTGGGTCCCACACACTTTCTACGGCGTCCAACGTCATTCGGGACCCACACTTTCCACGGCGTCCGGCGCACTCTTTTTGGGTCCCACACACTTTCTACGGCGTCCGACGCACTCTCATTCGGGTCCCGCACACTTTCCACGGCGTCCGACGCACTCTCATTCGGGTGCCACACACTTTCTTCGGCGTCCGGCGCACCCTCGTTAGGGACCCACACACTTTCCACGGCGTTCTGCGGACTCTTAATCGGGTCCCACACACTTTCTACGGCGTCCGGCGCACTCTTGTTCGGGTCCCGCACACTTTCCACTGCGTCCGACGCACTCTCATTCGGGTCCCACACACTTTCTACGGCGTCCGACGCACTCTCATTCGGGTCCCGCACACTTTCTACGCGTCCGGCGCTCTCTCATTTGGGTCCCATACACTTTCTACGGCGTCCGGCGCACTCTCATTCGGATCCTACACACTTTCCACGGCGTCCGGCGCACTCTTTTTTGGGTCCCACACACTTTCTACGGCGTCCGACGCACTCTCATTTGGGTCCCGCACTCTTTCCACGGCGTCCGGCGCACTCTTTTTTGGGTCCCACACACTTTATACGGCGTCCGGCGCACTCTCATTCGGGTCCCGCACACTTTCCACGGCGTCCGACGCACTCTTCCTTGGGTCCCACTCACATTCTACGGCGTCCAACGCACTCCTATTTGGGTCACGTATACTTTCTACGGCGTCCGACGCACTCTCATTCGGGTCCCGCACACTTTCCACGGCGTCCAGCACACTCTTCCTCGGGTCCCACACACTTTCTACGGCGTCCAACGTAGAGTGTGGACCCACGTTCGATGGAAAGTGTGTGGGACCCCACGGCGTCCGGCGCACTCTTATTCGGGTCCCACACACTTTCTACGGCGTCCGGCGCACTCTCATTTGGGTCCCACACACTTTCCACGGCGTCCGACGCACTCTCATTCGGGTGCCACACACTTTCTACGGCGTCCGGCGCACCCTCGTTAGGGTCCCACACACTTTCCACGGCGTTCTGCGGACTCTTAATCGGGTCCCACACACTTTCTACGGCGTCCGGAGCACTCTTATTCGGGTCCCGCACACTTTCCACGGCGTCTGGCGCACTCTTGTTTGGGTCCCACACACTTTCTACGGCGTCCGACGCACTCTCATTCGTGTCCCGCACACTTTCCACGGCGTCCGGCGCACTCTTACTCAAGTCCCACACACTTTCCACGGCGTCCGACGCACTCTCATTCGGGTCCCGCACACTTTCCACGGCGTCCGGCGCACTCTCATTTGGGTCCCATACACTTTCTACGGCGTCCGGCGCACTCTCAATCGGATCCTACACACTTTCCACGGCGTCCGGCGCCCTCTCATTCGGGTCCCACACACTTTCTACGGCGTCCGACGCACTCTCATTCGGGTCCCACACACTTTCTACGGCGTCCGACGCACTCTCATTCGGGTCCCGCACTCTTTCCACGGCGTCCGGCGCACTCCTATTTGGGTCCCACACACTTTCTACGGCGTCCGGCGCACTCTCATTCGGGTCCCACACACTTTCCACGGCGTCCGGCGCACTCTTATTTGGGTCCCGCACACTTTCTACGGCGTCCGACGCACTCTCATTTGGGTCCCGCACTCTTTCCACGGCGTCCGGCGCACTCCTATTTGGGTCCCACACACTTTCTACGGCGTCCGGCGCACTCTCATTCGGGTCCTACACACTTTCCACGGCGTCCGGCGCCCTCTCATTCGGGTCCCACACACTTTCTACGGCGTCCGACGCACTCTCATTCGGGTCCCACACACTTTCCACGGCATCCGGCCCACTCTTATTTGGGTCCCACACACTTTCTACGGCGTCCGGCGCACTCCTCACTGGGTCCCACACACTTTCTACGGCGTCCGGCGCACTCTCATTTGGGTCCCACACACTTTCTACGGCGTCCGGCGCACTCTCATTAGGGTCCCACACACTTTCTACGGCGTCCGGCGCACTGTTATTTGGGTTCCACACACTTTCCACGGCATCCGGCCCACTCTCACTCGGGTCCCGCACACTTTCCACGGCGTCCGGCGCACTCTTATTTGGGTCCCACACACTTTCTACGGCGTCCGACGCACTCTCATTCGGGTCCCGCACACTTTCCACGGCATCCGGCCCACTCTCACTCGGGTCCCGCACACTTTCCACGGCGTCCGGCGCACTCTTATTTGGGTCCCACACACTTTCTACGGCGTCCGGCGCACTCTCATTCGGGTCCCACACACTTTCCACGGCGTCCGGCGCACTCTCATTTGGGTCCCACACACTTTCTACGGCGTCCGGCGCACTCTCATTCGGGTCCCACACACTTTCTTCGTCGTCTGGCGCACTCTACCTAGGGTCCCTCACACTTTCTACGGCATCCAGAGCGCACTCTCATTTGGGCCCCGCACACTTTCTAACGGCGTCCGGTGCACTCTCATTTGAGTCCCGCACACTTTCTACGGCGTCCGGCGCACCCTCATTCGGGTCCCGCACACTTTCTACGGCTCTCTCTTATTTGGGTCCCACACACTTTCTACGGCGTCCGGCGCGCTCTCATTTGGGTCCCGCACATTTTCCATGGCGCGCGGCGCACTCTCGCTTGGGTCCCACACACTTTCTACGGCGTCCGGCGCACTCTCATTCGGGTCCCACACACTTTCCACGGCGTCCGGCGCACTCTCATTTGGGTCCCACACACTTTCTACGGCGCCCGGCGCACTCTCATTTGGGTCCCGTACACTTTCTACGGCGTCCGTCGCATTCTCATTTGAGTCCCACACACTTTCTACGGCGTCCGGCGCACTCTCATTTGGGTCCCACACACTTTCTACGGCGTGCGGCGCACTCTCATTTGGATCCCACACACTTTCTACGGCGTCCGGCGCACTCTCATTTGGATCCCACACACTTTCTACGGCGTCCGGCGCACTCTCATTTGGGTCCCGCACACTTTCTACGGCGTCCGGCGCACTCTCATTTGGGGTCCCACACACTTTCTATGGCGTCCGGCGCACTCTCATTTGGGTCCCGCACACTTTCTGCGGCGCCCGGCGCACTCTCATTTGGGTCCCACACACGTTCTACGGCGTCCGGCGCACTCTCATTCAGGTTCCGCACACTTTCTACGGCGTCCCGCGCACTCCCACTTGGATCCCACACACGTTCTACGGCGTCCGGCGCACTCCCACTTGGGTCCCACACACTTTCCACGGCGTCCGGCGCACTCTTATTCGGGTCCCACACACTTTCTACGGCGTCCGGCGCACTCTCATTAGGGTCACACACACTTTCCACGGCGTCCGGCGCACTCTTATTTGGGTCCCACACACTTTCTACGGTCTCCGGCGCACTCTCATTCGGGTCCCGCACACTTTCCACGGCGTCCTGCGGACTCTTCCTCGGGTCCCACACACTTTCTACGGCGTCCGGCGCACTCTCATTCGGGTCCCGCACACTTTCCACGGCGTCCGGCGCACTCTTATTTGGGTCCCACAAACGTTCTACGGCGTCTTGCGCACTCCCACTGGAGTCCCGCACACTTTCTACGCGTCCGGCGCACTCTCATTTGGGTCCCATACACTTTCTACGGCGTCCGGCGCACTCTCATTCGGATCCTACACACTTTCCACGGCGTCCGGCGCACTCTTTTTTGGGTCCCACAAACTTTTCCCGTCCTCCGTCGCACTCTCATTTGAGTCCCACACACTTTCCACGGCGTCCTGCGCACTCTTCCTTGGGTCCCACTCACATTCTACGGCGTCCGACGCACTCTCATTCGGGTCCCACACACTTTCCACGGCGTCCTGCGGACTCTTCCTCGGGTCCCACACACTTCCTACGGCGTCCGACGCACTCTCATTCGGGTCCCGCACACTTTCTACGGCGTCCGGCGCACTCTTATTTGGGTCCCACAAACGTTCTATGGCGTCTTGCGCACTCCCACTGGAGTCCCGCACACTTTCTACGGCGTCCGGCGCACTCTCATTCGGATCCTACACACTTTCCACGGCGTCCGGCGCACTCTTATTTGGGTCCCACACACTTTCTACGGCGTCCGACGCACTCTCATTCGGGTCCCGCACACTTTCCACGGCGTCCGGCGCACTCTTACTTGGGTCCCACACACTTTCCACGGCGTCCTGCGGACTCTTCCTCGGGTCCCACACACTTCCTACGGCGTCCGACGCACTCTCATTCGGGTCCCGCACACTTTCCACGGCGTCCGGCGCACTCTTATTTGGGTCCCACACACTTTCTACGGCGTCCAGCGCACTCTCATTCGGGTCCCACACACTTTCCACGGCGTCCGGCGCACTCTCATTCGGGTCCCGCACACTTTCCACGGCGTCCGGCCCACTCTTATTTGGGTCCCACACACTTTCTACGGCGTCCGACGCACTCTCATTTGGGTCCCATACACTTTCTACGGCGTCCGGCGCACTCTCATTTGGGTTTCACACACTTTCTACGGCGTCCGACGCACTCTCATTCGGATCCCGCACACTTTCCACGGCGTCCGACGCACTCTCATTTGGGTCCCACACACTTTCTACGGCGTCTTGCGCACTCCCTCTGGGTCCCGCACACTTTCCACGGCGTCCGGCGCACTCTTCCTTGGGTCCCACACAATTTCTACGGCGTCCGGCGCACTCTCACTCGAGTCCCACACAATTTCTACGGCGTGCGGCGCACTCTCATTTGGGTCCCACACACTTTCTACGGCGTCCGGCGCACTCTCATTAGGGTCCCACACACTTTCTACGGCGTCCGACGCACTGTTATTCGGGTCCCACACACTTTCTACGGCGTTCGGCGCACTTTCATTTGGGTCCCACACACTTACTACGGCGTCCGACGCACTGTTATTCGGGTCCCACACACTTTCTACGGCGTCCGGCGCACTCTCATTTGGGCTCCACACACTTTCTACGGCGTTCTGCGCACTTTCATTTGGGTCCCACACACTTTCTACGGCGTCCCTAGAGCGCACTCCACGTTTCGTGGAAAGTGTGACCCACGGCGTCCGGCGCACTCTCATTTGGGTCCCATACACTTTCTACGGCGTCCGGCGCACTCTCAATCGGATCCTACACACTTTCCACGGCGTCCGGCGCCCTCACATTCGGGTCCCACACACTTTCTACGGCGTCCGACGCACTCTCATTCGGGTCCCACACACTTTCTACGGCGTCCGGCGCATTCTTCCTCGGGTCCCACACACTTTCTACGGCGTCCAGCGCACTCTCATTCGGATCCTACACACTTTCCACGGCGTCCGGCGCACTCTTATTTGGGTCCCACACACTTTCTACGGCGTCCGGCGCACTCTCATTCGGGTCCCACACACTTTCCACGGCGTCCGACGCACTCTCATTCGGGTCCCACACACTTTCCACGGCGTCCGGCGCACTCTCATTCGGGTCCCACACACTTTCCACGGCGCGCGGCGCACTCTCCCTCGGGTCCCGCACACTTTCCCCGGCGCCCGGCCCCCTCTTACTTGGGTCCCCCCCACTTTCCACGGCGTCCGGCGCACTCTTATTTGGGTCCCACACACTTTCTACGGCGTCCGACGCACTCTCATTCGGGTCCCGCACACTTTCCACGGCGTCCGGCGCACTCTTATTGGGGTCCCACACACTTTCTACGGCGTCCGACGCACTCTCATTCGGGTCCCACACACTTTCCGCGGCGTCCTGCGGACTCTTCCTCGGGTCCCACACCCTTTCTACGGCCTCCGGCGCACTCTCATTCGGGTCCCGCACACTTTCCACGGCGTCCGACGCACTCTTCCTCGGGTCCCTCACACTTTCTTCGGCGTCCGACGCACTCTCATTCGGGTCCCGCACTCTTTCCACGGCGTCCGGCGCACTCCTATTTGGGTCCCACACTTTTTCTACGGCGTCCGGCGCACTCTCATTCGGGTCCCACACACTTTCCACGGCGTCCGGCGCACTCTCATTCGGGTCCCGCACACTTTCCCCCGCGTCCGGCCCACTCTTCCTTGGGTCCCACACACTTTCTACGGCGTCCGACGCACTCTCATTTGGGTCCCATACACTTTCCACGGCGTCCGGCACCCTCTCATTCGGGTCCCACACACTTTCTACGGCGTCCGGCGCACTCTCATTCGGGTCCCGCACACTTTCCACAGCGTCCGACGCACTCTCATTTGGGTCCCACACACTTTCTACGGCGTCCTGCGCACTCTCATTCGGGTCCCGCACACTTTCCACGGCGTCCGGCGCACTCTTATTTGGGTCCCACACACTTTCCACGGCGTCCGGCGCACTCTCATTTGGGTCCCACACACTTTCTACGGCGTCCGGCGCACTCTCATTAGGGTCACACACACTTTCCACGGCGTCCGGCGCACTCTTATTTGGGTCCCACACACTTTCTACGGTCTCCGGCGCACTCTCATTCGGGTCCCGCACGCTTTCCACGGCGTCCGGCGCACTCTTATTGGGGTCCCACACACTTTCTACGGCGTCCGACGCACTCTCATTTGGGTCCCGCACACTTTCCACGGCGTCCGTCGCACTCTTATTTGGGTCCCACACACTTTCTACGGCGTCCGGCGCACTCTCATTTGGGTCCCGCACACTTTCAACGGCGTCCGGCGCACTCTCATTTGGGTCCCATACACTTTCTACGGCGTCCGGCGCACTCTCATTCGGATCCTACACACTTTCCACGGCGTCCGGCGCACTCTTATTTGGGTCCCACACACTTTCCCCGGCGTACGGCGCACTCTCATTTGAGTCCCACACACTTTCCACGGCGTCCTGCGCACTCTTACTTGGGTCCCACACACTTTCTACGGCGTCCAACGTAGAGTGTGTGGGACCCACGTCCGACGTGGAAAGTGTGTGGGACCCACGGCGTCCGGCGCACTCTTTTTTTGGTCCCACACACTTTCTACGGCGTCCGACGCACTCTCATTCGGGTCCCGCACACTTTCCACTGCGTCCGACGCACTCTCATTCGGGTCCCACACACGTTCTACGGCGTCTTGCGCACTCCCACTGGAGTCCCGCACACTTTCCACGGCGTCCGGAGCACTCTTACTTGGGTCCCACACACGTTCTACGGCGTCTTGCGCACTCCCACTGAGGTCTCGCGCACTTTCTACGGCGTCCTGCGCACTCTCATTCGGGTCCCGCACACATTCTACGGCGTCCGGCGCATTCTCATTAGGGTCCCACACACTTTCTACGGCGTCTTGCGCATTCCCACTGGGGTCCCGCACACTTCCTGTGGCCTCCGGCGCACTTTAATTTGGGTCCCGCACACTTTCTACGGCGTCCGGCGCACTCTCGTTAGGGTCCTATGCACTTCTCGTGGCGTCCTGCGCACTCCCACTGGGGTCCTCGCACTTTCTACGGCGTCCGGCGCACTCTCATTCGGGTCCCGCACACTTTCCACGGCGTCCGGCGCACTCTTATTTGGGTCCCACAAACGTTCTACGGCATCTTGCGCACTCCCACTGGAGTCCCGCACACTTTCTACGCGTCCGGCGCACTCTCGTTAGGGTCCCACACACTTCTTGTGGCGTCCTGCGCACTCCCACTGGGGTCCTCGCACTTTCTACGGCGTCCGACGCACTCTCATTCGGGTCCCGCACACTTTCCACGGCGTCCAGCGCACTCTTCCTCGGGTGCCACATACATTCTACGGCGTCCGGCGCACCCTCGTTAGGGTCCCACACACTTTCCACGGCGTTCTGCGGACTCTTAATCGGGTCCCACACACTTTCTACGGCGTCCGGCGCACTCTTACTTGGGTCCCACACACTTTCTACGGCGTCCGACGTAGAAAGTGTGTGGGACCCACGTCCGACGTGGAAAGTGTGTGGGACCCACGGCGTCCGGCGCACTCTTTTTTTGGTCCCACACACTTTCTACGGCGTCCGACGCACTCTCATTCGGGTCCCGCACACTTTCCACACACTCTTCCTCGGGTCCCACACACTTTCCACGGCGTCCTGCGCACTCTTCCTCGGGTCCCACACACTTTCCACGGCGTCCTGCGCACTCTTCCTCGGGTCCCACACACTCTCTACGGCGTCCGGCGCACTCTCATTAGGGTCCCACACACTTTCCACGGCGTCCTGCGCACTCTTCCTCGGGTCCCACACACTTTCTACGGCGTCCGGCGCACTCTCATTCGGGTCCCGCACACTTTCCACGGCGTCCGGCGCACTCTTTTTTGGGTCCCACACACTTTCTACGGCGTCCGACGCACTCTCATTTGTGTACCGCACACTTTCCACGGCGTCCGACGCACTCTCATTCGGGTCCCGCACACTTTCCACTGCGTCCGACGCACTCTCATTCGGGTCCCACACACGTTCTACGGCGTCTTGCGCACTCCCACTGGAGTCCCGCACACTTTCCACGGCGTCCGGAGCACTCTTACTTGGGTCCCACACACGTTCTACGGCGTCTTGCGCACTCCCACTGAGGTCTCGCGCACCTTCTACGGCGTCCTGCGCACTCTCATTCGGGTCCCGCACACATTCTACGGCGTCCGGCGCACTCTTACTTGGGTCCCACACACTTTCTACGGCGTCCGGCGCACCCTCGTTAGGGTCCCACACACTTTCCACGGCGTCCGGCGCACTCTTTTTTGGGTCCCACACACTTTCTACGGCGTCCGACGCACTCTCTTTCGGGTCCCGCACACTTTCCACGGCGTCCGACGTACTCTCATTCGGGTCCCGCACACTTTCCACGGCGTCCAGCGCACTCTTCCTCGGGTGCCACACACTTTCTACGGCGTCCTGCGGACTCTTACTTGGGTTCCACACACTTTCTACGGCGTCCGCCGCACTCTCATTCGGGTCCCACACACATTCCACGGCGTCCTGCGGACTCTTCCTCGGGTCCCACACACTTTCTACGGCATCCGGCCCACTCTCACTCGGGTCCCGCACACTTTCCACGGCGTCCGGCGCACTCTTATTTGGGTCCCACACACTTTCTACGGCGTCCGACGCACTCTCATTCGGGTCCCGCACACTTTCCACGGCGTCCGGCGCATTCTTACTTGGGTTCCACACACTTTCCACGGCTTCCGGCGCACTCTTATTTGGGTCCCACAAACGTTCTACGGCATCTTGCGCACTCCCACTGGAGTCCCGCACACTTTCTACGGCGTCCTGCGCACTCTCATTCGGATCCTACACACTTTCCACGGCGTCCGGCGCACTCTTATTTGGGTCCCACACACTTTCCCCGGCGTACGGCGCACTCTCATTTGAGTCCCACACACTTTCCACGGCGTCCGACGCACTCTCATTCGGGTCCCGCACACTTTCCACACACTCTTCCTCGGGTCCCACACACTTTCCACGGCGTCCTGCGCACTCTTCCTCGGGTCCCACACACTCTCTACGGCGTCCGGCGCACTCTCAATCGGATCCTACACACTTTCCTCGGCGTCCTGCCCCCTCTTCCTCGGGTCCCACCCTCTTTCTACGGCGTCCGGCGCACTCTCATTCGGGTCCCGCACACTTTCCACGGCGTCCGGCGCACTCTTTTTTGGGTCCCACACACTTTCTACGGCGTCCGACGCACTCTCATTCGTGTACCGCACACTTTCCACGGCGTCCGACGCACTCTCATTCGGGTCCCGCACACTTTCCACGGCGTCCTGCGGACTCTTCCTCGGGTCCCACACACTTTCTACGGCGTCCGGCGCACTCTCATTCGGGTCCCGCACACTTTCCACTGCGTCCGACGCACTCTCATTCGGGTCCCACACACGTTCTACGGCGTCTTGCGCACTCCCACTGGAGTTCCGCACACTTTCCACGGCGTCCTGCGCACTCTTCCTCGGGTCCCACACACTTTCTACGGCGTCCGGCGCACTCTCATTCGGGTCCCACACACTTTCTACGGCCTCCGACGCACTCTCATTCGGGTCCCACACACTTTCTACGGCGTCCGGCGCACTCTTATTTGGGTCCCACACACTTTCTACGGCGTCCGACGTAGAAAGTGTGGGACCCACGTTCGACGTGGAAAGTGTGTGGGACCCACGGCGTCCGGCGCACTCTTTTGGTCCCACACACTTTCTACGGCGTCCGACGCACTCTCATTCGGGTCCCGCACACTTTCCACGGCGTCCGACGCACTCTCATTCGGGTCCCGCACACTTTCTACGGCGTCCGGCGCACTCTCATTAGGGTCCCACACACTTTCCACGGCGTTCTGCGGACTCTTAATCGGGTCCCACACACTTTCTACGGCGTCCGGCGCACTCTCATTAGGGTCCCACACACTTTCCACGGCGTCCTGCGCACTCTTCCTCGGGTCCCACACACTTTCTACGGCGTCCGGCGCACTCTCATTCGGGTCCCGCACACTTTCCACGGCGTCCGGCGCACTCTTTTTTGGGTCCCACACACTTTCTACGGCGTCCGACGCACTCTCATTCGTGTACCGCACACTTTCCACGGCGTCCGACGCACTCTCATTCGGGTCCCGCACACTTTCCACGGCGTCCTGCGGACTCTTCCTCGGGTCCCACACACTTTCTACGGCGTCCGGCGCACTCTCATTCGGGTCCCGCACACTTTCCACGGCGGCCGGCGCACTCTTATTTGGGGCCCGCACACTTTCCACCGCGGCCGGCGCACTCCCACTGAGGTCTCGCGCACTTTCTCCGGCGTCCTGCGCACTCTCATTCGGGTCCCGCACACATTCTACGGCGTCCGGCGCACTCTTACTTGGGTCCCACACACTTTCTACGGCGTCCGACGTAGAAAGTGTGTGGGACCCACGTCCGACGTGGAAAGTGTGTGGGACCCACGGCGTCCGGCGCACTCTTTTTTTGGTCCCACACACTTTCTACGGCGTCCGACGCACTCTCATTCGGGTCCCGCACACTTTCCACGGCGTCCGACGCACTCTCATTCGGGTCCCGCACACTTTCCACGCACTCTTCCTCGGGTCCCACACACTTTCCACGGCGTCCTGCGCACTCTTCCTCGGGTCCCACACACTCTCTACGGCGTCCGGCGCACTCTCATTAGGGTCCCACACACTTTCCACGGCGTCCTGCGCACTCTTCCTCGGGTCCCACACACTTTCTACGGCGTCCGGCGCACTCTCATTCGGGTCCCGCACACTTTCCACGGCGTCCGGCGCACTCTTTTTTGGGTCCCACACACTTTCTACGGCGTCCGACGCACTCTCATTCGGGTCCCGCACACTTTCCACGGCGTCCGGCGCACTCTTATTTGGGTCCCACACACTTTCCACGGCGTCCGGCGCACTCTCATTCGGGTCCCACACACTTTCTACGGCGTCCGGCGCACTCTTCCTGGGTCCCACACACTTTCTACGGCGTCCGGCGCACTCTCATTCGGGTCCCACACACTTTCCACGGCGTCCGGCGCACTCTTATTTGGGTCCCGCACACTTTCTACGGCGTCCGGCGCACTCTCATTCGGATCCTACACACTTTCCACGGCGTCCGACGCACTCTCATTCGGGTCCCGCACACTTTCCACGGCGTCCGACGCACTCTCATTCGGGTCCCACACACATTCCACGGCGTCCTGCGGACTCTTCCTCGGGTCCCACACACTTTCTACGGCATCCGGCCCACTCTCACTCGGGTCCCGCACACTTTCCACGGCGTCCGGCGGACTCTTGCTCGGGTCGCCCCCACTTTCTGCGGCGTCCGGCGCACTCTCATTTGGGTCCCGCACACTTTCCACGGCGTCCGGCGCACCCTTTTTTGGGTCCCACACACTTTCTACGGCGTCCGACGCACTCTCATTCGGGTCCCGCACACTTTCCACGGCATCCGGCGCACTCTTATTTGGGTCCCACACACTTTCTACGGCGTCCGACGCACTCTCATTCGGGTCCCGCACACTTTCCACGTCGTCCTGCGGACTCTTCCTCGGGTCCCACACACTTTCTATGGCGTCCGGCGCACTCTCATTCGGGTCCCGCACACATTCCACGGCGTCCTGCGGACTCTTCCTCGGGTCCCGCACACTTTCCACGGCGTCCGACGCACTCTCATTCGGGTCCCGCACACATTCCACGGCACCCTGCGCACTCTTCCTTGGGTCCCACTCACTTTCTACGGCGTCCAACGCACTCCTATTTGGGTCACGTATACTTTCTACGGCGTCCGACGCACTCTCATTCGGGTCCCACACACTTTCCACGGCGTCCTGCGGACTCTTCCTCGGGTCCCACACACTTCCTACGGCGTCCGACGCACTCTCATTCGGGTCTCGCACACTTTCCACGGCGTCCGGCGCACTCTTATTTGGGTCCCACACACTTTCTACGGCGTCCAGCGCACTCCCACTGGGTCCCGCACACTTTCCACGGCGTCCGGCGCACTCTCATTTGGGTCCCACACACTTTCTACGGCGTCCGGCGCACTCTCATTCGGGTCTCGCACTTTCCACGGCGTCCGGCGCACTCTCATTCGGGTCCCGCACACATTCTACGGCGTCCGGCGCACTCTTACTTGGGTCCCACACACTTTCTACGGCGTCCGACGTAGAAAGTGTGTGGGACCCACGTCCGACGTGGAAAGTGTGTGGGACCCACGGCGTCCGGCGCACTCATTTTTTGGTCCCACACACTTTCTACGGCGTCCGACGCACTCTCATTCGGGTCCCGCACACTTTTCACGGCGTCCGACGCACTCTCATTCGGGTCCCGCACACTTTCCACGGCGTCCGACGCACTCTTATTTCGGGTCCCCCACACTTTCCACGGCGTTCTCCGGCCTCTTCATCGGGTCCCACACACTTTCTACGGCGTCCGGCGCACTCTCATTAGGGTCCCACACACTTTCCACGGCGTTCTGCGGAACTCTTCTTCTTCTTCTTCTTCCTCATTTGAGTCCCACACACTTTCTACGGCGTCCGGCGCACTCTCATTCGGGTCCCGCACACTTTCCACGGCGTCCGGCGCACTCTTTTTTGGGTCCCACACACTTTCTACGGCGTCCGACGCACTCTCATTCGGGTCCCGCACACTTTCCACGGCGTCCGACGCACTCTCATTCGGGTCCCGCACACTTTCCACGCACTCTTCCTCGGGTCCCACACACTTTCCACGGCGTCCTGCGCACTCTTCCTCGGGTCCCACACACTCTCTACGGCGTCCGGCGCACTCTCATTAGGGTCCCACACACTTTCCACGGCGTCCTGCGCACTCTTCCTCGGGTCCCACACACTTTCTACGGCGTCCGGCGCACTCTCATTCGGGGCCCGCACACCTTCCACGGCGGCCGGCGCACTCTTTTTGGGTCCCACACACTTTCTACGGCGTCCGGCGCACTCTCACTCGAGTCCCACACACTTTCCATGGCGTCCGACGCACTTTCATTCGGGTCCCGCACACTTTCCACGGCGTCCAGCGCACTCTTCCTCGGGTCCCACACACTTTCCACGGCGTCCAGCGCACTCTCATTCGGATCCTACACACTTTCCACGGCGTCCGGCGCACTCTTATTCGGGTCCCACACACGTTCTACGGCGTCTTGCGCACTCCCACTGGAGTTCCGCACACTTTCCACGGCGTCCTGCGCACTCTTCCTCGGGTCCCACACACTTTCTACGGCGTCCGGCGCACTCTCATTCGGGTCCCACACACTTTCTACGGCGTCCAACGCACTCTTCCTCGGGTCCCACACACTTTCTACGGCGTCCGGCGCACTCTCATTTCGGGTCCCACACACTTTCCACGGCGTCCTGCGCACTCTTCCTCGGGTCCCGCACACTTTCTACGGCGTCCGGCGCACTCTCATTCGGGTCCCGCACACTTTCCACGGCGTCCGGCGCACTCTTTTTTGGGTCCCACACACTTTCTACGGCGTCCGACGCACTCTCATTCGGGTCCCGCACACTTTCCACGGCGTCCGACGCACTCTCATTCGGGTCCCACACACTTTCCACGGCGTCCTGCGGACTCTTCCTCGGGTCCCACACACTTCCTACGGCGTCCGGCGCACTCTTACTTGGGTCCCACACACTTTTCCCGTCCTCCGTCGCACTCTCATTTGAGTCCCACACACTTTCCACGGCGTCCTGCGCACTCTCATTCGGGTCCCGCACACTTTCTACGGCGTCCGGCGCACTCTCGTTAGGGTCCCACACACTTTCTACGGCGTCCGGCGCACTCTCATTCGGGTCCCACACACTTTCTACGGCGTCCGGCGCACTCTTCCTTGGGTCCCACACACTTCCTCCGGCGTCCGGCGCACTCTCATTCGGGTCCCGCACACTTTCCACGGCGTCCGGCGCACTCTTATTTGGGTCCCATAGACTTTCTACGGCGTCCGGCGCACTCTCATTCGGGTCCCGCACACTTTCCACGGCGTCCGACGCACTCTCATTCGGGTCCCGCACACATTCCACGGCGTCCGGCGCACTCTCATTCGGGTCCCGCACACTTTCCACGGCGTTCAGCGCACTCTTCCTCGGGTCCCACACACTTTCTACGGCGTCCGGCGCACTCTCATTCGGGTCCCACACACTTTCCACGGCGTCCGGCGCACTCTTCTTCGGGTCCCACACACTTTCTACGGCGTCCGGCGCACTCTCATTCGGGTCCCGCACACTTTCCACGGCGTCCGGCGGACTCTTAATCGGGTCCCACACACTTTCTACGTCGTCCGGCGCACTCTCATTTGAGTCCCGCACACTTTCCACGGCGTCCGGCGCACTCTCATTCGGATCCTACACACTTTCCACGGCGTCCGGCGCACTCTTATTTGGGTCCCACACACTTTCCCCGGCGTACGGCGCACTCTCATTTGAGTCCCACACACTTCCTACGGCGTCCGGCGCACTCTTATTTGGGTCCCCCACACTTTCTACGGCGTCCAGCGCACTCTCATTCGGATCCTACACACTTTCCACGGCGTCCTGCGGACTCTTCCTCGGGTCCCACACACTTCCTACGGCGTCCGACGCACTCTCATTCGGGTCCCGCACACTTTCCACGGCGTCCGACGCACTCTCATTCGGGTCCCGCACACTTTCTACGGCGTCCGGCGCACTCTCATTAGGGTCCCACACACTTTCCACGGCGTTCTGCGGACTCTTAATCGGGTCCCACACACTTTCTACGGCGTCCGGCGCACTCTCATTCGGGTCCCGCACACTTTCCACGGCGTCCGGCGCACTCTTACTTGGGTCCCACACACTTTCTACGGCGTCCGACGTAGAAAGTGTGTGGGACCCACTTCCGACGTGGAAAGTGTGTGGGACCCACGGCGTCCGGCGCACTCTTTTTTGGGTCCCACACACTTTCTACGGCGTCCGACGCACTCTCATTCGGGTCCCGCACACTTTCCACGGCGTCCGACGCACTCTCATTCGGGTCCCGCACACTTTCCACGCACTCTTCCTCGGGTCCCACACACTTTCCACGGCGTCCTGCGCACTCTCATTAGAGTCCCACACACTTTCCACGGCGTTCTGCGGACTACTAATCGGGTACCACACACTTTCTACGGCGTCCGGCGCACTCTCATTAGGGTCCCACACACTTTCCACGGCGTTCTGCGGACTCTTAATCGGGTCCCACACACTTTCTAAGGCGTCCGGCGCACTCTCATTAGGGTACCACACACTTTCCACCGCGTTCTGCGGACTCTTAATCGGGTCCCACACACTTTCTACGTCGTCCGGCGCACTCTCATTTGAGTCCCGCACACTTTCCACGGCGTCCGGCGCACCCTTCCTCGGGTCCCACACACTTTCTACGGCGTCCGGCGCACTCTTACTTGGGTCCCACACACTTTCTACGGCGTCCGACGTAGAAAGTGTGTGGGACCCACGTCCGACGTGGAAAGTGTGTGGGACCCACGGCGTCCGGCGCACTCTTTTTTTGGTCCCACACACTTTCTACGGCGTCCGACGCACTCTCATTCGGGTCCCGCACACTTTCCACGGCGTCCGACGCACTCTCATTCGGGTCCCGCACACTTTCCACGCACTCTTCCTCGGGTCCCACACACTTTCCACGGCGTCCTGCGCACTCTTCCTCGGGTCCCACACACTCTCTACGGCGTCCGGCGCACTCTCATTAGGGTCCCACACACTTTCCACGGCGTCCTGCGCACTCTTCCTCGGGTCCCACACACTTTCTACGGCGTCCGGCGCACTCTCATTCGGGTCCCGCACACTTTCCACGGCGTCCGGCGCACTCTTTTTTGGGTCCCACACACTTTCTACGGCGTCCGACGCACTCTCATTCGTGTACCGCACACTTTCCACGGCGTCCGACGCACTCTCATTCGGGTCCCGCACACTTTCCACGGCGTCCTGCGGACTCTTCCTCGGGTCCCACACACTTTCTACGGCGTCCTGCGCACTCTCATTCGGGTCCCGCACACTTTCCACGGCGTCCGGCGCACTCTTATTTGGGTCCCACAAACGTTCTACGGCATCTTGCGCACTCCCACTGGAGTCCCGCACACTTTCTACGCGTCCGGCGCACTCTCATTTGGGTCCCATACACTTTCTACGGCGTCCTGCGCACTCTCATTCGGATCCTACACACTTTCCACGGCGTCCGGCGCACTCTTATTTGGGTCCCACACACTTTCCCCGGCGTACGGCGCACTCTCATTTGAGTCCCACACACTTTCCACGGCGTCCTGCGCACTCTTCCTTGGGTCCCGCACACTTCCTGTGGCCTCCGGCGCACTTTAATTTGGGTCCCGCACACTTTCTACGGCGTCCGGTGCACTCTTATTTGGGTCCCACACACTTTCTACGGCGTCCGACGCACTCTCATTCGGGTCCCGCACACTTTCCACGGCGTTCTGCGGACTCTTAATCGGGTCCCACACACTTTCTACGGCGTCCGGCGCACTCTCATTCGGGTCCCGCACACTTTCCACGGCGTCCGGCGCACTCTTATTTGGGTCCCACACACTTTCTACGGCGTCCGACGCACTCTTACTTGGGTTCCACATACTTTCTACGGCGTCCGGCGCACTCTCATTTGGGTCCCACACACTTTCCTACGGCGTCTGGCGCACTCTTGTTTGGGTCCCACACACTTTCTACGGCGTCCGACGCACTCTCATTCGTGTCCCGCACACTTTCCACGGCGTCCGGCGCACTCTTACTCAAGTCCCACACACTTTCCACGGCGTCCGACGCACTCTCATTCGGGCCCCACACGCTTTGCCCGGCGTTCTGCGGACTCTTAGTCGGGTCCCACACACTTTCCACGGCGTCCTGCGCACTCTTACTTGGGTCCCACACACTTTCTACGGCGTCCGACGCACTCTCATTCGGGTCCCGCACACTTTCCACGGCGTCCGACGCACTCTCATTCGGGTCCCGCACACTTTCCACGGCGTCCTGCGGACTCTTCCTCGGGTCCCACACACTTTCTACGGCGTCCGGCGCACTCTCCTTAGGGTCACACACACTTTCCACGGCGTCCGGCGCACTCTTATTTGGGTCCCACACACTTTCTACGGTCTCCGGCGCACTCTCATTCGGGTCCGCCACACTTTCCACGGCGTCCGGCGCACTCTCATTTGGGTCCCACACACTTTCTACGGCGTCCGGCGCACTCTCATTCGGGTCCCACACACTTTCCACGGCGTCCTGCGCACTCTTCCTCGGGTCCCACACAGTTTCTACGGCGTCCTGCGCACTCTCATTCGGGTCCCACACACTTTCTACGGCGTCATGCGCACTCTCACTTGAGTTCCACACAGTTTCTACGGCGCCCGGCGCACTCTCATTTGGGTCCCGCACACTTTCTACGGCGTCCGGCGCACTCTCATTCGGGTCCCGCACAATTTCTACGGCGTCCTGCGAACTCTTATTTGGGTCCCACACACTTTCTACGGCGTCCGACGCACTGGTATTTGGGTCCCGCACACTTTCCACGGCGTCCGGCGCACTCTTATTTGGGTCCCACACACTTTCTACGTCGTCCGGCGCACTCTCATTTGAGTCCCACACACTTTCCACGGCGCCCTGCGCACTCTTCCTCGGGTCCCAC
Organism: Aplectana chamaeleonis; assembly: GCA_029168955.1. Lineage (NCBI taxonomy): Eukaryota > Metazoa > Nematoda > Chromadorea > Rhabditida > Cosmocercidae > Aplectana > Aplectana chamaeleonis. The sequence continues at coordinate 136,181 of JAPDOI010001656.1, forward strand.
ACACTTTCTACGGCGTCCGGCGCACTCTCATTAGGGTCACACACACTTTCCACGGCGTCCGGCGCACTCTTATTTGGGTCCCACACACTTTCTACGGTCTCCGGCGCACTCTCATTCGGGTCCAGCACACTTTCCACGGCGTCCGACGCTTTCTTATTTGGGCCACGTATACTTTCTACGGCGTCCGACGCACTCTCCTTTGGGTTCCGCACACTTTCCACGGCGTCCGACGCACTCTTACTTGGGTTCCACACACTTTCTACGGCGTCCGACGTAGAAAGTGTGTGGACCCACTTCGACGTGGAAAGTGTGGGACCCACGGCGTCCGGCGCACTCTTTTTTTGGTCCCACACACTTTCTACGGCGTCCGACGCACTCTCATTCGGGTCCCGCACACTTTCCACGGCGTCCGACGCACTCTCATTCGGGTCCCGCACACTTTCCACGGCGTCCGGCGCACTCTTACTTGGGTCCCACACACTTTCTACGGCGTCCGGCGCACTCTCATTAGGGTCCCACACACTTTCCACGGCGTTCTGCGGACTCTTAATCGGGTCCCACACACTTTCTACGGCGTCCGGCGCACTCTCATTAGGGTCCCACACACTTTCCACGGCGTTCTGCGGACTCTTAATCGGGTCCCACACACTTTCTACGGCGTCCGGCGCACTCTCATTAGGGTCCCACACACTTTCCACGGCGTTCTGCGGACTCTTAATCGGGTCCCACACACTTTCTACGGCGTCCGGCGCACTCTCATTTGAGTCCCGCACACTTTCCACGGCGTCCGGCGCACCCTTCCTCGGGTCCCACACACTTTCTACGGCGTCCGGCGCACTCTCGTTTGGGTCCCACACACTTTCTACGGCGTCCGGTGCACTCTCATTTGGGTCCCACACACTTTCTACGGCGTCCGGCGCACTCTCACTCGAGTCCCGCACACTTTCCATGGCGTCCGGCCCACTCTCACTCGGGTCCCGCACACTTTCCACGTCGTCCTGCGGACTCTTCCTCGGGTCCCACACACTTTCTACGGCGTCTCGCGCACTCTCCTTAGGGTCACACTCACTTTCCACGGCGCCCGGCGCCCTCTGCCTCGGCCCCCACACACTTTCTACGGCGTCCGGCGCACTCTCATCCGGGCCCCGCACACTTTCCACGGCGTCCGGCGCACCCTTTTTCGGGTCCCATACACTTTCTACGGCGTCCGACGCAATCTCATTCGGGTCCCGCACACTTTCCACGGCGTCCGACGCACTCTCATTCGGGTCCCGCACACTTTCCACGGCGTCCTGCCCACTCTTCCTCGGGTCCCATACACTTTCTACGGCGTCCGGCGCACTCTCATTCGGATCCTACACACTTTCCACGGCGTCCGGCGCACTCTTATTTGGGTCCCACACACGTTCTATGGCGTCTTGCGCACTCCCACTGAGGTCTCGCGCAATTTCTACGGCGTCCTGCGCACTCTCATTCGGATCCTACACACTTTCCACGGCGTCCGGCGCACTCTCATTCGGGTCCCACACACTTTCCACGGCGTCCGGCGCACTCTCATTCGGGTCCCGCACACTTTCCACGGCGTCCGGCGCACTCGTACTTTGGTCCCACACACGTTCCACGGCGTCCGGCGCACTCTCATTTGGGTCCCACACACTTTCTACGGCGTACGGCGCACTCTCATTTGGGTCCCGCACCCTTTCTACGGCGTCCGGCGCACTCTCATTTGGGTTCCACACACTTTCTACGGCGTCCTGCGCACTCTCATTCGGGTCCCACACACTTTCCACGGCGTCCTGCGGACTCTTAATCGGGTCCCACACACTTTCTACGGCGTCCGGCGCACTCTCATTCGGGTCCCACACACTTTCCACGGCGTCCGGCGCACTCTTATTTGGGTCCCACACACTTTCTACGGCGTCCGGCGCACTCTCATTCGGGTCCCGCACACTTTCCACGGCGTCCGGCGCACTCTTCTTGGGTCCCACACACTTTCTACGGCGTCCGGCGCACTCTCATTCGGGTCCCACACACTTTCCACGGCGTCCGGCGCACTCTCATTCGGGTCCCACACACTTTCCACGGCGTCCGGCGCACTCTTCCTCGGGTCCCACACACTTTCTACGGCGTCCGGCGCACTCTCATTCGGGTCCCACACACTTTCCACGGCGTCCGGCGCACTCTTCATTCGGGTCCCACACACTTTCTACGGCGTCCGGCGCACTCTCTCATTCGGGTCCCACACACTTTCCACGGCGTCCGGCGCACTCTTAATCGGGTCCCACACTTTCTACGGCGTCCGGCGCACTCTCATTCGGGTCCCACACACTTTCCACGGCGTCCGGCGCACTCTCATTCGGGTCCCACACACTTTCCACGGCGTCCGGCGCACTCTTCCTCGGGTCCCACACACTTTCTACGGCGTCCGGCGCACTCTCATTCGGGTCCCACACACTTTCCACGGCGTCCGGCGCACTCTTATTTGGGTCCCACACACTTTCTACGGCGTCCGGCGCACTCTCATTCGGGTCCCACACACTTTCCACGGCGTCCGGCGCACTCTCATTCGGGTCCCACACACTTTCCACGGCGTCCGGCGCACTCTCATTCGGGTCCCACACACTTTCCACGGCGTCCGGCGCACTCTCATTTGGGTCCCACACACTTTCTACGGCGTCCGGCGCACTCTCATTCGGGTCCCACACACTTTCCACGGCGTCCGGCGCACTCTCATTCGGGTCCCACACACTTTCCACGGCGTCCGGCGCACTCTTCCTCGGGTCCCACACACTTTCTACGGCGTCCGGCGCACTCTCATTTGGGTCCCACACACTTTCCACGGCGTCCGGCGCACTCTCATTCGGGTCCCACACACTTTCTACGGCGTCCGGCGCACTCTCATTCGGGTCCCACACACTTTCCACGGCGTCCGGCGCACTCTTCCTTGGGTCCCACACACTTTCTACGGCGTCCGGCGCACTCTCATTCGGGTCCCACACACTTACTACGGCGTCCGACGCACTGTTTATCGGGTCCCACACACTTTCTACGGCGTCCGACGCACTCTCATTCGGGTCCCGCACACTTTCCACGGCGTCCTGCGGACTCTTCCTCGGGTCCCACACACTTTCTACGGCGTCCGGCGCACTCTCATTTAGGTCCCATACACTTTATACGGCGTCCGGCGCACTCTCATTCGGGTCCCGCACACTTTCCACGGCGTCCGACGCACTCTCATTCGGGTCCCGCACACTTTCCACGGCGTTCGGCGCCCTCTTATTTGGGTCCCACCAACCTTCTACGGGCTCCTGCGCACTCTTCCTCGGGTCCCACACACTTTCCCCGGCGTACGGCGCACTCTCATTTGAGTCCCAAACACTTTCCACGGCGTCCTGCGCACTCTTCCTCGGGTCCCACACACTTTCTACGGCGTCCGGCGCACTCTTATTTGGGTCCCGCACACTTTCTACGGCGTCCGACGCACTCTCATTTGGGTCCCATACACTTTCTACGGCGTCCGACGCACTCTCATTCGGGTCCCGCACACTTTCCACGGCGTCCGACGCACTCTCATTCGGGTCCCGCACACTTTCCACGGCGTCCTGCGGACTCTTCCTCGGGTCCCACACACTTTCTACGGCGTCCGGCGCACTCTCATTCGGGTCCCGCACACTTTCCACGGCGTCCGGCGCACTCTTATTTGGGTCCCACAAACGTTCTACGGCATCTTGCGCACTCCCACTGGAGTCCCGCACACTTTCTACGCGTCCGGCGCACTCTCATTTGGGTCCCATACACTTTCTACGGCGTCCGGCGCACTCTCATTCGGATCCTACACACTTTCCACGGCGTCCGGCGCACTCTTATTTGGGTCCCACACACTTTCCCCGGCGTACGGCGCACTCTCATTTGAGTCCCACACACTTTCCACGGCGTCCTGCGCACTCTTCCTTGGGTCCCGCACACTTCCTGTGGCCTCCGGCGCACTTTAATTTGGGTCCCGCACACTTTCTATGGCGTCCGGCGCACTCTCGTTAGGGTCCCACACACTTCTTGTGGCGTACTGCGCACTCCCACTGGGGTCCCACAAACTTTCCACGGCGTTCTGCGGACTCTTAATCGGGTCCCACACACTTTCTACGGCGTCCGGCGCACTCTCATTCGGGTCCCGCACACTTTCCACGGCGTCCGGCGCACTCTTATTTGGGTCCCACACACTTTCTACGGCGTCCGACGCACTCTCATTCGGGTCCCGCACACTTTCCACGGCGTCCGGCGCATTCTTACTTGGGTTCCACACACTTTCTACGGCGTCCGACGCACTCTCATTCGGGTCCTACACACTTTCCACGGCGTCCGGCGCCCTCTCATTCGGGTCCCACACACTTTCCACGGCGTCCGGCGCACTCTTCATTCGGGTCCCGCACACTTTCCACGGCGTCCGGCGCCCTCTTATTTGGGTCCCGCACACTTTCCACGGCGTCCGGCGCACCCTTCCTCGGGTCCCACACACTTTCTACGGCGTCCGGCGCACTCTTACTTGGGTCCCACACACTTTCTACGGCGTCCGGCGCACTCTTTTTGGGTCCCGTATACTTTCTCCGGCGTCCGACGCACTCTCATTCGGGTCCCGCACACTTTCCACGGCGTCCGACGCACTCTCATTCGGGTCCCGCACACTTTCCACGGCGTCCTGCGGACTCTTCCTCGGGTCCCACACACTTTCTACGGCGTCCGGCGCACTCTCATTCGGGTCCCGCACACTTTCCACGGCGTCCGCCGCACTCTCATTCGGGTCCCACACACTTTCTACGGCGTCCGGCGCACTCTCATTCGCGTCCCGCACACTTTCTACGGCGTCCGGCGCACTCTCATTAGAGTCCCGCACACTTTCTACGCGTACGGCGCACTCTCATTTGGGTTCCATATACTTTCCACGGCGTCCGACGCACTCTCATTTGGGTCCCATACACTTTCTACGGCGTCCGGCGCACTCTCATTTGGGTCTCACACACTTTCTACGGCGTCCGACGCACTCTCATTCGGGTCCCGCACACTTTCCACGGCGTCCGACGCACTCTCATTCGGGTCCCGCACACTTTCCACGCACTCTTCCTCGGGTCCCACACACTTTCCACGGCGTCCTGCGCACTCTCATTAGGGTCCCACACACTTTCCACGGCGTCCGGCGCACTCTCATTCGGGTCCCGCACACTTTCTACGGCGTCCGGCGCACTCTCATTCGGGTCCCACACACTTTCCACGGCGTCCGGCGCACTCTTAATCGGGTCCCACTCACTTTCTACGGCGTCCGGCGCACTCTCATTCGGGTCCCACACACTTTCCACGGCGCTCTGCGGACTCTTGATCGGGTCCCACACACTTTCTATGGCGTCCGGCGCACTCTCCCTCGAGTCCCACACACTTTCCATGGCGTCCGGCGCACTTCCTCGGGTCCCACACACTTTCTACGGCGTCCGGCGCACTCTCACTCGAGTCCCACACACTTTCCATGGCGTCCGGCGCACTCTTATTTGAGTCCCACACACTTCCTACGGCGTCCGACGCATTCTCATTCGGGTCCCGCACACTTTCCACGGCGACCGGCGCACTCTTATTTGGGTCCCACACACTTTCTACGGCGTCCGACGCACTCTCATTCGGGTCCCACACACTTTCCACGGCGTCCTGCGGACTCTTCCTTGGGTCCCACACACTTTCCACGGCGTCCGGCGCACTCTTCCTCGGGTCCCGCACACTTTCCACAGCGTCCGACGCACTCTCATTTGGGTCCCACACACTTTCCACGGCGTCCTGCGGACTCTTCCTCGGGTCCCACACACTTTCTATGGCGTCCGGCGCACTCTCATTCGGGTCCCGCACACTTTCCACGGCGTCCGACGCACTCTCATTCGGGTCCCACACACATTCCACGGCGTCCTGCGGACTCTTCCTCGGGTCCCACACACTTTCTACGGCGTCCGGCGCACTCTCATTCGGGTCCCGCACACTTTCCACGGCGTCCGGCGCACTCTTATTTGGGTCCCACAAACGTTCTACGGCATCTTGCGCACTCCCACTGGAGTCCCGCACACTTTCTACGCGTCCGGCGCACTCTCATTTGGGTCCCATACACTTTCTACGGCGTCCGGCGCACTCTCATTCGGATCCTACACACTTTCCACGGCGTCCGGCGCACTCTTATTTGGGTCCCACACACTTTCCCCGGCGTACGGCGCACTCTCATTTGAGTCCCACACACTTTCCACGGCGTCCTGCGCACTCTTACTTGGGTCCCACACACTTTCTACGGCGTCCGGCGCACTTTAATTTGGGTCCCGCACACTTTCTATGGCGTCCGGCGCACTCTCGTTAGGGTCCCACACACTTCTTGTGGCGTACTGCGCACTCCCACTGGGGTCCCACAAACTTTCCACGGCGTCCGGCGCACTCTCATTAGAGTCCCACACACTTTCCACGGCCTCCGGCGCACTCTCATTCGGGTCCCGCACACTTTCCACGGCGTCCGGCGCACTCTTATTTGGGTCCCACACACTTTCTACGGCGTCCGACGCACTCTCATTCGGGTCCCGCACACTTTCCACGGCGTCCGGCGCACTCTTTGGGTCCCACACACTTTCTACGGCGTCCGGCGCACTCTCATTTGGGTCCCTCACACTTTCTACGGCGTCCGGCGCACTCTTCCTTGGGTCCCACACACTTTCTACGGCGTCCGGCGCACTCGCATTCTGTTCCCACACTTTTTCCACAGCGTCCGGCGCATTCTACCTTAAGTCCCACACACTTTTTACGGCGTCCGGCGCACTCTACCTTGGGGCCCCCACACCTTCCACGGCCTCCGGCGCAATCTACCGCGGGTCCCACACACTTTCTACGGCGTCCGGCGCACTCTCATTCGGGTCCCACACACTTTCTACGACGTCCGGCGCACTCTCATTTGGGTCCCACACACTTTCTACGGCGTTCGGCGCACTCTCATTCGGGTCCCACACACTTTCTACGACGTCCGGCGCACTCTCATTTGGGTCCCACACACTTACTACGGCGTCCTGCGCACTCTTCCTCGGGTCCCACACCCTTTCTACGGCCTCCGGCGCACTCTCATTCGGGTCCCGCACACTTTCCACGGCGTCATGTGGACTCTTCCTCCGGTCCCACACACTTTCTACGGCGTCCGGCGCACTCTCATTCGGGTCCCGCACACTTTCCACGGCGCCCGGCGCACTCTCATTCGGGTCCCACACACTTTCCACGGCATCCGGCCCACTCTCACTCGGGTCCCGCACACTTTCCACGGCGTCCGGCGCACTCTTATTTGGGTCCCACACACTTTCTACGGCGTCCGGCGCACTCTCATTCGGGTCCCGCACACTTTCCACTGCGTTCTGCGGACTCTTAATCGGGTCCCACACACTTTCTACGTCGTCCGGCGCACTCTCATTTGAGTCCCGCACACTTTCCACGGCGTCCGGCGCACTCTTCCTCGGGTCCCACACACTTTCTACGGCGTCCAGCGCACTCTCATTAGGGTCCCACACACTTTCCACGGCGTTCTGCGGACTCTTGATCGGGTCCCACACACTTTCTACGGCGTCCGGCGCACTCTCACTCGAGTCCCACACACTTTCCATGGCGTCCGGCGCACTCTTATTTGAGTCCCACACACTTCCTACGGCGTCCGACGCATTCTCATTCGGGTCTCTCACTCTTTCCACGGCATCCGGCGCACTCCTATTTGGGTCCCACACACTTTCTACGGCGTCCAGCGCACTCTCATTCGGGTCCCACACACTTTCCACGGCGTCCGGCGCACTCTCATTCGGGTCCCGCACACTTTCCACGGCGTCCGGCCCACTCTTATTTGGGTCCCACACACTTTCTACGGCGTCCGACGCACTCTCATTCGGGTCCCACACACTTTCCACGGCGTCCTGCGGACTCTTCCTTGGGTCCCACACACTTTCTACGGCGTCCGGCGCACTCTCATTCGGGTCCCGCACACTTTCCACAGCGTCCGACGCACTCTCATTTGGGTCCCACACACTTTCCACGGCGTCCGACGCACTCTCATTCGGGTCCCGCACACTTTCCACGGCGTCCGGCGCACTCTTATTTGGGTCCCACACACTTTCTACGGCGTCCAGCGCACTCTCATTCGGATCCTACACACTTTCCACGGCGTCCGGCGCACTCTTATTTGGGTCCCACACACTTTCCCCGGCGTACGGCGCACTCTCATTCGGGTCCCACACACTTTCCACGGCGTCCGGCGCACTCTTCCTCGGGTCCCGCACACTTTCTACGCGTCCGGCGCACTCTCATTTGGGTCCCATACACTTTCCACGGCGTCCGGCGCACTCTTATTTGGGTCCCACACACTTTCCCCGGCGTACGGCGCACTCTCATTCGGATCCTACACACTTTCCCCGGCGTCCGGCGCACTCTTATTTGGGTCCCACACACTTTCCCCGGCGTACGGCGCACTCTTCCTCGGGTCCCACACACTTTCCACGGCGTCCGGCGCACCCTTTTTTGGGTCTCATTCACTTTCTACGCGTCCGGCGCACTCTCATTTGGGTCCCATACACTTTCTACGGCGTCCGGCGCACTCTTTTTTGGGTCCCACACACTTTCTACGGCGTCCGACGCACTCTCATTCGTGTACCGCACACTTTCCACGGCGTCCGACGCACTCTCATTCGTGTACCGCACACTTTCCACGGCGTCCGACGCACTCTCATTCGGGTCCCGCACACTTTCCACGGCGTCCAGCGCACTCTTCCTCGGGTGCCACACACTTTCTACGGCGTCCGGCGCACTCTCGTTCGGGTCCCGCACACTTTCCACGGCGTCCAGCGCACTCTTCCTCGGGTGCCACACACTTTCTACGGCGTCCGGCGCACTCTCGTTCGGGTCCCGCACACTTTCCACGGCGTCCGGCGCACTCTTTTTTGGGTCCCACACACTTTCTACGGCGTCCGACGCACTCTCATTCGGGTCCCGCACACTTTCCACGGCGTCCGACGCACTCTCATTCGGGTCCCGCACACTTTCCACGGCGTCCTGCGGACTCTTCCTCGGGTCCCACACACTTTCTACGACGTCCGGCGCACTCTCATTCGGGTCCAGCACACTTTCCACGGCGTCCGGCGCACTCTTATTTGGGTCCCACAAACGTTCTACGGCGTCTTGCGCACTCCCACTGGAGTCCCGCACACTCTCTACGCGTCCGGCGCACTCTCATTTGGGTCCCATACACTTTCTACGGCGTCCAGCGCACTCTCATTCGGATCCTACACACTTTCCACGGCGTCCGGCGCACTCTTATTTGGGTCCCACACACTTTCCCCGGCGTACGGCGCACTCTCATTTGAGTCCCAAACACTTTCCACGGCGTCCTGCGCACTCTTCCTCGGGTCCCACACACTTTCTACGGCGTCCGGCGCACTTTAATTTGGGTCCCGCACACTTTCTACGGCGTCCGGCGCACTCTCGTTAGGGTCCCACACACTTCTTGTGGCGTCCTGCGCACTCCCACTGGGGTCCCACACACTTTCCACGGCGTTCTGCGGACTCTTAATCGGGTCCCACACACTTTCTACGGCGTCCGGCGCACTCTCATTCGGGTCCCGCACACTTTCCACGGCGTCCGGCGCACTCTTACTTGGGTCCCACACACTTTCTACGGCGTCCGAGGCACTCTCATTCGCGTCCCGCACACTTTCCACGGCGTGCGGCCCACTCTTATTGGGGTCCCACACACTTTCCACGGCGTCCAACGCACTCCTATTTGGGTCACGTATACTTTCTACGGCGTCCGACGCACTCTCATTCGGGTCCCGCACACTTTCCACGGCGTCCAGCGCACTCTTCCTCGGGTCCCACACACTTTCTACGGCGTCCGGCGCACTCTCATTAGGGTCCCACACACTTTCCACGGCGTTCTGCGGACTCTTAATCGGGTCCCACACACTTTCTACGGCGTCCGGCGCACTCTCATTAGGGTCCCACACACTTTCCACGGCGTTCTGCGGACTCTTAATCGGGTCCCGCACACTTTCCACGGCGTCCGGCGCACTCTCGTTAGAGTCCCACAAACGTTCTACGGCATCTTGCGCACTCCCACTGGAGTCCCGCACACTTTCTACGCGTCCGGCGCACTCTCATTTGGGTCCCATACACTTTCTACGGCGTCCGGCGCACTCTCATTCGGATCCTACACACTTTCCACGGCGTCCGGCGCACTCTTATTTGGGTCCCACACACTTTCCCCGGCGTACGGCGCACTCTCATTTGAGTCCCACACACTTTCCACGGCGTCCTGCGCACTCTTCCTTGGGTCCCGCACACTTCCTGTGGCCTCCGGCGCACTTCAGTTTGGGTCCCGCACACTTTCTACGGCGTCCGGCGCACTCTCGTTAGGGTCCCACACACTTCTTGTGGCGTCCTGCGCACTCCCATTGGGGTCTTCGCACTTTCTACGGCGTCCGACGCACTCTCATTCGGGTCCCGCACACTTTCCACGGCGTCCAGCGCACTCTTCCTCGGGTGCCACACACTTTCTACGGCGTCCGGCGCACTCTCGTTCGGGTCCCGCACACTTTCCACGGCGTCCGGCGCACTCTTTTTTGGGTCCCACACACTTTCTACGGCGTCCGACGCACTCTCATTCGGGTCCCGCACACTTTCCACGGCGTCCGACGCACTCTCATTCGGGTCCCGCACACTTTCCACGGCGTCCTGCGGACTCTTCCTCGGGTCCCACACACTTTCTACGGCGTCCGGCGCACTCTCATTCGGGTCCCGCACACTTTCCACGGCGTCCGGCGCACTCTTATTTGGGTCCCACACACTTTCTACGGCGTCCGACGCACTCTCATTCGGGTCCCGCACACTTTCCACGGCGTCCGGTGCACTCTCATTAGGGTCCCACACACTTTCCACGGCGTCCTGCGGACTCTTCCTCGGGTCCCACACACTCTCTACGGCGTCCGGCGCACTCTCATTAGGGTCCCACACACTTTCCACGGCGTCCGGCGCACTCTCATTCGGGTCCCGCACACTTTCCACGGCGTCCGGCGCACTCTTTTTTGGGTCCCACACACTTTCTACAGCGTCCGACGCACTCTCATTTGGGTCCCCTACCCTTTCTACGGCGTCCGGCCCACTCTCAATCGGATCCTACACACTTTCCACGGCGTCCGGCACCCTCTCATTCGGGTCCCACACACTTTCTACGGCGTCCGGCGCACTCTCATTTGAGTCCCACACACTTTCCACGGCGTCCTGCGCACTCTTCCTCGGGTCCCACACACTTTCTACGGCGTCCGGCGCATTCTCATTAGGGTCCCACACACTTTCTACGGCGTCCGGCGCACTCTTTCGGGTCCCACACACTTTCTACGGCGTCCGGCGCACTCTTATTCGGGTCCCGCGCACACTTTCCACGGCGTCCTGCGGACTCTCATTTAGGTCCCATACACTTTCTACGGCGTCAGGCGCACTCTCATTCGGGTCCCGCACACTTTCCACAGCGTCCGACGCACTCTCATTTGGGTCCCACACACTTTCCACGGCGTCCTGCGGACTCTTCCTCGGGTCCCACACACTTTCTACGGCGTCCGGCGCACTCTCATTCGGGTCCCGCACACTTTCCACGGCGTCCGGCGCACTCTTATTTGGGTCCCACAAACGTTCTACGGCATCTTGCGCACTCCCACTGGAGTCCCGCACACTTTCTACGCGTCCGGCGCACTCTCATTTGGGTCCCATACACTTTCCACGGCGTCCGGCGCACTCTTATTTGGGTCCCACACACTTTCCCCGGCGTACGGCGCACTCTCATTCGGATCCTACACACTTTCCCCGGCGTCCGGCGCACTCTTATTTGGGTCCCACACACTTTCCCCGGCGTACGGCGCACTCTCATTTGAGTCCCACACACTTTCCACGGCGTCCTGCGCACTCTTCCTTGGGTCCCGCACACTTCCTACGGCGTTCGGCGCACTCTCATTCGGGTCCCGCACACTTTCTACGCGTCCGGCGCACTCTCGTTAGGGTCCCACACACTTCTTGTGGCGTCCGGCGCACTCTCATTTGGGTCCCATACACTTTCTACGGCGTCCGACGCACTCTCGTTCGGGTCCCACACACTTTCCACGGCGTCCTGCGGACTCTTCCTCGGGTCCCACACACTTCCTACGGCGTCCGACGCACTCTCATTCGGGTCCCGCACACTTTCCACGGCGTCCGGCGCACTCTTATTTGGGTCCCACACACTTTCTACGGCGTCCGACGCACTCTCATTCGGGTCCCGCACACTTTCCACGGCGTCCGGCGCACTCTTATTGGGGTCCCACACACTTTCTACGGCGTCCGCCGCACCCTCATTCGGGTCCCACACACTTTCTACGGCGTCCGGCGCACTCTTATTCGGGTCCCACACACTTTCCACGGCGTCCGGCGCACTCTCATTCGGGTCCCACACACTTTCTACGGCGTCCGGCGCACTCTCCTTAGGGTCACACACACATTCCACGGCGTCCGGCGCACTCTTATTTGGGTCCCACACACTTTCTACGGCGTCCGACGCACTCTCATTCGGGTCCCGCACACTTTCCACGGCGTCCGGCGCACTCTTATTGGGGTCCCACACACTTTCTACGGCGTCCGACGCACTCTCATTCGGGTCCCACACACTTTCCGCGGCGTCCTGCGGACTCTTCCTCGGGTCCCACACCCTTTCTACGGCCTCCGGCGCACTCTCATTAGGGTCCCACACACTTTCTACGGCATCCGGCGCACTCTCACTTCGGTCCCGCACACTTCCTAAGGCGTCCTGCGCACTCCCTTTTGGGTCCCGCACACTTTCTCCGGCGTCCGGCGCACTTGCATTCGCGTCCCGCACACTTTCTACGGCGTCCGGCGCACTCGCATTCGGGTCCCACACACTTTCCATGGCGTCCGGCGCACTCCCATTTGGTTCCCACATACTTTCTACGTCGTCTGGCGCACTCTCATTCGGGTCCCGCACACTTTCCACGGCGTCCGGCGCACTCTCATTTGGGTCCCACACACTTTCCACGGCGTCCGGCGCACTCTCATTCGGGTCCCACACACTTTCTACGGCGTCCGGCGCACTCTCATTCGGGTCCCACACACTTTCTACGGCGTCCGGCGCACTCTCATTCGGGTCCCACACACTTTCTACGGCGTCCGGGCACTCCCACTTGGGTCTCGCACACTTTCTACGGCGTCCGGCGCACTCTCATTTGGGTCCCGCACACTTTCCACGGCGACCGGCGCACTCTTATTTGGGTCCCACACACTTTCTACGGCGTCCGACGCACTCTCATTCGGGTCCCACGCACTTTCCACGGCGTCCTGCGGACTCTTCCTAGGGTCCCACACACTTTCTACGGCGTCCGACGCACTCTCATTCGGGTCCCACACACTTTCTTCGGCGTCCCCCGCACTCTCATTCGGGTCCCGCACCCTTTCCACGGCGTCCGGCGCACTCTCATTCGGGTCCCACACACTTTCCACGGCGTCCGGCGCACTCTCATTCGGGTCCCGCACACTTTCCACGGCGTCCGGCCCACTCTTATTTGGGTCCCACACACTTTCCACGGCGTCCGGCGCACTCTTATTTGGGTCCCACACACTTTCCACGGCGTCCGGCGCACTCTTCCTCGGGTCCCACACACTTTCTACGGCGTCCGGCGCACTCTCATTCGGATCCTACACACTTTCCACGGCGTCCGGCGCACTCTTTTTTGGGTCCCACACACTTTCTACGGCGTCCGACGCACTCTCATTCGGGTCCCGCACACTTTCCACGGCGTCCGGCGCACTCTCATTTGGGTCCCATACACTTTCTACGGCGTCCTGCGCACTCTCATTCGGATCCTACACACTTTCCACGGCGTCCGGCGCACTCTTATTTGGGTCCCACACACTTTCCACTGCGTCCGACGCACTCTCATTCGGGTCCCACACACTTTCCACGGCGTCCGGCGCACTCTTATTTGGGTCCCACACACTTTCTACGGCGTCCGGCGCACTCTCATTCGGGTCCCACACACTTTCCACGGCGTCCGGCGCACTCTCATTTGGGTCCCACACACTTTCTACGGCGTCCGGCGCACTCTCATTCGGGTCCCGCACACTTTCCACGGCGTCCGGCGCACTCTCATTCGGGTCCCACACACATTCCACGGCGTCCTGCGGACTCTTCCTCGGGTCCCACACACTTTCTACGGCGTGCGACGCACTCTCATTCGGGTCCCGCACTCTTTCCACGGCGTCCGGCGCACTCCTATTTGGGTCCCACACACTTTCTACGGCGTCTTGCGCACTCTCATTAGAGTCCCGCACACTTTCTACGCGTACGGCGCACTCTCATTTGGGTTCCATATACTTTCCACGGCGTCCGGCCCACTCTTATTTGGGTCCCACACACTTTCCACGGCGTCCGGCGCACTTGCATTCGCGTCCCGCACACTTTCTCCGGCGTCCGGCGCCCTCTCACTCGAGTCCCACACACTTTCCATGGCGTCCGGCGCGCTCTTATTTGAGTCCCACACACTTCCTACGGCATCCGACGCATTCTCATTCGGGTCCCGCACACTTTCCACGGCGACCGGCGCACTCTTATTTGGGTCCCACACACTTTCTACGGCGTCCGGCGCACTCTCATTTGTGTCCCGCACACTTTCCACGGCGTCCGACGCACTCTCATTTGGGTCCCACACACTTTCTACGGCGTCCGGCGCACTCCCACATGGGTCCCGCACACTTTCCACGGCATCCGGAGCACTCGCCTTTGGGTCCCACACACTTTCTCCGGCGTCCGGCGCACTCGCATTCGGGTCCCACACACTTTCTACGGCGTCCGGCGCACTCCCATTCGGGTCCCACACACTTTCTGAGGCGTCCGGCGCACTTCCACTCGGGTTCCACACACTCTCTGCGTCGCCCGGCGCTCTCACACTCGAGTCCCGCACACTTTCCCTGGCGTCCGGCCCACTCTCACTCGGGTCCCACACACTTTCTACGGCGTCCGGCGCACTCTCATTAGGGTCACACACACTTTCCACGGCGTCCGGCGCACTCTTAATCGGGTCCCACACACTTTCTACGGCGTCCGGCGCACTCTCATTAGGGTCCCACACACTTTCCCCGGCGTCCGGCGCACTCCTATTTGGGTCCCACACACTTTCTACGGCGTCCGGCGCACTCTCATTCGGGTCCCACACACTTTCCACGGCGTCCGGCGCACTCTCATTCGGGTCCCGCACACTTTCCACGGCGTCCGGCGCACTCTTCCTCGGGTCCCACACACTTTCCACGGCGTCCGGCGCACTCTTTCGGGTCCCGCACACTTTCCACGGCGTCCGACGTACTCTCATT
Source organism: Aplectana chamaeleonis (assembly GCA_029168955.1). Taxonomy (NCBI): domain Eukaryota; kingdom Metazoa; phylum Nematoda; class Chromadorea; order Rhabditida; family Cosmocercidae; genus Aplectana; species Aplectana chamaeleonis. The sequence continues at coordinate 151,613 of JAPDOI010001656.1, forward strand.
CGGGTCCCGCACACTTTCCACGGCGTCCAGCGCACTCTTCCTCGGGTGCCACACACTTTCTACGGCGTCCGACGCACTCTCATTCGGGTCCCGCACACTTTCCACGGCGTCCAGCGCACTCTTCCTCGGGTGCCACACACTTTCTACGGCGTCCGGCGCACCCTCGTTAGGGTCCCACACACTTTCTACGTCGTCCGGCGCACTCTCATTTGAGTCCCGCACACTTTCCACGGCGTCCGGCGCATTCTTCCTCGGGTCCCACACACTTTCTACGGCGTCCAGCGCACTCTCATTCGGATCCTACACACTTTCCACGGCGTCCGGCGCACTCTTATTTGGGTCCCACACACTTTCCCCGGCGTACGGCGCACTCTCATTCGGATCCTACACACTTTCCACGGCGTCCGGCGCACTCTCATTTGGGTCCCATACACTTTCTACGGCGTCCGGCGCACTCTCATTCGGGTCCCGCACACTTTCCACGGCGTCCAGCGCACTCTTCCTCGGGTGCCACACACTTTCTACGGCGTCCGGCGCACTCCCACTTGGGTCCCGCACACTTTCCACGGCATACGGCGCACTCGCATGCGGGTCCCACACACTTTCTACGGCGTCCGGCGCACTCCCATTTGGGTCCCACACACTTTCTGAGGCGTCCTGCGCACTCTCATTTGAGTCCCGCACACTTTCCACGGCGTCCGGCGCACTCTTACTTGGGTCCCACACACTTTCTACGGCGTCCGACGCACTCTCATTCGGGTCCCGCACACTTTCCACGGCGTCCGACGCACTCTCAGTCGGGTCCCACACACTTTCCACGGCGTCCGGCGCACTCTCATTCGGGTCCCACACACTTTCTACGGCGTCCGGCGCACTCTCATTCGGGTCCCACACACTTTCCACGGCGTCCGGCGCACTCTTATTTGGGTCCCACACACTTTCTACGGCGTCCGGCGCACTCTCATTCGGGTCCCACACACTTTCTACGGCGTCCGGCGCACTCTCATTCGGGTCCCGCACACTTTCCACGGCGTCCGGCGCACTCTCATTTGGGTCCCACACACTTTCTACGGCGTCCGGCGCACTCTCATTCGGGTCCCACACACTTTCCACGGCGTCCGGCGCACTCTCATTTGGGTCCCACACACTTTCCACGGCGTCCGGCGCACTCTCATTCGGGTCCCGCACACTTTCCACGGCGTCCTGCGGACTCTTCCTCGGGTCCCACACACTTTCTACGGCGTCCGGCGCACTCTCATTCGGGTCCCGCACACTTTCCACGGCGTCCGGCGCACTCTTATTTGGGTCCCACACACTTTCCCCGGCGTACGGCGCACTCTCATTTGAGTCCCACACACTTTCCACGGCGTCCGGCGCACTCTCATTCGGGTCCCGCACACTTTCTACGGCGTCCGGCGCACTCTCATTCGGTCCCACACACTTTCCACGGCGTCCGGCGCACTCTCATTTGGGTCCCACACACTTTCCACGGCGTCCGACGCACTCTCATTCGGGTCCCACACACTTTCCACGGCGTCCGGCACCCTCTCATTCGGGTCCCACACACTTTCTACGGCGTCCGACGCACTCTCATTCGGGTCCCACACACTTTCTACGGCGTCCGACGCACTCTCACTCGAGTCCCACACACTTTCCACGGCGTCCGGCGCACTCCTATTTGGGTCCCACACACTTTCTACGGCGTCCGGCGCATTCTCATTCGGGTCCCGCACACTTTCCACGGCGTCCGGCGCACTCTTCCTGGGTCCCACACACATTCTACGGCGTCCGGCGCACTCTCATTTGGGTCCCGCACACTTTCTACGGGGCCCGGGGCACTCCCACTTTGGTCCCACACACTTTCTACCGCGTCCGGCGCACTCTCATTCGGGTCCCACACACTTTCCACGGCGTCCTGCGGACTCTTCCTAGGGTCCCACACACTTTCTACGGCGTCCGACGCACTCTCATTCGGGTCCCGCACACTTTCCACGGCGTCCGACGCACTCTCATTCGGGTCCGGCACACTTTCCACGGCGTCCTGCGGACTCTTCCTCGGGTCCCACACACTTTCCACGGCGTCCGGCGCACTCTTATTTGGGTCCCACACACTTTCTACGGTCTCCGGCGCACTCTCATTCGGGTCCCGCACACTTTCCACGGCGTCCGGCGCACTCTTCTTACTGGGTCCCACACACTTTCTACGGCGTTCCGGACGTAGAAAGTGTGTGGGACCACGTCCGACGTAAAGTGTGGGACCCACGGCGTCCGGCGCACTCTCATTTAGGTCCCATACACTTTATACGGCGTCCGGCGCACTCTCATTCGGGTCCCGCACACTTTCCACGGCGTCCGACGCACTCTCATTCGGGTCCCGCACACATTCCACGGCACCCTGCGCACTCTTCCTTGGGTCCCACTCACATTCTACGGCGTCCAACGCACTCTCATTCGGGTCCCAACCTTTTTCCACGGCGTCCTGCGGACTCTTCCTCGGGTCCCACACACTTTCCACGGCGTCCGGCGCACTCTCATTCGGGTCCCGCACACTTTCCACGGCGTCCGGCGCACTCTTTTTTGGGTCCCACACACTTTCTACAGCGTCCGACGCACTCTGATCCGTGTCCCGCACACTTTCCACGGCGTCCGACGCACTCTCATTCGGGTCCCGCACACTTTCCACGGCGTCCTGCGGACTCTTCCTCGGGTCCCACACACTTTCTACGGCGTCCGGCGCACTCTCATTCGGGTCCCGCACACTTTCCACGGCGTCCGGCGCACTCTTATTTGGGTCCCACAAACGTTCTACGGCGTCTTGCGCACTCCCACTGGAGTCCCGCACACTTTCTACGCGTCCGGCGCACTCTCATTTAGGTCCCATACACTTTCTACGGCGTCCGGCGCACTCTCATTCGGGTCCCGCACACTTTCCACGGCGTCCGACGCACTCTCATTCGGGTCCCGCACACATTCCACGGCACCCTGCGCACTCTCATTTGGGTCCCGCACACTTTCTACGGCGTCCGACGCACTCTCATTCGGGTCCCACACACTTCCACGGCGTCCGGCGCACTCTTCCTTGGGTCCCACACACTTTCTACGGCGTCCGGCGCACTCTCATTCGGGTCCCACACACTTTCCACGGCGTCCGGCGCACTCTTACTGGGGTCCCACACACTTTCTACGGCGTCCGGCGCACTCTCGTTGGGTCCCACACACGTTTCTTCACGGCGTCCGGCGCACTCTCATTTGGGCCCCACACACTTTCTACGGCGTCCGACGCACTCTCTTTCGGGTCCCGCACACTTTCCACGGCGTCCGACCCACGCTCGTTCGCGTCCCGCACACTTTCCAGGGCGTCCAGCGCACTCTTTCTCGGGTCCCACACACTTTCTACGGCGTCCGGCGCACTCTCATTAGGGTCCCACACACTTTCCACGGCGTCCGGCGCACTCTTATTTGGGTCCCACACTTTCTACGGCGTCCGGCGCACTCTCATTCGGGTCCCACACACCTTCCACGGCGTTCTGCGGACTCTTAATCGGGTCCCACACACTTTCTACGGCGTCCGGCGCACTCTCATTCGGGTCCCGCACACTTTCCACGGCGTCCGGCGCACTCTTATTTGGGTCCCGCACACTTTCCACGGCGTCCGGCGCACCCTTCCTCGGGTCCCACACACTTTCTACGGCGTCCGACGCACTCTCATTCGGGTCCCACACACTTTCTCCGGCGTCCGGCGCACTCTTATTTGTGTCCCGCACACTTTCTGCGGCGTCCGACGCACTCTCATTTGGGTCCCATACACTTTCTACGGCGTCCGGCGCACTCTCATTTGGGTCTCACACACTTTCTACGGCGTCCGACGCACTCTCATTCGGGTCCCGCACACTTTCCACGGCGTCCGACGCACTCTCATTCGTGTACCGCACACTTTCCACGGCGTCCGACGCACTCTCATTCGGGTCCCGCACACTTTCCACGGCGTCCTGCGGACTCTTCCTCGGGTCCCGCACACTTTCTACGCGTCCGGCGCACTCTCATTTGGGTCCCATACACTTTCTACGGCGTCCTGCGCACTCTCATTCGGATCCTACACACTTTCTACGGCGTCCGACGCACTCTCATTTGGGTCCCACACACTTTCCACGGCGTCCGGCGCACTCGCGTTCGATTCCCACACATTTTCTACGGCGTCCGGCGCACTGTCCCTCGGGTCCGCACACTTTCCACGGCGTCCGACGCACTCTTACCGGGTCCCACACACTTTCCACGGCGTCCGACGCACTCTCATTCGGGTC
>JAPDOI010001657.1:0-155559 GCA_029168955.1 Aplectana chamaeleonis
AACCGAGAACCCAGAAATGGGGATTGATTTAGACCAAACCAAAAAAATCAAATTAGTAGCAACATTTCAATTCAAAGCGAAGATTTTGAATCAAAAGGGTCGAAGATTTCGAACTTTGAATCAAAGGGCCTCATGGCTGTTCTGTATTTTGAAAGCTTTTTCGTGTAACCCTTTGCTAACTCCACTCAAACCGGAGAACCCAGAAATGGGGATTTATTTGACCAATTCGAGACTAAAAATCAAATGTAGTAGCAACATTTCCTTTCGCGTAATTCAAAGCGAAGATTTCCGAATCAAAGGGCCCTCATGGCGTCGAAAACGGTATTTTCGAAGTTTTTTTCGTGTAACCCTCTTTGCTAACTCCACTCAAACCGAGAACCCAGAAATGGGGATTTATTTGACCAATTCGAGACTAAAATCAAATTAGTAGCAACATTTCAATTCAAAGCGAAGATTTCGAATCAAAGGGCTCTTCATGGCGTCGAAAACGGTATTTTCGAAGTTTTTTTTTCGTGTAACCCCTTTGCTAACTCCACTCAAACCGAGAACCCAGAAATGGGGATTTATTTGACCACCTGAGACTAAAATCAAATTAGTAGCAACATTTCAATTCAAAGCGAAGATTTCTGAATCAAAGGTCATGGCGTCGAAAACGGTATTTTCGAAGTTTTTTTTTTCGTGTAACCCCTTTGCTAACTCCACTCAAACCGAGAACCCAGAAATGGGGATTTATTTGACCAATTCGAGACTAAAATCAAATTAGTAGCAACATTTCAATTCAAAGCGAAGATTTCGAATCAAAGGGCCCTCATGGCGTCGAAAACGGTATTTCAATGGTTTTTTCAGGTAACCCTTTGCTAACTCCACTAAAACCGAGAACCCAGAAATGGGGATTTATTTGACCAATTCGAGACTAAAATCAAATTAGTAGCAACATTTCAATTCAAAGCGAAGATTTGAATCAAAGGGCTCCTCATGGCGTCGAAAACGGTATTTTCGAAGTTTTTTTTCGTGTAACCCCTTTGCTAACTCCACTCAAACCGAGAACCCAGAAATGGGGATTTATTTGACCAATTCGAGACTAAAATCAAATTAGTAGCAACATTTCAATTCAAAGCGAAGATTTCGAATCAAAGGGCCCCCCTCATGGCGTCGAAAACGGTATTTTCGAAGTTTTTTTTTCGTGTAACCCCTTTGCTAACTCCACTCAAACCGAGAACCCAGAAATGGGGATTTATTTGACCAATTCGAGACTAAAATCAAATTAGTAGCAACATTTCAATTCAAAGCGAAGATTTCGAATCAAAGGGCTCTCGTCGTGGCGTCGAAAAGGGTATATTCGAAGTTTTTTTTTGTGTAACCCCTTTGCTAACTCCACTCAAACCGAGAACCCAGAAATGGGGATTTATTTGACCAATTCGAGACTAAAATCAAATTAGTAGCAACATTTCAATTCAAAGCGAAGATTTCGAATCAAAGGGTCTCTCATGGCGTCGAAAACGGTATTTTCGAAGTTTTTTCGTGTAACCCCTTTGCTAACTCCACTCAAACCGAGAACCCAGAAATGGGGATTTATTTGACCACCACCCTGAGACTAAAATCAAATTAGTAGCAACATTTCAATTCAAAGCGAAGATTTCGAATCAAAGGGCCCCCCTCATGGCGTCGAAAACGGTATTTTCGAAGTTTTTTTTTCGTGTAACCCCTTTGCTAACTCCACTCAAACCGAGAACCCAGAAATGGGGATTTATTTGACCAATTCGAGACTAAAATCAAATTAGTAGCAACATTTCAATTCAAAGCGAAGATTTCGAATCAAAGGGCCCCCCTCATGGCGTCGAAAACGGTATTTTCGAAGTTTTTTTTTCGTGTAACCCTTTGCTAACTCCACTCAAACCGAGAACCCAGAAATGGGGATTTATTTGACCAATCGAGACTAAAATCAAATTAGTAGCAACATTTCAATTCAAAGCGAAGATTTCGAATCAAAGGGGCCCTCATGGCGCGTCGAAAACGGTATTTTCGAAGTTTTTTTTCGTGTAACCCCTTTGCTAACTCCACTCAAAACCGAGAACCCAGAAATGGGGATTTATTTGACCAATTCGAGACTAAAATCAAATTAGTAGCAACATTTCCTTCAATTCAAAGCGAAGATTTCGAATCAAAGGGCCCTCATGGCGTCGAAAACGGTATTTTCGGAAGTTTTTTCGTGTAACCCTTGCTAACTCCACTCAAACCGAGAACCCAGAAATGATTTATTTGACCAATTCGAGACTAAAATCAAATTAGTAGCAACATTTCAATTCAAAGCGAAGATTTCGAATCAAAGGGCCTCTCATGGCGTCGAAAACGGTATTTTCGAAGTTTTTTTTCGTAACCCTTTGCTAACTCCACTCAAAACCGAGAACCCAGAAATGGGATTTATTTGACCAATTCGAGACTAAAATCAAATTAGTAGCAACATTTCAATTCAAAGCGAAGATTTCGAATCAAAAGGCCCTCATGGCGTCGAAAACGGTATTTTCGAAGTTTTTTTCGTGTAACCCCTTTGTTAACTCCACTGTAAACCGAGAACCCAGAAATGGATTTATTTGACCAATGAGACTAAAATCAAATTAGTAGCAACATTTCAATTCAAAGCGAAGATTTCGAATCAAAGGGCCCCCCTCATGGCGTCGAAAACGGTATTTTCGAAGTTTTTTTTTTCGTGTAACCCCTTTGCTAACTCCACTCAAACCGAGAACCCAGAAATGGGGATTTATTTGACCAATTCGAGACTAAAATCAAATTAGTAGCAACATTTCAATTCAAAGCGAAGATTCTGAATCAAAGGGCCCTCATGGCGTCGAAAACGCATTTTCGAAGTTTTTTCGTGTAACCCCTTTGCTAACTCCACTCAAAACCGAGAACCCAGAAATGGGGATTTATTTGACCAATTCGAGACTAAAATCAAATTAGTAGCAACATTTCAATTCAAAGCGAAGATTTCGAATCAAAGGGCCCTCATGGCGTCGAAAACGGTATTTTCGAAGTTTTTTTTTCGTGTAACCCCTTTGCTAACTCCACTAAACCGAGAACCCAGAAATGGGGATTTATTTGACCAATCGAGACTAAAATCAAATTAGTAGCAACATTTCAATTCAAAGCGAAGATTTCGAATCAAAGGGCCCTTCATGGCGTCGAAAACGGTATTTTCGAAGTTTTTTCGTGTAACCCTTTGCCAACTCCACTCAAAACTGAGAACCCAGAAATGGGATTTATTTGACCAATTCGAGACTAAAATCAAATTAGTAGCAAATATTTCAATTCAAAGCGAAGATTTCGAATCAAAGGGCCCTCATGGCGTCGAAAACGGTATTTTCGAAGTTTTTTTTCGTGTAACCCCTTTGCTAACTCCACCCAAACCGAGAACCCAGAAATGGGGATTTATTTGACCAGTTCGAGACTAAAATCAAATTAGTAGCAACATTTCAATTCAAAGCGAAGATTTCTGAATCAAAGGGCCCTCATGGCGTCGAAAACGGTATTTGAAGTTTTTTTCGTGTAACCCCTTTGCTAACTCCACTCAAACCGAGAACCCAGAAATGGGGATTTATTTGACCAATCTGAGACTAAAATCAAATTAGTAGCAACACTCAAATTCAGTTTTCAATGCAGCGAAGACTGAACGGGCTAGCCTCATGGCGTGTCGAAAACGGGTACTCGGTCCTTTCGTGTAACCCCTTTGCTAACTCCACTCAAACCGAGAACCCAGAAATGGGGATTTATTTGACCAATTCGAGACTAAAATCAAATTAGTAGCAACATTTCAATTCAAAGCGAAGATTTCGAATCAAAGGGCCCCCCTCATGGCGTCGAAAACGGTATTTTCGAAGTTTTTTTTCGTGTAACCCCTTTGCTAACTCCACTCAAACCGAGAACCCAGAAATGGGGATTTATTTGACCAATTCGAGACTAAAATCAAATTAGTAGCAACATTTCAACTCGAAGCGAAGATTTCGAATCAAAGGGCCCCCTCATGGCGTCGAAAACGGTATTTTCGAAGTTTTTTTTTCGTGTAACCCCTTTGCTAACTCCACTCAAACCGAGAACTCAGAAATGGGGATTTATTTGACCACCTGAGACTAAAATCAAATTAGTAGCAACATTTCAATTCAAAGCGAAGATTTGAATCAAAGGGCCCTCATGGCGTCGAAAACGGTATTTTCGAAGTTTTTTTTCGTGTAACCCTTTGCTAACTCCACTAAACCGAGAACCCAGAAATGGGGATTTATTTGACCAATTCGAGACTAAAATCAAATTAGTAGCAACATTTCACCAAAAGCGAAGATTCTCGAATCAAAGCAGCCTCTCATGGCGTCGAAAAAATGGTATTTTCGACAGGTGGTTCGTGTAACCCTTTGCTAACTCCACTCAAATCAATCCCCATTTCTGGGTTCTCGGTTTGAGTGGAGTTAGCAAAGGGGTTACACGAAAAAAAAACTTCGAAAATACTCTTTTCAACGCCATGAGGGGGCCCTTTGATTCGAAATCTTCGCTTCGTGTTGAAATGTTGCAACTAACTTGTTTCTAGTTTCGGATTGATCTAAACACTCCCCATCTCTGGGTTCCCGGTTTGAGTGGAGTTAGCAAAGGGACTACACGAAAAAAAAAACTCTTCGAAAATACCGTTCTCGACGCCATGAGGGGGGCCCTTTGATTCGAAATCTTCGCTTTGAATTGAAATGTTGCTACCTACTACCTTGATTTTAGTCTCGAATTGGTCAAATCACTCCCCATTTCTGGGTTCTCGGTTTGAGTGGAGTTAGCAAAGGGGTTACACGAAAAAAAACTTCGAAAATACTCTTTTCAACGCCATGAGGGGGCCCTTTGATTCGAAATCTTCGCTTCGAGTTGAAATGTTGCTACTACCTTGTTTTTAGTCTCGAATTGGTCAAATCACTCCCCATTTCTGGGTTCTCGGTTTGAGTGGAGTTAGCAAAGGTGTTACACGAAAAAAGCTTTTCGAAAATACCGTTTTCGACGCCATGAGGGAGCCCTTTGATTCGAAATCTTCGCTTTGAATTGAAATGTTGCTACTAATTTGATTTTAGTCTCGAATTGGTCAAATCAATCCCCATTTCTGGGTTCTCGGTTTGAGTGGAGTTAGCAAAGGGGTTACACGAAAAAAAAACTTCGAAAATACTCTTTTCAACGCCATGAGGGGGCCCTTTGATTCGAAATCTTCGCTTCGAGTTGAAGTGTTGCTACTACCTTGTTTTTAGTCTCGAATTGGTCAAATCACTCCCCATTTCTGGGTTCTCGGTTTGAGTGGAGTTAGCAAAGGGGTTACACGAAAAAAGCTTTTCGAAAATACCCTTTTCGACCCCATGAGGGGGGCCCTTTGATTCGAAATCTTCGCTTTGAACTGAAATGTTGCTACCTACTACCTTGATTTTAGTCTCGAATTGGTCAAATCACTCCCCTTTCTGGGTTCTCGGTTTGAGTGGAGTTAGCAAAGGGGTTACACGAAAAAAGCTTTTCGGAAATACCCTTTTCGACCCCATGAGGGGGGCCCTTTGATTCGAAGTCTTCGCTTCGAATTGAAATGTTGCAACTAACTTGTTTCTAGTTTCGGATTGATCTAAACACTCCCCATCTCTGGGTTCCCGGTTTGAGTGGAGTTAGCAAAGGGACTACACGAAAAAAAAACTTCGAATATACCCTTTTCGACGCCACGACGAGAGCCCTTTGATTCGAAATCTTCGCTTTGAATTGAAATGTTGCTACTAATTTGATTTTAGTCTCGAATTGGTCAAATCACTCACCATTTCTGGGTTCTCGGTTTGAGTGGAGTTAGCAAAGGGGTTACACGAAAAAAAACTTCGAAAATACTCTTTTCAACGCCATGAGGGGGCCCTTTGATTCGAAATCTTCGCTTCGAGTTGAAATGTTGCTACTACCTTGTTTTTAGTCTCGAATTGGTCAAATCACTCCCCATTTCTGGGTTCTCGGTTTGAGTGGAGTTAGCAAAGGTGTTACACGAAAAAAGCTTTTCGAAAATACCGTTTTCGACGCCATGAGGGGGGCCCTTTGATTCGAAATCTTCGCTTTGAATTGAAATGTTGCTACTAATTTGATTTTAGTCTCGAATTGGTCAAATCAATCCCCATTTCTGGGTTCTCGGTTTGAGTGGAGTTAGCAAAGGGGTTACACGAAAAAAAAAACTTCGAAAATACTCTTTTCAACGCCATGAGGGGGCCCTTTGATTCGAAATCTTCGCTTCGAGTTGAAGTGTTGCTACTACCTTGTTTTTAGTTTCGAATCGATCAAATCACTCCCATCTCTGGGTTCCAGGTTTGAGTGGAGTTAGCAAAGGGGTTACACGAAAAAAAAAACTTCGAATATACCCTTTTCGACGCCACGACGAGAGCCCTTTGATTCGAAATCTTCGCTTTGAATTGAAATGTTGCTACCTACTACCTTGATTTTAGTCTCGAATTGGTCAAATCACTCCCCATTTCTGGGTTCTCGGTTTGAGTGGAGTTAGCAAAGGGGTTACACGAAAAAAAAAACTTCGAAAATACTCTTTTCAACGCCATGAGGGGGCCCTTTGATTCGAAATCTTCGCTTCGAATTGGAATGTTGCTACTACCTTGATTTTAGTCTCGAATTGGTCAAATCTATCCCCATCTCTGGGTTCTCGGTTTGAGTGGAGTTAGCAAAGGTGTTACACGAAAAAAGCTTTTCGAAAATACCGTTTTCGACGCCATGAGGGGGGCCCTTTGATTCGAAATCTTCGCTTTGAATTGAAATGTTGCTACTAATTTGATTTTAGTCTCGAATTGGTCAAATCAATCCCCATTTCTGGGTTCTCGGTTTGAGTGGAGTTAGCAAAGGGGTTACACGAAAAAAAAACTTCGAAAATACTCTTTTCAACGCCATGAGGGGGCCCTTTGATTCGAAATCTTCGCTTCGAGTTGAAATGTTGCTACTAATTTGATTTTAGTCTCGAATTGGTCAAATCAATCCCCATTTCTGGGTTCTCGGTTTGAGTGGAGTTAGCAAAGGGGTTACACGAAAAAAAAACTTCGAAAATACCCTTTTCGACCCCATGAGGGGGGCCCTTTGATTCGAAATCTTCGCTTCGAATTGGAATGTTGCTACTACCTTGATTTTAGTCTCGAATTGGTCAAATCTATCCCCATCTCTGGGTTCTCGGTTTGAGTGGAGTTAGCAAAGAGGTTACACGAAAAAAGCTTTTCGAAAATACCGTTTTCGACGCCATGAGGGGGGCCCTTTGATTCGAAATCTTCGCTTTGAATTGAAATGTTGCTACTAATTTGATTTTAGTCTCGAATTGGTCAAATCACTCACCATTTCTGGGTTCTCGGTTTGAGTGGAGTTAGCAAAGGGGTTACACGAAAAAAAAAACTTCGAAAATACCGTTTTCGACGCCATGAGGGGGCCCTTTGATTCGAAATCTTCGCTTTGAATTGAAATGTTGCTACTAATTTGATTTTAGTCTCGAATTGGTCAAATCACTCACCATTTCTGGGTTCTCGGTTTGAGTGGAGTTAGCAAAGGGTTACACGAAAAAACTTCGAATATACCCTTTTCGACCCCATGAGGGGGCCCTTTGATTCGAAATCTTCGCTTTGAATTGAAATGTTGCTACTAATTTGATTTTAGTCTCGAATTGGTCAAATAAATCCCCATTTCTGGGTTCTCGGTTTGAGTGGAGTTAGCAAAGGTGTTACACGAAAAAAGCTTTTCGAAAATACCGTTTTCAACGCCATGAGGGGGGCCCTTTGATTCGAAATCTTCGCTTTGAATTGAAATGTTGCTACTAATTTGATTTTAGTCTCGAATTGGTCAAATAAATCCCCATTTCTGGGTTCTCGGTTTGAGTGGAGTTAGCAAAGGGGTTACACGAAAAAAAAACTTCGAAAATACTCTTTTCAACGCCATGAGGGGGCCCTTTGATTCGAAATCTTCGCTTCGAGTTGAAATGTTGCTACTAATTTGATTTTAGTCTCGAATTGGTCAAATCAATCCCCATTTCTGGGTTCTCGGTTTGAGTGGAGTTAGCAAAGGGGTTACACGAAAGAAGCTTTTCGAAAATACCGTTTTCGACGCCATGAGGGGGGCCCTTTGATTCGAAATCTTCGCTTTGAATTGAAATGTTGCTACCTACTACCTTGATTTTAGTCTCGAATTGGTCAAATCACTCCCCATTTCTGGGTTCTCGGTTTGAGTGGAGTTAGCAAAGGGGTTACACGAAAAAAGCTTTTCGAAAATACCGTTTTCGACGCCATGAGGGGGGCCCTTTGATTCGAAATCTTCGCTTCGAGTTGAAATGTTGCAACTAACTTGTTTCTAGTTTCGGATTGATCTAAACACTCCCCATCTCTGGGTTCCCGGTTTGAGTGGAGTTAGCAAAGGGACTACACGAAAAAAAAACTCTTCGAAAATACCCTTTTCGACGCCATGAGGAGAGCCCTTTGATTCGAAATCTTCGCTTCGAATTGAAATGTTGCTACTAATTTGATTTTAGTCTCGAATTGGTCAAATCAATCCCCATTTCTGGGTTCTCGGTTTGAGTGGAGTTAGCAAAGGGATTACACGAAAAAAAAACTTCGAAAATACTCTTTTCAACGCCATGAGGGGGCCCTTTGATTCGAAATCTTCGCTTCGAGTTGAAGTGTTGCTACTACCTTGTTTTTAGTCTCGAATTGGTCAAATCACTCCCCATTTCTGGGTTCTCGGTTTGAGTGGAGTTAGCAAAGGGGTTACACGAAAAAAGCTTTTCGAAAATACCGTTTTCGACGCCATGAGGGGGGCCCTTTGATTCGAAATCTTCGCTTTGAACTGAAATGTTGCTACCTACTACCTTGATTTTAGTCTCGAATTGGTCAAATCACTCCCCATTTCTGGGTTCTCGGTTTGAGTGGAGTTAGCAAAGGGGTTACACGAAAAAAGCTTTTCGAAAATACCGTTTTCGACGCCATGAGGGGGGCCCTTTGATTCGAAATCTTCGCTTTGAATTGAAATGTTGCTACTAATTTGATTTTAGTCTCGAATTGGTCAAATCACTCCCCATTTCTGGGTTCTCGGTTTGAGTGGAGTTAGCAAAGGGGTTACACGAAAAAAAAACTCTTCGAAAATACCCTTTTCGACGCCATGAGGAGAGCCCTTTGATTCGAAATCTTCGCTTCGAATTGAAATGTTGCTACTAATTTGATTTTAGTCTCGAATTGGTCAAATCAATCCCCATTTCTGGGTTCTCGGTTTGAGTGGAGTTAGCAAAGGGGTTACACGAAAAAAAACTTCGAAAATACTCTTTTCAACGCCATGAGGGGGCCCTTTGATTCGAAATCTTCGCTTCGAATTGAAATGTTGCTACTACCTTGATTTTAGTCTCGAATTGGTCAAATCACTCCCCATTTCTGGGTTCTCGGTTTGAGTGGAGTTAGCAAAGGTGTTACACGAAAGAAGCTTTTCGAAAATACCGTTTTCGACGCCATGAGGGGGGCCCTTTGATTCGAAATCTTCGCTTCGAATTGAAATGTTGCTACTAATTTGATTCTAGTCTCGAATTGGTCAAATCAATCCCCATTTCTGGGTTCTCGGTTTGAGGGGAGGTAGCAAAGGTGTTACACGAAAAAAAACTTCGAAAATACCGTTTTCGACGCCATGAGGGGCCTTTGATTCGAAATCTTCGCTTTGAATTGAAATGTTGCTACTAATTTGATTTTAGTCTCGAATTGGTCAAATCACTCCCCATTTCTGGGTTCTCGGTTTGAGTGGAGTTAGCAAAGGTGTTACACGAAAGAAGCTTTTCGAAAATACCGTTTTCGACGCCATGAGGGGGGCCCTTTGATTCGAAATCTTCGCTTTGAATTGAAATGTTGCTACTAATTTGATTTTAGTCTCGAATTGGTCAAATCACTCACCATTTCTGGGTTCTCGGTTTGAGTGGAGTTAGCAAAGGGGTTACACGAAAAAAAACTTCGAAAATACTCTTTTCAACGCCATGAGGGGGCCCTTTGATTCGAAATCTTCGCTTCGAATTGAAATGTTGCTACTAATTTGATTTTAGTCTCGAATTGGTCAAATCACTCCCCATTTCTGGGTTCTTGGTTTGAGTGGAGTTAGCAAAGGTGTTACACGGAAGAAGCTTTTCGAAAATACTCTTTTCAACGCCATGAGGGGGCCCTTTGATTCGAAATCTTCGCTTCGAATTGAAATGTTGCTACTAATTTGATTTTAGTCTCGAATTGGTCAAATCAATCCCCATTTCTGGGTTCTCGGTTTGAGTGGAGTTAGCAAAGGGAGTACACGAAAAAAAAAACTTCGAAAATACTCTTTTCAACGCCATGAGGGGGCCCTTTGATTCGAAATCTTCGCTTCGAGTTGAAATGTTGCTACTACCTTGATTTTAGTCTCGAATTGGTCAAATCACTCACCATTTCTGGGTTCTCGGTTTGAGTGGAGTTAGCAAAGGGGTTACAAGAAAAAAAACTTCGAAAATACTCTTTTCAACGCCATGAGGGGGCCCTTTGATTCGAAATCTTCGCTTTGAATTGAAATGTTGCTACTAATTTGATTTTAGTCTCGAATTGGTCAAATCACTCACCATTTCTGGGTTCTCGGTTTGAGTGGAGTTAGCAAAGGGGTTACACGAAAAAAGCTTTTCGAAAATACCGTTTTCGACGCCATGAGGGGGCCCTTTGATTCGAAATCTTCGCTTTGAATTGAAATGTTGCTACCTACTACCTTGATTTTAGTCTCGAATTGGTCAAATCACTCCCCATTTCTGGGTTCTCGGTTTGAGTGGAGTTAGCAAAGGGGTTACACGAAAAAAAAACTTCGAAAATACCGTTTTCGACGCCATGAGGGGGCCCTTTGATTCGAAATCTTCGCTTTGAATTGAAATGTTGCTACTAATTTGATTTTAGTCTCGAATTGGTCAAATCACTCCCCATTTCTGGGTTCCCGGTTTGAGTGGAGTTAGCAAAGGGGTTACACGAAAAAGCTCTTCGAAAATACCCTTTTCGACGCCATTAGGAGAGCCCTTTGATTCGAAATCTTCGCTTTGAATTGAAATGTTGCTACTAATTTGATTTTAGTCTCGAATTGGTCAAATCACTCCCCATTTCTGGGTTCTCGGTTTGAGTGGAGTTAGCAAAGGGGTTACACGAAAAAAAAACTTCGAAAATACTCTTTTCAACGCCATGAGGGGGCCCTTTGATTCGAAATCTTCGCTTCGAGTTGAAATGTTGCTACTACCTTGTTTTTAGTCTCGAATTGGTCAAATCACTCCCCATTTCTGGGTTCTCGGTTTGAGTGGAGTTAGCAAAGGTGTTACACGAAAAAAGCTTTTCGAAAATACCGTTTTCGACGCCATGAGGGGGGCCCTTTGATTCGAAATCTTCGCTTTGAATTGAAATGTTGCTACTAATTTGATTTTAGTCTCGAATTGGTCAAATCAATCCCCATTTCTGGGTTCTCGGTTTGAGTGGAGTTAGCAAAGGGGTTACACGAAAAAAAACTTCGAAAATACCGTTTTCGACGCCATGAGGGGGGCCCTTTGATTCGAAATCTTCGCTTTGAATTGAAATGTTGCTACTAATTTGATTTTAGTCTCGAATTGGTCAAATCACTCACCATTTCTGGGTTCTCGGTTTGAGTGGAGTTAGCAAAGGGGTTACACGAAAAAAAAAACTTCGAAAATACTCTTTTCAACGCCATGAGGGGGCCCTTTGATTCGAAATCTTCGCTTCGAGTTGAAATGTTGCAACTAACTTGTTTCTAGTTTCGGATTGATCTAAACACTCCCCATCTCTGGGTTCCCGGTTTGAGTGGAGTTAGCAAAGGGGTTACACGAAAAAAGCTTTTCAAAAATACCCTTTTCGACCCCATGAGGGGGGCCCTTTGATTCGAAATCTTCGCTTTGAATTGAAATGTTGCTACTAATTTGATTTTAGTCTCGAATTGGTCAAATCACTCACCATTTCTGGGTTCTCGGTTTGAGTGGAGTTAGCAAAGGGGTTACACGAAAAAAAACTTCGAAAATACCGTTTTCAACGCCATGAGGAGAGCCCTTTGATTCGAAATCTTCGCTTTGAATTGAAATGTTGCTACTAATTTGATTTTAGTCTCAAATTGGTCAAATCAATCCCCATTTCTGGGTTCTCGGTTTGAGTGGAGTTAGCAAAGGGGTTACACGAAAGAAGCTTTCCGAAAATACCCTTTTCGACCCCATGAGGGGGGCCCTTTGATTCGAAACCTTCGCTTTGAATTGAAATGTTGCTACTACCTTGATTTTAGTCTCGAATTGGTCAAATCACTCCCCATTTCTGGGTTCTCGGTTTGAGTGGAGTTAGCAAAGGGGTTACACGAAAAAAGCTTTTCGAAAATACCGTTTTCGACGCCATGAGGGGGGCCCTTTGATTCGAAATCTTCGCTTTGAATTGAAATGTTGCTACTAATTTGATTTTAGTCTCAAATTGGTCAAATCAATCCCCATTTCTGGGTTCTCGGTTTGAGTGGAGTTAGCAAAGGGGTTACACGAAAAAAAACTTCGAAAATACCGTTTTCGACGCCATGAGGGGGCCCTTTGATTCGAAATCTTCGCTTTGAATTGAAATGTTGCTACTAATTTGATTTTAGTCTCGAATTGGTCAAATCACTCCCCATTTCTGGGTTCTCGGTTTGAGTGGAGTTAGCAAAGGGGTTACACGAAAAAACTTCGAAAATACCGTTTTCGACGCCATGAGGGGGCCCTTTGATTCGAAATCTTCGCTTTGAATTGAAATGTTGCTACTAATTTGATTTTAGTCTCGAATTGGTCAAATCACTCCCCATTTCTGGGTTCTCGGTTTGAGTGGAGTTAGCAAAGGGGTTACACGAAAAAACTTCGAAAATACCGTTTTCGACGCCATGAGGGGGCCCTTTGATTCGAAATCTTCGCTTCGAATTGAAATGTTGCTACTAATTTGATTTTAGTCTCGAATTGGTCAAATCACTCCCCATTTCTGGGTTCTCGGTTTGAGTGGAGTTAGCAAAGGGGTTACACGAAAAAACTTTCGAAAATACCGTTTTCGACGCCATGAGGGGGCCCTTTGATTCGAAATCTTCGCTTTGAATTGAAATGTTGCTACTAATTTGATTTTAGTCTCGAATTGGTCAAATCACTCCCCATTTCTGGGTTCTCGGTTTGAGTGGAGTTAGCAAAGGGGTTACACGAAAAAACTTTCGAAAATACCGTTTTCGACGCCATGAGGGGGCCCTTTGATTCGAAATCTTCGCTTTGAATTGAAATGTTGCTACTAATTTGATTTTAGTCTCGAATTGGTCAAATCACTCCCCATTTCTGGGTTCTCGGTTTGAGTGGAGTTAGCAAAGGGGTTACACGAAAAAACTTCGAAAATACCGTTTTCGACGCCATGAGGGGGCCCTTTGATTCGAAATCTTCGCTTTGAATTGAAATGTTGCTACTAATTTGATTTTAGTCTCGAATTGGTCAAATCACTCCCCATTTCTGGGTTCTCGGTTTGAGTGGAGTTAGCAAAGGGGTTACACGAAAAAACTTCGAAAATACCGTTTTCGACGCCATGAGGGGCCCTTTGCTTCGAAATCTTCGCTTCGAATTGAAATGTTGCTACTAATTTGATTTTAGTCTCGAATTGGTCAAATCAATCCCCATTTCTGGGTTCTCGGTTTGAGTGGAGTTAGCAAAGGGGTTACACGAAAAAAAAACTTCGAAAATACCGTTTTCGACGCCATGAGGGGGCCCTTTGATTCGAAATCTTCGCTTCGAATTGAAATGTTCCTACTAATTTTATTTTAGTCTCGAATTGGTCAAATCAATCCCCATTTCTGGGTTCTCGGTTTGAGTGGAGTTAGCAAAGGGGTTACACGAAAAAACTTCGAAAATACCGTTTTCGACGCCATGAGGGGGCCCTTTGATTCGAAATCTTCGCTTTGAATTGAAATGTTGCTACTAATTTGATTTTAGTCTCGAATTGGTCAAATCACTCCCCATTTCTGGGTTCTCGGTTTGAGTGGAGTTAGCAAAGGGGTTACACGAAAAAACTTCGAAAATACCGTTTTCGACGCCATGAGGGGGCCCTTTGATTCGAAATCTTCGCTTTGAATTGAAATGTTGCTACTAATTTGATTTTAGTCTCGAATTGGTCAAATAAATCCCCATTTCTGGGTTCTCGGTTTGAGTGGAGTTAGCAAAGGGGTTACACGAAAAAACTTCGAAAATACCGTTTTCGACGCCATGAGGGGGCCCTTTGATTCGAAATCTTCGCTTTGAATTGAAATGTTGCTACTAATTTGATTTTAGTCTCGAATTGGTCAAATAAATCCCCATTTCTGGGTTCTCGGTTTGAGTGGAGTTAGCAAAGGGGTTACACGAAAAAACTTCGAAAATACCGTTTTCGACGCCATGAGGGGGCCCTTTGATTCGAAATCTTCGCTTTGAATTGAAATGTTGCTACTAATTTGATTTTAGTCTCGAATTGGTCAAATAAATCCCCATTTCTGGGTTCTCGGTTTGAGTGGAGTTAGCAAAGGGGTTACACGAAAAAACTTCGAAAATACCGTTTTCGACGCCATGAGGGGGCCCTTTGATTCGAAATCTTCGCTTTGAATTGAAATGTTGCTACTAATTTGATTTTAGTCTCGAATTGGTCAAATAAATCCCCATTTCTGGGTTCTCGGTTTGAGTGGAGTTAGCAAAGGGGTTACACGAAAAAACTTCGAAAATACCGTTTTCGACGCCATGAGGGGGGCCCTTTGATTCGAAATCTTCGCTTTGAATTGAAATGTTGCTACTAATTTGATTTTAGTCTCGAATTGGTCAAATCACTAACCATTTCTGGGTTCTCGGTTTGAGTGGAGTTAGCAAAGAGGTGACACGAAAAAACTTCGAAAATACCGTTTTCGACGCCATGAGGGGGCCCTTTGATTCGAAATCTTCGCTTTGAATTGAAATGTTGCTACTAATTTGATTTTAGTCTCGAATTGGTCAAATAAATCCCCATTTCTGGGTTCTCGGTTTGAGTGGAGTTAGCAAAGGGGTTACACGAAAAAACTTCGAAAATACCGTTTTCGACGCCATGAGGGGGCCCTTTGATTCGAAATCTTCGCTTTGAATTGAAATGTTGCTACTAATTTGATTTTAGTCTCGAATTGGTCAAATAAATCCCCATTTCTGGGTTCTCGGTTTGAGTGGAGTTAGCAAAGGGGTTACACGAAAAAACTTCGAAAATACCGTTTTCGACGCCATGAGGGGGCCCTTTGATTCGAAATCTTCGCTTTGAATTGAAATGTTGCTACTAATTTGATTTTAGTCTCGAATTGGTCAAATAAATCCCCATTTCTGGGTTCTCGGTTTGAGTGGAGTTAGCAAAGGGGTTACACGAAAAAACTTCGAAAATACCGTTTTCGACGCCATGAGGGGCCCTTTGATTCGAAATCTTCGCTTTGAATTGAAATGTTGCTACTAATTTGATTTTAGTCTCGAATTGGTCAAATAAATCCCCATTTCTGGGTTCTCGGTTTGAGTGGAGTTAGCAAAGGGGTTACACGAAAAAACTTCGAAAATACCGTTTTCGACGCCATGAGGGGGCCCTTTGATTCGAAATCTTCGCTTTGAATTGAAATGTTGCTACTAATTTGATTTTAGTCTCGAATTGGTCAAATAAATCCCCATTTCTGGGTTCTCGGTTTGAGTGGAGTTAGCAAAGGGGTTACACGAAAAAACTTCGAAAATACCGTTTTCGACGCCATGAGGGGGCCCTTTGATTCGAAATCTTCGCTTTGAATTGAAATGTTGCTACTAATTTGATTTTAGTCTCGAATTGGTCAAATAAATCCCCATTTCTGGGTTCTCGGTTTGAGTGGAGTGAGCGAAGGGGGTACACGAAAAAACTTCGAAAATACCGTTTTCGACGCCATGAGGGGGCCCTTTGATTCGAAATCTTCGCTTTGAATTGAAATGTTGCTACTAATTTGATTTTAGTCTCGAATTGGTCAAATAAATCCCCATTTCTGGGTTCTCGGTTTGAGTGGAGTTAGCAAAGGTGTTACACGAAAAAAGCTTTTCGAAAATACCGTTTTCGACGCCATGAGGGGGCCCTTTGATTCGAAATCTTCGCTTTGAATTGAAATGTTGCTACTAATTTGATTTTAGTCTCGAATTGGTCAAATAAATCCCCATTTCTGGGTTCTCGGTTTGAGTGGAGTTAGCAAAGGGGTTACACGAAAAAAAAAACTTCGAAAATACCGTTTTCGACGCCATGAGGGGGGCCCTTTGATTCGAAATCTTCGCTTTGAATTGAAATGTTGCTACTAATTTGATTTTAGTCTCGAATTGGTCAAATAAATCCCCATTTCTGGGTTCTCGGTTTGAGTGGAGTTAGCAAAGGGGTTACACGAAAAAAAACTTCGAAAATACCGTTTTCGACGCCATGAGGGGGCCCTTTGATTCGAAATCTTCGCTTCGAGTTGAAATGTTGCTACTAATTTGATTTTAGTCTCGAATTGGTCGAATAAATCCCCATTTCTGGGTTCTCGGTTTGAGTGGAGTTAGCAAAGGGGTTACACGAAAAAAAAACTTCGAAAATACCGTTTTCGACGCCATGAGGGGGCCCTTTGATTCGAAATCTTCGCTTTGAATTGAAATGTTGCTACTAATTTGATTTTAGTCTCGAATTGGTCAAATAAATCCCCATTTCTGGGTTCTCGGTTTGAGTGGAGTTAGCAAAGGGGTTACACGAAAAAACTTCGAAAATACCGTTTTCGACGCCATGAGGGGGCCCTTTGATTCGAAATCTTCGCTTTGAATTGAAATGTTGCTACTAATTTGATTTTAGTCTCGAATTGGTCAAATAAATCCCCATTTCTGGGTTCTCGGTTTGAGTGGAGTTAGCAAAGGGGTTACACGAAAAAACTTCGAAAATACCGTTTTCGACGCCATGAGGGGGCCCTTTGATTCGAAATCTTCGCTTTGAATTGAAATGTTGCTACTAATTTGATTTTAGTCTCGAATTGGTCAAATAAATCCCCATTTCTGGGTTCTCGGTTTGAGTGGAGTTAGCAAAGGGGTTACACGAAAAAACTTCGAAAATACCGTTTTCGACGCCATGAGGGGGCCCTTTGATTCGAAATCTTCGCTTTGAATTGAAATGTTGCTACTAATTTGATTTTAGTCTCGAATTGGTCAAATAAATCCCCATTTCTGGGTTCTCGGTTTGAGTGGAGTTAGCAAAGGGGTTACACGAAAAAACTTCGAAAATACCGTTTTCGACGCCATGAGGGGGCCCTTTGATTCGAAATCTTCGCTTTGAATTGAAATGTTGCTACTAATTTGATTTTAGTCTCGAATTGGTCAAATAAATCCCCATTTCTGGGTTCTCGGTTTGAGTGGAGGTAGCAAAGGGGTTACACGAAAAAAAAACTTCGAAAATACTCTTTTCAACGCCATGAGGGGGCCCTTTGATTCGAAATCTTCGCTTTGAATTGAAATGTTGCTACTAATTTGATTTTAGTCTCGAATTGGTCAAATAAATCCCCATTTCTGGGTTCTCGGTTTGAGTGGAGTTAGCAAAGGGGTTACACGAAAAAAAAAAACTTCGAAAATACCGTTTTCGACGCCATGAGGGGGGCCCTTTGATTCGAAATCTTCGCTTTGAATTGAAATGTTGCTACTAATTTGATTTTAGTCTCGAATTGGTCAAATAAATCCCCATTTCTGGGTTCTCGGTTTGAGTGGAGTTAGCAAAGGGGTTACACGAAAAAAAAAACTTCGAAAATACCGTTTTCGACGCCATGAGGGGGGCCCTTTGATTCGAAATCTTCGCTTTGAATTGAAATGTTGCTACTAATTTGATTTTAGTCTCGAATTGGTCAAATAAATCCCCATTTCTGGGTTCTCGGTTTGAGTGGAGTTAGCAAAGGGGTTACACGAAAAAAAAACTTCGAAAATACCGTTTTCGACGCCATGAGGGGGCCCTTTGATTCGAAATCTTCGCTTTGAATTGAAATGTTGCTACTAATTTGATTTTAGTCTCGAATTGGTCAAATAAATCCCCATTTCTGGGTTCTCGGTTTGAGTGGAGTTAGCAAAGGGGTTACACGAAAAAAAAAACTTCGAAAATACCGTTTTCGACGCCATGAGGGGCCCTTTGATCGGAAATGTTCGCTTTGAATTGAAATGTTGCTACTAATTTGATTTTAGTCTCGAATTGGTCAAATAAATCCCCATTTCTGGGTTCTCGGTTTGAGTGGAGTTAGCAAAGGGGTTACACGAAAAAAAACTTCGAAAATACCGTTTTCGACGCCATGAGGGGGGCCCTTTGATTCGAAATCTTCGCTTTGAATTGAAATGTTGCTACTAATTTGATTTTAGTCTCGAATTGGTCAAATAAATCCCCATTTCTGGGTTCTCGGTTTGAGTGGAGTTAGCAAAGGGGTTACACGAAAAAAAAAACTTCGAAAATACCGTTTTCGACGCCATGAGGGGGGCCCTTTGATTCGAAATCTTCGCTTTGAATTGAAATGTTGCTACTAATTTGATTTTAGTCTCGAATTGGTCAAATAAATCCCCATTTCTGGGTTCTCGGTTTGAGTGGAGTTAGCAAAGGGGTTACACGAAAAAAAACTTCGAAAATACCGTTTTCGACGCCATGAGGGGGTCCTTTGATTCGAAATGTTCCGTTCGAATTGAAATGTTGCTACCAATTTGATTTTAATCTCGAATTGGTCAAATCAATTCCCATTTCTGGGTTCTCGGTTTGAGTGGAGTTAGCAAAGGGATTACACGAAAAAACTTCGAAAATACCGTTTTCGACGCCATGAGGGGGCCCTTTGATTCGAAATCTTCGCTTTGAATTGAAATGTTGCTACTAATTTGATTTTAGTCTCGAATTGGTCAAATAAATCCCCATTTCTGGGTTCTCGGTTTGAGTGGAGTTAGCAAAGGGGTTACACGAAAAAACTTCGAAAATACCGTTTTCGACGCCATGAGGGGCCCTTTGATTCGAAATCTTCGCTTTGAATTGAAATGTTGCTACTAATTTGATTTTAGTCTCGAATTGGTCAAATAAATCCCCATTTCTGGGTTCTCGGTTTGAGTGGAGTTAGCAAAGGGGTTACACGAAAAAACTTCGAAAATACCGTTTTCGACGCCATGAGGGGGCCCTTTGATTCGAAATCTTCGCTTTGAATTGAAATGTTGCTACTAATTTGATTTTAGTCTCGAATTGGTCAAATAAATCCCCATTTCTGGGTTCTCGGTTTGAGTGGAGTTAGCAAAGGGGTTACACGAAAAAACTTCGAAAATACCGTTTTCGACGCCATGAGGGGGCCCTTTGATTCGAAATCTTCGCTTTGAATTGAAATGTTGCTACTAATTTGATTTTAGTCTCGAATTGGTCAAATAAATCCCCATTTCTGGGTTCTCGGTTTGAGTGGAGTTAGCAAAGGGGTTACACGAAAAAACTTCGAAAATACCGTTTTCGACGCCATGAGGGGGCCCTTTGATTCGAAATCTTCGCTTTGAATTGAAATGTTGCTACTAATTTGATTTTAGTCTCGAATTGGTCAAATAAATCCCCATTTCTGGGTTCTCGGTTTGAGTGGAGTTAGCAAAGGGGTTACACGAAAAAACTTCGAAAATACCGTTTTCGACGCCATGAGGGGGCCCTTTGATTCGAAATCTTCGCTTTGAATTGAAATGTTGCTACTAATTTGATTTTAGTCTCGAATTGGTCAAATAAATCCCCATTTCTGGGTTCTCGGTTTGAGTGGAGTTAGCAAAGGGGTTACACGAAAAAACTTCGAAAATACCGTTTTCGACGCCATGAGGGGGGCCCTTTGATTCGAAATCTTCGCTTTGAATTGAAATGTTGCTACTAATTTGATTTCAGTCTCGAATTGGTCAAATAAATCCCCATTTCTGGGTTCTCGGTTTGAGTGGAGTTAGCAAAGGGGTTACACGAAAAAAACTTCGAAAATACCGTTTTCGACGCCATGAGGGGGCCCTTTGATTCGAAATCTTCGCTTTGAATTGAAATGTTGCTACTAATTTGATTTTAGTCTCGAATTGGTCAAATAAATCCCCATTTCTGGGTTCTCGGTTTGAGTGGAGTTAGCAAAGGGGTTACACGAAAAAAAAACTTCGAAAATACCGTTTTCGACGCCATGAGGGGGGCCCTTTGATTCGAAATCTTCGCTTTGAATTGAAATGTTGCTACTAATTTGATTTTAGTCTCGAATTGGTCAAATAAATCCCCATTTCTGGGTTCTCGGTTTGAGTGGAGTTAGCAAAGGGGTTACACGAAAAAAAAACTTCGAAAATACCGTTTTCGACGCCATGAGGGGGCCCTTTGATTCGAAATCTTCGCTTCGAGTTGAAATGTTGCTACTAATTTGATTTTAGTCTCGAATTGGTCAAATAAATCCCCATTTCTGGGTTCTCGGTTTGAGTGGAGTTAGCAAAGGGGTTACACGAAAAAAAAACTTCGAAAATACCGTTTTCGACGCCATGAGGGGGGCCCTTTGATTCGAAATCTTCGCTTTGAATTGAAATGTTGCTACTAATTTGATTTTAGTCTCGAATTGGTCAAATAAATCCCCATTTCTGGGTTCTCGGTTTGAGTGGAGTTAGCAAAGGGGTTACACGAAAAAAAACTTCGAAAATACCGTTTTCGACGCCATGAGGGGGCGCTTTGATCTGAGATCTTCGGTTTGAATTGTAATGTTGCTACTAATTTGATTTTAGTCTCGAATTGGTCAAATAAATCCCCATTTCTGGGTGCTCGGTTTGAGTGGAGTTAGCAAAGGGGTTACACGAAAAAACTTCGAAAATACCGTTTTCGACGCCATGAGGGGGCCCTTTGATTCGAAATCTTCGCTTTGAATTGAAATGTTGCTACTAATTTGATTTTAGTCTCGAATTGGTCAAATAAATCCCCATTTCTGGGTTCTCGGTTTGAGTGGAGTTAGCAAAGGGGTTACACGAAAAAACTTCGAAAATACCGTTTTCGACGCCATGAGGGGGCCCTTTGATTCGAAATCTTCGCTTTGAATTGAAATGTTGCTACTATTTTGATTTCAGTCTCGAATTGGTCAAATCACTCACCATTTCTGGGTTCTCGGTTTGAGTGGAGTTAGCAAAGGGGTTACACGAAAAAAACTTCGAAAATACCGTTTTCGACGCCATGAGGGGCCCTTTGATTCGAAATCTTCGCTTTGAATTGAAATGTTGCTACTAATTTGATTTTAGTCTCGAATTGGTCAAATAAATCCCCATTTCTGGGTTCTCGGTTTGAGTGGAGTTAGCAAAGGGGTTACACGAAAAAACTTCGAAAATACCGTTTTCGACGCCATGAGGGGGCCCTTTGATTCGAAATCTTCGCTTTGAATTGAAATGTTGCTACTAATTTGATTTTAGTCTCGAATTGGTCAAATAAATCCCCATTTCTGGGTTCTCGGTTTGAGTGGAGTTAGCAAAGGGGTTACACGAAAAAAAAAAACTTCGAAAATACCGTTTTCGACGCCATGAGGGGGTCCTTTGATTCGAAATCTTCGCTTCGAGTTGAAATGTTGCTACTAATTTGATTTTAGTCTCGAATTGGTCAAATAAATCCCCATTTCTGGGTTCTCGGTTTGAGTGGAGTTAGCAAAGGGGTTACACGAAAAAAAAAACTTCGAAAATACCGTTTTCGACGCCATGAGGGGGGCCCTTTGATTCGAAATCTTCGCTTTGAATTGAAATGTTGCTACTAATTTGATTTTTGTCTCGAATTGGTCAAATAAATCCCCATTTCTGGGTTCTCGGTTTGAGTGGAGTTAGCAAAGGGTTACACGAAAAAAAAACTTCGAAAATACCGTTTTCGACGCCATGAGGGGGCCCTTTGATTCGAAATCTTCGCTTTGAATTGAAATGTTGCTACTAATTTGATTTTAGTCTCGAATTGGTCAAATAAATCCCCATTTCTGGGTTCTCGGTTTGAGTGGAGTTAGCAAAGGGGTTACACGAAAAAAAAAACTTCGAAAATACCGTTTTCGACGCCATGAGGGGGCCCTTTGATTCGAAATCTTCGCTTTGAATTGAAATGTTGCTACTAATTTGATTTTAGTCTCGAATTGGTCAAATCACTCCCCATTTCTGGGTTCTCGGTTTGAGTGGAGTTAGCAAAGGGGTTACACGAAAAAACTTCGAAAATACCGTTTTCGACGCCATGAGGGGGCCCTTTGATTCGAAATCTTCGCTTTGAATTGAAATGTTGCTACTAATTTGATTTTAGTCTCGAATTGGTCAAATCTATCCCCATCTCTGGGCTCTCGGTTTGAGTGGAGTTAGCAAAGGTGTTACACGAAAAAAGCTTTTCGAAAATACAGTTTTCGACGCCATGAGGGGCCCTTTGATTCGAAATCTTCGCTTTGAATTGAAATGTTGCTACTAATTTGATTTCAGTATCGAATTGGTCAAATCAATCCCCATTTCTGGGTTCTCGGTTTGAGTGGAGTTAGCAAAGGGGTTACACGAAAAAACTTCGAAAATACAGTTTTCGACGCCATGAGGGGCCCTTTGATTCGAAATCTTCGCTTTGAATTGAAATGTTGCTACTAATTTGATTTCAGTATCGAATTGGTCAAATCAATCCCCATTTCTGGGTTCTCGGTTTGAGTGGAGTTAGCAAAGGGGTTACACGAAAAAACTTCGAAAATACCGTTTTCGACGCCATGAGGGGGCCCTTTGATTCGAAATCTTCGCTTTGAATTGAAATGTTGCTACTAATTTGATTTTAGTCTCGAATTGGTCAAATCACTCCCCATTTCTGGGTTCTCGGTTTGAGTGGAGTTAGCAAAGGGGTTACACGAAAAAACTTCGAAAATACCGTTTTCGACGCCATGAGGGGGCCCTTTGATTCGAAATCTTCGCTTTGAATTGAAATGTTGCTACTAATTTGATTTTAGTCTCGAATTGGTCAAATAAATCCCCATTTCTGGGTTCTCGGTTTGAGTGGAGTTAGCAAAGGGGTTACACGAAAAAACTTCGAAAATACCGTTTTCGACGCCATGAGGGGGGCCCTTTGATTCGAAATCTTCGCTTTGAATTGAAATGTTGCTACTAATTTGATTTTAGTCTCGAATTGGTCAAATCACTCCCCATTTCTGGGTTCTCGGTTTGAGTGGAGTTAGCAAAGGGGTTACACGAAAAAACTTCGAAAATACCGTTTTCGACGCCATGGGGCGCGCCCTTTGATTCGAAATCTTCGCTTTGAATTGAAATGTTGCTACTAATTTGATTTTAGTCTCGAATTGGTCAAATAAATCCCCATTTCTGGGTTCTCGGTTTGAGTGGAGTTAGCAAAGGGGTTACACGAAAAAAAACTTCGAAAATACCGTTTTCGACGCCATGAGGGGGGCCCTTTGATTCGAAATCTTCGCTTTGAATTGAAATGTTGCTACTAATTTGATTTTAGTCTCGAATTGGTCAAATAAATCCCCATTTCTGGGTTCTCGGTTTGAGTGGAGTTAGCAAAGGTGTTACACGAAAAAAGCTTTTCGAAAATACCGTTTTCAACGCCATGAGGGGGGCCCTTTGATTCGAAATCTTCGCTTTGAATTGAAATGTTGCTACTAATTTGATTTTAGTCTCGAATTGGTCAAATCAATCCCCATTTCTGGGTTCTCGGTTTGAGTGGAGTTAGCAAAGGGGTTACACGAAAAAAGCTTTTCGAAAATACCGTTTTCAACGCCATGAGGGGGCCCTTTGATTCGAAATCTTCGCTTTGAATTGAATTGTTGCTACTAATTTGATTTTAGTCTCGAATTGGTCAAATAAATCCCCATTTCTGGGTTCTCGGTTTGAGTGGAGTTAGCAAAGGGGTTACACGAAAAAACTTCGAAAATACCGTTTTCGACGCCATGAGGGGGCCCTTTGATTCGAAATCTTCGCTTTGAATTGAAATGTTGCTACTAATTTGATTTTAGTCTCGAATTGGTCAAATCACTCCCCATTTCTGGGTTCTCGGTTTGAGTGGAGTTAGCAAAGGGGTTACACGAAAAAACTTCGAAAATACCGTTTTCGACGCCATGAGGGGGCCCTTTGATTCGAAATCTTCGCTTTGAATTGAAATGTTGCTACTAATTTGATTTTAGTCTCGAATTGGTCAAATCACTCCCCATTTCTGGGTTCTCGGTTTGAGTGGAGTTAGCAAAGGGGTTACACGAAAAAACTTCGAAAATACCGTTTTCGACGCCATGAGGGGGCCCTTTGATTCGAAATCTTCGCTTTGAATTGAAATGTTGCTACTAATTTGATTTTAGTCTCGAATTGGTCAAATCACTCCCCATTTCTGGGTTCTCGGTTTGAGTGGAGTTAGCAAAGGGGTTACACGAAAAAACTTCGAAAATACCGTTTTCGACGCCATGAGGGGGCCCTTTGATTCGAAATCTTCGCTTTGAATTGAAATGTTGCTACTAATTTGATTTTAGTCTCGAATTGGTCAAATCACTCCCCATTTCTGGGTTCTCGGTTTGAGTGGAGTTAGCAAAGGGGTTACACGAAAAAACTTCGAAAATACCTTTTCGACGCCATGAGGGGCCCTTTGATTCGAAATCTTCGCTTTGAATTGAAATGTTGCTACTAATTTGATTTTAGTCTCGAATTGGTCAAATCACTCCCATTTCTGGGTTCTCGGTTTGAGTGGAGTTAGCAAAGGGGTTACACGAAAAAACTTCGAAAATACCGTTTTCGACGCCATGAGGGGGCCCTTTGATTCGAAATCTTCGCTTTGAATTGAAATGTTGCTACTAATTTGATTTTAGTCTCGAATTGGTCAAATCACTCCCCATTTCTGGGTTCTCGGTTTGAGTGGAGTTAGCAAAGGGGTTACACGAAAAAACTTCGAAAATACCGTTTTCGACGCCATGAGGGGGCCCTTTGATTCGAAATCTTCGCTTTGAATTGAAATGTTGCTACTAATTTGATTTTAGTCTCGAATTGGTCAAATCACTCCCATTTCTGGGTTCTCGGTTTGAGTGGAGTTAGCAAAGGGGTTACACGAAAAAACTTCGAAAATACCGTTTTCGACGCCATGAGGGGGCCCTTTGATTCGAAATCTTCGCTTTGAATTGAAATGTTGCTACTAATTTGATTTTAGTCTCGAATTGGTCAAATCACTCCCCATTTCTGGGTTCTCGGTTTGAGTGGAGTTAGCAAAGGGGTTACACGAAAAAACTTCGAAAATACCGTTTTCGACGCCATGAGGGGGCCTTTGATTCGAAATCTTCGCTTTGAATTGAAATGTTGCTACTAATTTGATTTTAGTCTCGAATTGGTCAAATCACTCCCCATTTCTGGGTTCTCGGTTTGAGTGGAGTTAGCAAAGGGGTTACACGAAAAAACTTCGAAAATACCGTTTTCGACGCCATGAGGGGGCCCTTTGATTCGAAATCTTCGCTTTGAATTGAAATGTTGCTACTAATTTGATTTTAGTCTCGAATTGGTCAAATCACTCCCCATTTCTGGGTTCTCGGTTTGAGTGGAGTTAGCAAAGGGGTTACACGAAAAAACTTCGAAAATACCGTTTTCGACGCCATGAGGGGGCCCTTTGATTCGAAATCTTCGCTTTGAATTGAAATGTTGCTACTAATTTGATTTTAGTCTCGAATTGGTCAAATCACTCCCCATTTCTGGGTTCTCGGTTTGAGTGGAGTTAGCAAAGGGGTTACACGAAAAAACTTCGAAAATACCGTTTTCGACGCCATGAGGGGGCCCTTTGATTCGAAATCTTCGCTTTTAATTGAAATGTTGCTACTAATTTGATTTTAGTCTCGAATTGGTCAAATAAATCCCCATTTCTGGGTTCTCGGTTTGAGTGGAGTTAGCAAAGGGGTTACACGAAAAAAAACTTCGAAAATACCGTTTTCGACGCCATGAGGGGGGCCCTTTGATTCGAAATCTTCGCTTTGAATTGAAATGTTGCTACTAATTTGATTTTAGTCTCGAATTGGTCAAATCACTCCCCATTTCTGGGTTCTCGGTTTGAGTGGAGTTAGCAAAGGTGTTACACGAAAGAAGCTTTTCGAAAATACCGTTTTCGACGCCATGAGGGGGGCCCTTTGATTCGAAATCTTCGCTTTGAATTGAAATGTTGCTACTAATTTGATTTTAGTCTCGAATTGGTCAAGTCACTCCCCATCTCTGGGTTCTCGGTTTGAGTGGAGTTAGCAAAGGGGTTACACGAAAAAAAAACTCTTCGAAAATACCGTTTTCGACGCCATGAGGGGGGCCCTTTGATTCGAAATCTTTGCTTCGAATTGAAATGTTGCTACTAATTTGATTTTAGTCTCGAATTGGTCAAATCACTCACCATTTCTGGGTTCTCGGTTTGAGTGGAGTTAGCAAAGGTGTTACACGAAAAAAGCTTTTCGAAAATACCGTTTTCGACGCCATGAGGGGGGCCCTTTGATTCGAAATCTTCGCTTTGAATTGAAATGTTGCTACTAATTTGATTTTAGTCTCAAATTAGTCAAATCAATCCCCATTTCTGGGTTCTCGGTTTGAGTGGAGTTAGCAAAGGGGTTACACGAAAAAAGCTTTTCGAAAATACCGTTTTCGACGCCATGAGGGGGGCCCTTTGATTCGAAATCTTCGCTTTGAATTGAAATGTTGCTACTAATTTGATTTTAGTCTCGAATTGGTCAAGTCACTCCCCATCTCTGGGTTCTCGGTTTGAGTGGAGTTAGCAAAGGGGTTACACGAAAAAAAAAACTCTTCGAAAATACCGTTTTCGACGCCATGAGGGGGGCCCTTTGATTCGAAATCTTTGCTTCGAATTGAAATGTTGCTACTAATTTGATTTTAGTCTCGAATTGGTCAAATCACTCCCCATTTCTGGGTTCTCGGTTTGAGTGGAGTTAGCAAAGGGGTTACACGAAAAAACTTCGAAAATACCGTTTTCGACGCCATGAGGGGGCCCTTTGATTCGAAATCTTCGCTTTGAATTGAAATGTTGCTACTAATTTGATTTTAGTCTCGAATTGGTCAAATCACTCCCCATTTCTGGGTTCTCGGTTTGAGTGGAGTTAGCAAAGGGGTTACACGAAAAAACTTCGAAAATACCGTTTTCGACGCCATGAGGGGGCCCTTTGATTCGAAATCTTCGCTTTGAATTGAAATGTTGCTACTAATTTGATTTTAGTCTCGAATTGGTCAAATCACTCCCCATTTCTGGGTTCTCGGTTTGAGTGGAGTTAGCAAAGGGGTTACACGAAAAAACTTCGAAAATACCGTTTTCGACGCCATGAGGGGGCCCTTTGATTCGAAATCTTCGCTTTGAATTGAAATGTTGCTACTAATTTGATTTTAGTCTCGAATTGGTCAAATCACTCCCCATTTCTGGGTTCTCGGTTTGAGTGGAGTTAGCAAAGGGTTACACGAAAAAACTTCGAAAATACCGTTTTCGACGCCATGAGGGGGGCCCTTTGATTCGAAATCTTCGCTTTGAATTGAAATGTTGCTACTACCTTGATTTTAGTCTCGAATTGGTCAAATCACTCCCCATTTCTGGGTTCTCGGTTTGAGTGGAGTTAGCAAAGGGGTTACACGAAAAAAGCTTTTCGAAAATACCCTTTTCGACCCCATGAGGGGGGCCCTTTGATTCGAAATCTTCGCTTCGAATTGGAATGTTGCTACTACCTTGATTTTAGTCTCGAATTGGTCAAGTCACTCCCCATCTCTGGGTTCTCGGTTTGAGTGGAGTTAGCAAAGGGGTTACACGAAAAAAGCTTTTCGAAAATACCGTTTTCGACGCCATGAGGGGGGCCCTTTGATTCGAAATCTTCGCTTTGAATTGAAATGTTGCTACTAATTTGATTTTAGTCTCGAATTGGTCAAGTCACTCCCCATCTCTGGGTTCTCGGTTTGAGTGGAGTTAGCAAAGGGGTTACACGAAAAAAAAAACTCTTCGAAAATACCGTTTTCGACGCCATGAGGGGGGCCCTTTGATTCGAAATCTTCGCTTTGAATTGAAATGTTGCTACTAATTTGATTTTAGTCTCGAATTGGTCAAATCACTCACCATTTCTGGGTTCTCGGTTTGAGTGGAGTTAGCAAAGGGGTTACACGAAAAAAAACTTCGAAAATACCGTTTTCGACGCCATGAGGGGGCCCTTTGATTCGAAATCTTCGCTTTGAATTGAAATGTTGCTACTAATTTGATTTTAGTCTCGAATTGGTCAAATCACTACCCATTTCTGGGTTCTCGGCTTGAGTGGAGTTAGCAAAGGGGTTACACGAAAAAAAAACTTCGAAAATACTCTTTTCAACGCCATGAGGGGGCCCTTTAATTCGAAATCTTCGCTTTGAATTGAAATGTTGCTACTAATTTGATTTTAGTCTCGAATTGGTCAAATAAATCCCCATTTCTGGGTTCTCGGTTTGAGTGGAGTTAGCAAAGGGTTACACGAAAAAACTTCGAAAATACCGTTTTCGACGCCATGAGGGGGCCCTTTGATTCGAAATCTTCGCTTTGAATTGAAATGTTGCTACTAATTTGATTTTAGTCTCGAATTGGTCAAATCACTCCCCATTTCTGGGTTCTCGGTTTGAGTGGAGTTAGCAAAGGGGTTACACGAAAAAACTTCGAAAATACCGTTTTCGACGCCATGAGGGGGCCCTTTGATTCGAAATCTTCGCTTTGAATTGAAATGTTGCTACTAATTTGATTTTAGTCTCGAATTGGTCAAATCACTCCCCATTTCTGGGTTCTCGGTTTGAGTGGAGTTAGCAAAGGGGTTACACGAAAAAACTTCGAAAATACCGTTTTCGACGCCATGAGGGGGCCCTTTGATTCGAAATCTTCGCTTTGAATTGAAATGTTGCTACTAATTTGATTTTAGTCTCGAATTGGTCAAATCACTCCCCATTTCTGGGTTCTCGGTTTGAGTGGAGTTAGCAAAGGGGTTACACGAAAAAACTTCGAAAATACCGTTTTCGACGCCATGAGGGGGCCCTTTGATTCGAAATCTTCGCTTTGAATTGAAATGTTGCTACTAATTTGATTTTAGTCTCGAATTGGTCAAATCACTCCCCATTTCTGGGTTCTCGGTTTGAGTGGAGTTAGCAAAGGGGTTACACGAAAAAACTTCGAAAATACCGTTTTCGACGCCATGAGGGGGCCCTTTGATTCGAAATCTTCGCTTTGAATTGAAATGTTGCTACTAATTTGATTTTAGTCTCGAATTGGTCAAATCACTCCCCATTTCTGGGTTCTCGGTTTGAGTGGAGTTAGCAAAGGGGTTACACGAAAAAAACTTCGAAAATACCGTTTTCGACGCCATGAGGGGGCCCTTTGATTCGAAATCTTCGCTTTGAATTGAAATGTTGCTACTAATTTGATTTTAGTCTCGAATTGGTCAAATCACTCCCATTTCTGGGTTCTCGGTTTGAGTGGAGTTAGCAAAGGGGTTACACGAAAAAACTTCGAAAATACCGTTTTCGACGCCATGAGGGGGCCCTTTGATTCGAAATCTTCGCTTTGAATTGAAATGTTGCTACTAATTTGATTTTAGTCTCGAATTGGTCAAATCACTCCCCATTTCTGGGTTCTCGGTTTGAGTGGAGTTAGCAAAGGGGTTACACGAAAAAACTTCGAAAATACCGTTTTCGACGCCATGAGGGGGCCCTTTGATTCGAAATCTTCGCTTTGAATTGAAATGTTGCTACTAATTTGATTTTAGTCTCGAATTGGTCAAATCACTCCCCATTTCTGGGTTCTCGGTTTGAGTGGAGTTAGCAAAGGGTTACACGAAAAAACTTCGAAAATACCGTTTTCGACGCCATGAGGGGGGCCCTTTGATTCGAAATCTTCGCTTTGAATTGAAATGTTGCTACTAATTTGATTTTAGTCTCGAATTGGTCAAATCACTCACCATTTCTGGGTTCTCGGTTTGAGTGGAGTTAGCAAAGGGGTTACACGAAAAAAAACTTCGAAAATACCGTTTTCGACGCCATGAGGGGGGCCCTTTGATTCGAAATCTTCGCTTTGAATTGAAATGTTGCTACTAATTTGATTTCAGTCTCGAATTGGTCAAATCAATCCCCATCTCTGAGTTCTCGGTTTGAGTGGAGTTAGCAAAGGTGTTACACGAAAAAAGCTTTTCGAAAATACCGTTTTCGACGCCATGAGGGGGGCCCTTTGATTCGAAATCTTCGCTTTGAATTGAAATGTTGCTACTAATTTGATTTTAGTCTCGAATTGGTCAAATCAATCCCCATTTCTGGGTTCTCGGTTTGAGTGGAGTTAGCAAAGGGGTTACACGAAAAAAGCTTTTCGAAAATACCCTTTTCGACCCCATGAGGGGGCCCTTTGATTCGAAATCTTCGCTTCGAATTGTAATGTTGCTACTACCTTGATTTTAGTCTCGAATTGGTCAAATCTATCCCCATCTCTGGGTTCTCGGTTTGAGTGGAGTTAGCAAAGGGGTTACACGAAAAAAAAACTTCGAAAATACTCTTTTCAACGCCATGAGGGGGCCCTTTGATTCGAAATCTTCGCTTTGAATTGAAATGTTGCTACTAATTTGTTTTCAGTCTAAAATTGGTCAAATCAATCCCCATTTCTGGGTTCTCGGTTTGAGTGGAGTTAGCAAAGGGTTACACGAAAAAACTTCGAAAATACCGTTTTCGACGCCATGAGGGGGCCCTTTGATTCGAAATCTTCGCTTTGAATTGAAATGTTGCTACTAATTTGATTTTAGTCTCGAATTGGTCAAATCACTCCCCATTTCTGGGTTCTCGGTTTGAGTGGAGTTAGCAAAGGGGTTACACGAAAAAACTTTCGAAAATACCGTTTTCGACGCCATGAGGGGGCCCTTTGATTCGAAATCTTCGCTTTGAATTGAAATGTTGCTACTAATTTGATTTCAGTATCGAATTGGTCAAATCAATCCCCATTTCTGGGTTCTCGGTTTGAGTGGAGTTAGCAAAGGGGTCACACGAAAAAAAAAACTTCGAAAATACTCTTTTCAACGCCATGAGGGGGCCCTTTGATTCGAAATCTTCGCTTTGAACTGAAACGTTGCTACCTACTACCTTGATTTTAGTCTCGAATTGGTCAAATCACTCCCATTTCTGGGTTCTCGGTTTGAGTGGAGTTAGCAAAGGGGTTACACGAAAAAACTTCGAAAATACCGTTTTCGACGCCATGAGGGGGCCCTTTGATTCGAAATCTTCGCTTTGAATTGAAATGTTGCTACTAATTTGATTTTAGTCTCGAATTGGTCAAATCACTCCCCATTTCTGGGTTCTCGGTTTGAGTGGAGTTAGCAAAGGGGTTACACGAAAAAACTTCGAAAATACCGTTTTCGACGCCATGAGGGGGCCCTTTGATTCGAAATCTTCGCTTTGAATTGAAATGTTGCTACTAATTTGATTTTAGTCTCGAATTGGTCAAATCACTCCCCATTTCTGGGTTCTCGGTTTGAGTGGAGTTAGCAAAGGGGTTACACGAAAAAACTTCGAAAATACCGTTTTCGACGCCATGAGGGGGCCTTTGATTCGAAATCTTCGCTTTGAATTGAAATGTTGCTACTAATTTGATTTTAGTCTCGAATTGGTCAAATCACTCCCCATTTCTGGGTTCTCGGTTTGAGTGGAGTTAGCAAAGGGGTTACACGAAAAAACTTCGAAAATACCGTTTTCGACGCCATGAGGGGGCCCTTTGATTCGAAATCTTCGCTTTGAATTGAAATGTTGCTACTAATTTGATTTTAGTCTCGAATTGGTCAAATCACTCCCCATTTCTGGGTTCTCGGTTTGAGTGGAGTTAGCAAAGGGTTACACGAAAAAACTTCGAAAATACCGTTTTCGACGCCATGAGGGGGCCCTTTGATTCGAAATCTTCGCTTTGAATTGAAATGTTGCTACTAATTTGATTTTAGTCTCGAATTGGTCAAATCACTCCCATTTCTGGGTTCTCGGTTTGAGTGGAGTTAGCAAAGGGGTTACACGAAAAAAACTTCGAAAATACCGTTTTCGACGCCATGAGGGGGCCCTTTGATTCGAAATCTTCGCTTTGAATTGAAATGTTGCTACTAATTTGATTTTAGTCTCGAATTGGTCAAATCACTCCCCATTTCTGGGTTCTCGGTTTGAGTGGAGTTAGCAAAGGGGTTACACGAAAAAACTTCGAAAATACCCTTTTCGACGCCATGAGGGGCCCTTTGATTCGAAATCTTCGCTTTGAATTGAAATGTTGCTACTAATTTGATTTTAGTCTCGAATTGGTCAAATCACTCCCCATTTCTGGGTTCTCGGTTTGAGTGGAGTTAGCAAAGGGGTTACACGAAAAAACTTCGAAAATACCGTTTTCGACGCCATGAGGGGGCCCTTTGATTCGAAATCTTCGCTTTGAATTGAAATGTTGCTACTAATTTGATTTTAGTTTCGAACTGGTCAAATCAATCCCCATTTCTGGGTTCTCGGTTTGAGTGGAGTTAGCAAAGGGGTTACACGAAAAAACTTCGAAAATACCGTTTTCGACGCCATGAGGGGGCCCTTTGATTCGAAATCTTCGCTTTGAATTGAAATGTTGCTACTAATTTGATTTTAGTCTCGAATTGGTCAAATCACTCCCATTTCTGGGTTCTCGGTTTGAGTGGAGTTAGCAAAGGGGTTACACGAAAAAACTTCGAAAATACCGTTTTCGACGCCATGAGGGGGCCCTTTGATTCGAAATCTTCGCTTCGAATTGAAATGTTGCTACTAATTTGATTTTAGTCTCGAATTGGTCAAATCACTCCCCATTTCTGGGTTCTCGGTTTGAGTGGAGTTAGCAAAGGGGTTACACGAAAAAACTTCGAAAATACCGTTTTCGACGCCATGAGGGGGCCCTTTGATTCGAAATCTTCGCTTTGAATTGAAATGTTGCTACTAATTTGATTTTAGTCTCGAATTGGTCAAATCACTCCCCATTTCTGGGTTCTCGGTTTGAGTGGAGTTAGCAAAGGGGTTACACGAAAAAACTTCGAAAATACCGTTTTCGACGCCATGAGGGGGCCCTTTGATTCGAAATCTTCGCTTCGAATTGAAATGTTGCTACTAATTTGATTTTAGTCTCGAATTGGTCAAATCACTCCCCATTTCTGGGTTCTCGGTTTGAGTGGAGTTAGCAAAGGGGTTACACGAAAAAACTTCGAAAATACCGTTTTCGACGCCATGAGGGGGCCCTTTGATTCGAAATCTTCGCTTTGAATTGAAATGTTGCTACTAATTTGATTTTAGTCTCGAATTGGTCAAATCACTCCCCATTTCTGGGTTCTCGGTTTGAGTGGAGTTAGCAAAGGGGTTACACGAAAAAACTTCGAAAATACCGTTTTCGACGCCATGAGGGGGCCCTTTGATTCGAAATCTTCGCTTTGAATTGAAATGTTGCTACTAATTTGATTTTAGTCTCGAATTGGTCAAATCACTCCCCATTTCTGGGTTCTCGGTTTGAGTGGAGTTAGCAAAGGGGTTACACGAAAAAACTTCGAAAATACCGTTTTCGACCCCATGAGGGGGGCCCTTTGATTCGAAATCTTCGCTTTGAATTGAAATGTTGCTACTAATTTGATTTTAGTCTCGAATTGGTCAAATCACTCACCATTTCTGGGTTCTCGGTTTGAGTGGAGTTAGCAAAGGGACTACACGAAAAAAAAACTCTTCGAAAATACCCTTTTCGACGCCATGAGGAGAGCCCTTTGATTCGAAATCTTCGCTTTGAACTGAAATGTTGCTACTAATTTGATTTTAGTCTCGAATTGGTCAAATCACTCACCATTTCTGGGTTCTCGGTTTGAGTGGAGTTAGCAAAGAGGTTACACGAAAAAAGCTTTTCGAAAATACCGTTTTCGACGCCATGAGGGGGGCCCTTTGATTCGAAATCTTCGCTTTGAATTGAAATGTTGCTACTAATTTGATTTTAGTCTCGAATTGGTCAAGTCACTCCCCATCTCTTGGTTCTCGGTTTGAGTGGAGTTAGCAAAGGGGTTACACGAAAAAAGCTTTTCGAAAATACCCTTTTCGACGCCATGAGGGGGGCCCTTTGATTCGAAATCTTCGCTTTGAATTGAAATGTTGCTACTAATTTGATTTTAGTCTCGAATTGGTCAAATCACTCACCATTTCTGGGTTCTCGGTTTGAGTGGAGTTAGCAAAGGGGTTACACGAAAAAAAACTTCGAAAATACTCTTTTCAACGCCATGAGGGGGCCCTTTGATTCGAAATCTTCGCTTCGAGTTGAAATGTTGCTACTACCTTGTTTTTAGTCTCGAATTGGTCAAATCACTCCCCATTTCTGGGTTCTCGGTTTGAGTGGAGTTAGCAAAGGGACTACACGAAAAAAAAAACTCTTCGAAAATACCCTTTTCGACGCCATGAGGAGAGCCCTTTGATTCGAAATCTTCGCTTTGAATTGAAATGTTGCTACTACCTTGATTTTAGTCTCGAATTGGTCAAATCACTCCCCATCTCTGGGTTCTCGGTTTGAGTGGAGTTAGCAAAGGGGTTACACGAAAAAAGCTTCGAAAATACCGTTTTCGACGCCATGAGGGGGCCCTTTGATTCGAAATCTTCGCTTTGAATTGAAATGTTGCTACTAATTTGATTTTAGTCTCGAATTGGTCAAATCACTCCCATTTCTGGGTTCTCGGTTTGAGTGGAGTTAGCAAAGGGGTTACACGAAAAAAAAAGCTTTCGAAAATACCGTTTTCGACGCCATGAGGGGGCCCTTTGATTGGAAATCTTCGCTTCGAATTGAAATGTTGCTACTAATTTGATTTTAGTCTCGAATTGGTCAAATCACTCACCATTTCTGGGTTCTCGGTTTGAGTGGAGTTAGCAAAGGGGTTACACGAAAAAAAACTTCGAAAATACCGTTTTCGACGCCATGAGGGGGGCCCTTTGATTCGAAATCTTCGCTTTGAATTGAAATGTTGCTACTAATTTGATTTTAGTCTCGAATTGGTCAAATCACTCACCATTTCTGGGTTCTCGGTTTGAGTGGAGTTAGCAAAGGGGTTACACGAAAAAAAAAACTTCGAAAATACTCTTTTCAACGCCATGAGGGGGCCCTTTGATTCGAAATCTTCGCTTCGAGTTGAAATGTTGCTACTACCTTGTTTTTAGTCTTGAATTGGTCAAATCACCCCCATTTCTGGGTTCTCGGTTTGAGTGGAGTTAGCAAAGGTGTTACACGAAAAAAGCTTTTCGAAAATACCGTTCTCGACGCCATGAGGGGGGCCCTTTGATTCGAAATCTTCGCTTCGAATTGAAATGTTGCTACTAATTTGATTTTAGTCTCGAATTGGTCAAATCAATCCCCATTTCTGGGTTCTCGGTTTGAGTGGAGTTAGCAAAGGGATTACACGAAAAAAAAACTTCGAAAATACTCTTTTCAACGCCATGAGGGGGCCCTTTGATTCGAAATCTTCGCTTCGAGTTGAAGTGTTGCTACTACCTTGTTTTTAGTTTCGAATCGATCAAATCACTCCCATCTCTGGGTTCCAGGTTTGAGTGGAGTTAGCAAAGGGGTTACACGAAAAAAGCTTTTCGAAAATACCCTTTTCGACCCCATGAGGGGGGCCCTTTGATTCGAAATCTTCGCTTCGAATTGAAATGTTGCTACTACCTTGATTTTAGTCTCGAATTGGTCAAATCACTCCCCATTTCTGGGTTCTCGGTTTGAGTGGAGTTAGCAAAGGTGTTACACGAAAAAAGCTTTTCGAAAATACCGTTTTCGACGCCATGAGGGGGGCCCTTTGATTCGAAATCTTCGCTTCGAGTTGAAATGTTGCAACTAACTTGTTTCTAGTTTCGGATTGATCTAAACACTCCCCATCTCTGGGTTCCCGGTTTGAGTGGAGTTAGCAAAGGGGTTACACGAAAAAAAACTTCGAAAATACTCTTTTCAACGCCATGAGGGGGCCCTTTGATTCGAAATCTTCGCTTTGAATTGAAATGTTGCTACTAATTTGATTTTAGTCTCGAATTGGTCAAATCACTCACCATTTCTGGGTTCTCGGTTTGAGTGGAGTTAGCAAAGGGGTTACACGAAAAAAAACTTCGAAAATACTCTTTTCAACGCCATGAGGGGGCCCTTTGATTCGAAATCTTCGCTTCGAGTTGAAATGTTGCTACTACCTTGTTTTTAGTCTCGAATTGGTCAAATCACTCCCCATTTCTGGGTTCTCGGTTTGAGTGGAGTTAGCAAAGGTGTTACACGAAAAAAGCTTTTCGAAAATACCGTTTTCGACGCCATGAGGGGGGCCCTTTGATTCGAAATCTTCGCTTTGAATTGAAATGTTGCTACCTACTACCTTGATTTTAGTCTCGAATTGGTCAAATCACTCCCCATTTCTGGGTTCTCGGTTTGAGTGGAGTTAGCAAAGGGGTTACACGAAAAAAAAAACTTCGAAAATACTCTTTTCAACGCCATGAGGGGGCCCTTTGATTCGAAATCTTCGCTTCGAGTTGAAGTGTTGCTACTACCTTGTTTTTAGTTTCGAATCGATCAAATCACTCCCATCTCTGGGTTCTCGGTTTGAGTGGAGTTAGCAAAGGGGTTACACGAAAAAAGCTTTTCGAAAATACCGTTTTCGACGCCATGAGGGGGGCCCTTTGATTCGAAATCTTCGCTTCGAATTAGAATGTTGCTACTACCTTGATTTTAGTCTCGAATTGGTCAAATCTATCCCCATCTCTGGGTTCTCGGTTTGAGTGGAGTTAGCAAAGGGGTTACACGAAAAAAAAAAAACTTCGAAAATACTCTTTTTCGACGCCATGAGGGGGCCCTTTGATTCGAAATCTTCGCTTCGAATTGAAATGTTGCTACTAATACCTTGATTTTAGTCTCGAATTGGTCAAATCACTCCCCATTTCTGGGTTCTCGGTTTGAGTGGAGTTAGCAAAGGGGTTACACGAAAAAAAACTTCGAAAATACTCTTTTCAACGCCATGAGGGGGGCCCTTTGATTCGAAATCTTCGCTTTGAATTGAAATGTTGCTACTAATTTGATTTTAGTCTCGAATTGGTCAAATCACTCACCATTTCTGGGTTCTCGGTTTGAGTGGAGTTAGCAAAGGGGTTACACGAAAAAAAAACTTCGAAAATACTCTTTTCAACGCCATGAGGGGGCCCTTTGATTCGAAATCTTCGCTTCGAGTTGAAATGTTGCAACTAACTTGTTTCTAGTTTCGGATTGATCTAAACACTCCCCATCTCTGAGTTCCCGGTTTGAGTGGAGTTAGCAAAGGGGCTACACGAAAAAAAAAACTCTTCGAAAATACCCTTTTCGACGCCATGAGGAGAGCCCTTTGATTCGAAATCTTCGCTTCGAATTGAAATGTTGCTACTACCTTGATTTTAGTCTCGAATTGGTCAAATCACTCCCCATTTCTGGGTTCTCGGTTTGAGTGGAGTTAGCAAAGGTGTTACACGAAAGAAGCTTTTCGAAAATACCGTTTTCGACGCCATGAGGGGGGCCCTTTGATTCGAAATCTTCGCTTCGAATTGAATTGTTGCTACTACCTTGTTTTTAGTTTCGAATCGGTCAAATCACTCCCATCTCTGGGTTCCAGGTTTGAGTGGAGTTAACAAAGGGGTTACACGAAAAAAACTTCGAAAATACTCTTTTCAACGCCATGAGGGGGCCCTTTGATTCGAAATCTTCGCTTCGAGTTGAAATGTTGCTACTACCTTGTTTTTAGTCTCGAATTGGTCAAATCACTCCCCATTTCTGGGTTCTCGGTTTGAGTGGAGTTAACAAAGGGGTTACACGAAAAAAAAAACTTCGAAAATACTCTTTTCAACGCCATGAAGGGGGCCCTTTGATTCGAAATCTTCGCTTCGAATTGAAATGTTGCAACTAACTTGTTTTTAGTTTCGAATTGGTCAAATCACTCCCATCTCTGGGTTCCAGGTTTGAGTGAAGTTAACAAAGGGGTTACACGAAAAAAAAACTTCGAAAATACTCTTTTCAACGCCATGAAGGGGGCCCTTTGATTCGAAATCTTCGCTTCGAATCGAAGTAACGCAACTAACTCGTTTTTAGTCTCGACTTAATCTAATCACTCCCCATCTCTGGGTTCCAGGTTTAAGTGGAGTTAACAAAGGGGTTACACGAAAAAAAAAACTTCGAAAATACTCTTTTCAACGCCATGAAGGGTGCCCTTTGATTCGAAATCTTCGCTTCGAATTGAAATGTTGCTACTAATTTGATTTTAGTCTCGAATTGGTCAAATCAATCCCCATTTCTGGGTTCTCGGTTTGAGTGGAGTTAGCAAAGGGGTTACACGAAAAAAAAAACTTCGAAAATACTCTTTTCAACGCCATGAGGGGGCCCTTTGATTCGAAATCTTCGCTTCGAATTGAATTATTGCTACTATCTTGTTTTTAGTTTCGAATCGGTCAAATCACTCCCATCTCTGGGTTCCAGGTTTGAGTGGAGTTAGCAAAGGGGTTACACGAAAAAAAGAAAACTTCGAAAATACTCTT
Source organism: Aplectana chamaeleonis (assembly GCA_029168955.1). Classification (NCBI taxonomy): domain Eukaryota; kingdom Metazoa; phylum Nematoda; class Chromadorea; order Rhabditida; family Cosmocercidae; genus Aplectana; species Aplectana chamaeleonis. The sequence goes on from JAPDOI010001657.1 coordinate 38,549, forward strand.
TTCAACGCCATGAGGGGGCCCTTTGATTCGAAATCTTCGCTTCGAGTTGAAGTGTTGCTACTACCTTGTTTTTAGTTTCGAATCGATCAAATCACTCCCATCTCTGGGTTCCAGGTTTGAGTGGAGTTAGCAAAGGGGTTACACGAAAAAAGCTTTTCGAAAATACCCTTTTCGACCCCATGAGGGGGGCCCTTTGATTCGAAATCTTCGCTTCGAATTGGAATGTTGCTACTACCTTGATTTTAGTCTCGAATTGGTCAAATCTATCCCCATCTCTGGGTTCTCGGTTTGAGTGGAGTTAGCAAAGGGGTTACACGAAAAAAAACTTCGAAAATACTCTTTTCAACGCCATGAGGGGGCCCTTTGATTCGAAATCTTCGCTTCGAGTTGAAATGTTGCAACTAACTTGTTTTTAGTTTCGAATCGACCAAATCACTCCCAACTCTGGGTTCCAGGTTTGAGTGGAGTTAGCAAAGGGACTACACGAAAAAAAAACTCTTCGAAAATACCCTTTTCGACGCCATGAGGAGAGCCCTTTGATTCGAAATCTTCGCTTTGAATTGAAATGTTGCTACTACCTTGTTTTTAGTTTCGAATCGACCAAATCACTCCCAACTCTGGGTTCCAGGTTTGAGTGGAGTTAGCAAAGGTGTTACACGAAAAAAGCTTTTCGAAAATACTGTTTTCGACGCCATGAGGGGGGCCCTTTGATTCGAAATCTTCGCTTTGAATTGAAATGTTGTAACTAACTTGTTTCTAGTTTCGAATCGATCAAATCACTCCCATCCCTGGGTTCCAGGTTTGAGTGGAGTTAGCAAAGGGGTTACACGAAAAAAAAAATTCGAAAATACTCTTTTCAACGCCATGAGGGGGCCCTTTGATTCAAAATCTTCGCTTCGAATTGAAATGTTGCAACTAACTTCGGGATTTCTCCTGTGATCTATCACGTGCTCAACCGGTAAAAAAGGCGCCTCACCTCATAGAGAGCCGCATTCGGCCCAACAGGGCCGGCCCTGGACGGGGACTTCGAGTCCCTGTCAGAAAGTTCTGGAGGAGAGCGGCGACGCTTTCTGAGGGGGGGGGGGAAGGGTGACGCCACTGCTCCGGTGCCGTGACGTCACAGCTCCGGGGCCGCGACGTCACGGATCCGGGACGTGACCTCACTGCTCCGGGGCCGTGACGTCAGTACTCCGGGGCAGTGACGGGGGCTTCAAGGAGTGACAGGGGCTTCAGGGCAGTGACAGGGGGCTTCAGGGCAGTGACAGAGGGGCCTCAGGGCAGTGACGGGGGCTTCAGGGCAGTGACGGTAGGGGCTTCTGGGCAGTGACAGGGGGCTTCAGGGCAGTGACGGGGGGCTCAAGCCAAATTGTCACTTCGGCGGTAGCCACCCCCCGATTGGGAGGGGGGGGGGCCAGGCGCCGGTGCTCGGAGGGTTGCCCCCTGTAGAGCTGCGCTAGCCCCCTCCAGTGTATGAGGGTCTCAAAGAGGAAAGTCGACTGCAACAACATTCGAGCTGATCGAAGGCAATTCACGACGTGTTCAAATGCGGTCAAATTGGTGTCGAGTCGACCACGTGTTGCTCAATGGGAAGGTAGTTTCCCCCACCTGCTGGGAAACTTCGCGAGTGTTACTTAACTCCCGGGTGCAATTTGGACCAGCATTTGGTTTGAGAACGTCCCAGCAATATCCTTCTTTTTTTTGACAATGAGAACAACAATTTATGGCTCAGTCTTCGCGATCGTAACTTCTGCTAAATCTTCAATCTTGACGCAATTTCGCCTTGTTGCTGCTACTCTTTTCCCTAAGCTTCCCCCTCAGTGCATTTGATGGGACAGGGGCTCTCTACACACCTAGGGAGGAGTTGCCCCGCCTTTTGTGGCGTTAATTCCACTCGGGACCACTTCGCTCGCGTTTAGTGGCGTGCCGTTTCAAACTGCAGAAACGGGACAGCTCCTTCCTCGGTGTGTAGACAGTCCCTGTCCCCATTTGATGGTTGACGACTGATCTGGCTACTGTGCGCCTCCTAGACCATGAAAATTTTTCATTCCTCATTGATGAACCTTCCTTCCCTTTGGCGCACCGTCGATTTCGTGCACCCCTGTTTGGAAGCCTGTGTGAAGGCGGAAGATGAAACCCTGCGGATGCACGTACGCGGCGGGTTAGGCTGGTGTTAGGCAGGGTTTAAGGCGTCGGCGCGTTTCATGATTGCTGTGCGAGTGCTGAAGATAATCAATAGTTGGGGGTCTCAACGGGGTTTCGGCTGCCTCACCCTCCTAAGTAGGGTTTGCAAGGGAAAGATTTTTCAGTGCTAGCCTAACCCCCTTCAGCCCTCGCGCCGCTATCATCAAACGCGCCGACGCTTCAAACCCTGCCTAACCCCAACCTAACCCGCCGCGTACGCGCATGCCGCCCCTGAAGAGAAGAGCACTGAACGCGACCGCTCGCTACTGCCCAAGTTTTTCAGCACATCGAGGAAAGTATTCCATATACTGAAATAACATCGAAGTGGAAAATGATATATGCTCGAGCATCCAGGAAGACAAACTAAAGGTAACAACAATAATCCATCCTAACCACATTTCATCCGAAAAATGTAACCGATGAGCAGCCACTACGTAAGGAACCATTAGAGATCCTATTCTTTGAAAACAGTTTCTATTGCTTTTTCTTTCGATGGACTGTTACAACTAGAATAAACTTCATTTTCAGTCCAGGTTATGCGTGCAATGGTTTGGTGACCACATTTTCGCATGCGTAGATTCAGCCAAATAAATACGATACCCCGCGCTAAGTGTGGTAAAAAGGGGGAGCATTTGCCAAACTAGGCAAAAAAGCCTCCGATGCACGTAACTTTTTTGACCGAAGACTTTTTTGGATCCTGAAAACGCTATCATATTCACAGCTCAAATTCCTACATAATAATGCGCATTGCGGACCGAATTTCCCTAAAATCGCTTTGTTTCCAAGTAAAATTATTTGCGGTCGTTTCACAAAAACGCCGCGCGCGGTAAAGTGCGACGAAACTTTGAGTAGTAATTGTACAAGTAATAGAAGAGCAATCTCTATGTTTTCTTTATAAAATAGATGCTGGTAGGGCTATCTCGAAATCTGCGCAGATTGAATTTCCGAAATCCTCCATTTATCGGTCTGGGGCTTTCGCAACAAAAGCCCGACTTTTCAGGAAACTCCCTAGCGTGTTTATGAAGGATTTCGTCAATTCAATCTGCACAAGTCTCGAGAGAGCCCCACTATCATCTGATTCGCAAAGAAAACATGGAGATTTCTCTTCCATTAACTGTACAATTATTAATCAAAGTTTCGCCGCACTTTGCCGCGCGCGACGTTTTTGTGAAACAACCGCAACAGAAACTTTACTCGAAAACGAGGCGATTTTAGGGAACTTCGGTCCGCAATGTACATTATTATGTAGGAATTTAAGCTGTGAATATGAAAGCGTTTTCAGAATCCGAAAAGTCTTCGTTTCAAAAAGTTACATGCATCGGACGCTTTTTTTGCCATCGGACTTTTTAACCTGTAGTGATCCTATCCTTCGGTGACTTTTTCGCTCTGTTTGCGACACACGTGCCCGGAGTACATGTATGTACGTACATAAACAAACCAAGTTAGCTCAAAAATGTTCAGACTTGAGATCGAGTTTGTGTGAAATCTGGCTTCTCGGTCATTTACTCTTACTGTGCTTATCTGGGTCAAATTCCGGTCCGCAATTGCGTCTCGACATGCTTTGCGGCCGCACGCGCTCGAGTCAATCGAGTTTCCAACTCCAAAGCCGACTCGATATGGCTTTTTTATACAGTTTTCTCCAATTTCGCTTAGTTTCCAGTCTCTAAAACCCACCTAGAGTCAACAGATCGGCAGCTGCGGCGCTGGAAACTCTTCCGACTCTAAAGCGCGCTGCCGCAAAGCGTGTCGAGACGCAATTGCGGACCGGAATCGGACCCAGATAAGCACAGTAAATGTTAGTGATCAGGGAGGATTATTCCCACTTCGCTGCGTAATGTAAGAATTTGATAAAATCGCTTTTGACCGAGTTCGCCGGGAACCCTTACTGGAAGGTAGTGTTCTCGATGATTTCAGTTCCCGAGTTGCCCAAACAAAACCATGCGTTAGCTCCTAAGTATTACCAAAATTACGAAGAAACGGCGAAAACCGTACTAAAACGTCTTATTTCAGCGACAGTATTCTCTGACCTGGACTACCTGTCCGGTTTGATGAACATATTCTCGGTGGTTGTCACCGGTGAAAATAGGGTCAATCGAAAATTGAAGAATATTTTATGCGAAGCAGTATTAGCTAGGGTGCTAAGCAAAGCACGAAGCACCAGAGAAAAGGGAATTTCAATGGACGTGTCCACAAAAGAGGTCAATCGAAAATGGAAGATTATTTTATGCGAAGAAGTATTAGCTAGGGTAACAGCTGCACTGGTAATACGGGAGCTGAGTGAGAGTACAGGATTTCGTGTGCTGATGCGTTTTTCTCAATTTCGCCGTCATTTCAGCTCTACGCGAGGGCAGGGTCAGGCACAGCGGTGGTCCGGGTCGTCCTGAACAGCGACCCCAATGAGAGGGACTTTTTTGGGTAAAAAACGACCCTCTAGTAATGATGAAAAAGTGGAAGACGTTACTCTCTCTTAACTTTGGAGTTTTTTTTTCAATTTTTGGGGCCTCACCATTCCAAGAGGGATGAACAGCATTCCATGCGCTGTCGATATTGAAAACTTTCAGCCAAGTGGGAAGCTGAAAAGCACTTCAGGAACCGGAAAAATCTTCGCCCTCCGTTTCTGGCTACGGTGGTCCGGTGGAGCTTTCGGACCCCCGCACACTTGACCGGCCATAACTCGGCTCAGAATCGATTTTATGAGCTCATCTCTAGATGTTAACATTTTCTAACATCTGTCTACAATTTCCATTCTTGCACTAGGTTTCGAAAAAGTTATTTTGTCACCTATCTAGAGATGATTTTTGGAACATTTCCAGTCGATTGGTACCCTCTTTCCAGGTACTCTTTTTCTGAAACTTACATTCGGTCATTTCCATACTCGCTTCATTTCAGCTTGCACGATTTTGAACTTGTTTCGAATCTTCGAGTGCTAAGGTTTTAAATGGTGAAATACACGTTGAACTAGTACACGTTTGATGATTTACTCCATTTTTCATTTCAAACCACTCTTGTTCCATCGATAGTGTTTACTATTCCATGGTAAATAATCATGGCCACAGACATTTTTAGCTCAAGATTCGATTTTTCAGCGATACAGATATTACTTTAGATGGGTCGAAAAAATAACGACCCCCCCCCCAAAAAATTTTCCCAAAAAAAATAACGGCCCCCCTCGGTCCCACGATGGTTCGCGGACCACCGTGAGCTTGACCCTGCGCGAGGGCAAAGCAATCGTTTCAGCTAATCACATCGGAGTTCAAGGTTATCGTGAACACTGCCTTTAACTCCCTACACATTTGTACAATCATTGCATTAATGTGCCCCATAATGGAATAGAACACCCAGTAAATTATTCTCCAGTTTTTATGCCGATCTTAGAGACAGTCACACGCTACTCACAGGGGTATATGTTAAATTGTCCAAAACCCCCTATGAACAGAGTTATGGCTCCTCAAAGATGCCTATAATTGGAGGCCGTGTTGTCTCAGGCCTGTATTTCTCTTCATTCGCAAAGGCCGCGCGAGAACGAGTTAGGGTAACGAGCGGTCTGACAATGGACTAAAGAACGAAGACTTGTTGAGAATTCATCCATTCATCTAGCCGCTGTCTAGTCCGGAAATCTGATAGAGGGTATGGCCCGTGGTGGTGAGCGAAGGAGGACGGGCCTGTGGTGGTCGCTTATACCTCGCCTATTCGGAGAAATTGGGATCTCCCATATGGCACGTGCTATAAAGGAGGGGTCCACCACACAATCAAATAAAAATCACAAAATTCATGTCCGAGGGTGTACTGTGCTTTAAAGGCACAGTCCAAGCTCAGGGGTACTTTTTGATATTATACTCCGGCCGCCGTGTATGGCAGCCCTGCCAAGCGCGAAATCTCAATTCGCTCAAATAAGCGAGAAAAAGCTAGGAAAAAGTCGATCACGCCCCCTTGAGAGAAAAAATGGATGACAGATACCGACAAGCTTCCGATCTCAATAGGGAAGAGAAGCGCGATTGATTTCACTCAAAATCTATGTTCTTCTACTTGTTTTCGGTCTGCCTTCATATTGTGACCTACATCAGAACGATGGCTGCGAATAATGAGGAAAAACAGGCTCGAGACAACTCGTCCGCAAACATCTCCCCGTTCAAATTCAAAATCTTTGAGGGGGCATAATTCCATTCATAATTGAGCGATTTCGGAAACACCATTGTGATCAGCGTGAAATGTTCTCCAAGACAGATTTCTGAAAATTTAGCTTCCCGGCAAAAGTAACGATTTGGCAATGTCATTAAGAAGTCAAAAAATTTCAAAAGTATCTTGAAATATCTTTAAAAAGTGATTTGGCGTAAAATAGCCTTGAGTAATAAAAAAGCAGGGAAATGAAGTGAAATAACCAAAAAATACGATTTGGTGGTCGATCATTTCACAAGCCTCTCCGTTAAACTTATCAAAACGAAATCAAGCGCGCAGCGGAAACTTTAAGCCATTTTTGGAAGCTGTGATAAGGAAATAAGCATAGGTCAAGCTAGGTGAACGCGAGGCTCCATTCCATATCGTGCTTGATTTCGTTTTGATAAGTTTAACGGAGAAGCTTGTGAAATGATCGACCACCAAATCGTATTTTTTGGTTATTTCACTTCATTTCCCTGCTTTTTTATTACTCAAGGCTATTTTACGCCAAATCACTTTTTAAAGATATTTCAAGATACTTTTCAAATTTTTTTTGACTTCTTAATGACATTGCCAAATCGTTACTTTTGCCGGGAAGCTAAAATTTCAGAAATTTCACATATTTTTACCAAAGGTTCCCTTTCTGACTTCAATTTTGCTCCACGATTTCCATTTCGGAATGATGAAACATCTAACAGACGATATTGTCGTATGGGTACAATTTTCAAAAGTTATGACCCAAGACAGTAAAAAATACCACTCATTGCAACATGTTAGAACACAATATTATCGATCATTAATACTAATTTGATCTTGCATGATGAGAAAAATTTCCCAAACAAATGACTTAGAGCCATAAACAATCAAAAATCATTGCGCCATTCTGTTCAACAGGCGAAAAAATCGATATTATTGATTGGCATATATTGATGACTGATGAGCAAAATTCCTCAACCAAGAAAACCAATCCCAGAAGCAATCACCAATGTTCGCCGCATTTTGTGCAAGAAGCACGAAAATCGATACTATTGATTATCGATCGATGACGTGTCATGAGTACGAATTCTGACAAGTTCAATGCTTACCTTCGACGAACTGTGTTGATTGGCTGCGAATTCACCGACACACCCCGGTCTCCACAGCCGCAGCAGAAAAAAGCAGTTTTCGTGCTCCACTGCTTTAGTATGTAAACCCACGATTTTGAGGTACCCTTCACAGTAAAGGCATTGAGTTCAAAATGGAATAGGAGCGACCTGCATCCATTTCCAGCCTCCTGTCCAAAAATGAGCTCCCTAGCTCAATTTTAACTGGTAGCACAAGATCGTGAACGCCGTCTGAATAAAAAAAAAAGGAGATTAACAGAGAGAACTTGCGATTTTTCAAAATTTTCTCAAATCCTAGCGAAGCATTTTGAACCACTTTTGGGCATCATATACAACTTTTTGCGCTCTTTTCAATGCAATTAAGAGCTTATTTCTACCTTCACCCTGAACTTAGATTTCGAAAAACGGGTTGCGCGCGTGGCCAGTTCAAAACCAAATCTGGTGCGCGCTTCGCGCGCACCACAATTGGAGAGCAAAAAATCGATTCTGAAGTTGGACTGTGCCTTTAAAGGCATCGTCCACGATGAAATATGGTTGTCGAGTTCTCTGTTGAATATGGGAGGTCAGAGGCCTACTGAGACAATCGTGCCAGAAAGAGCAGCGGAAAATGCCCGAAAACCGCTTTTCTCTACCAAAACAGGATCGCTTTTGTGACGTTTCATTTCTGGCATTAGAAGAATTGACCGGTTCGGAGGAGTGAACTGTTCAATGTAATAAACGTGATAAACGTGATAAATTCTTTTGATAACCGGTTGTTTTCCTTTCTTCCTTGTAACAAGAGATCGACCCAGAGGCCGGTCTCCAAACCCAGGAAGCCGTTTTGAAGTGGCGACAACTTCATTCGGAGGCAATTTTAGAACTTCAAAGTTTGTGAATGACTTTGTGAAGACCCACTAGTCCGATTAAACGCAAAAATTGGAAAACGGTTTTCATCGTGTACGATGCCTTTAGGATAATATCTCAGTTAAGAAGAAGACGCAGGCTTTCGCCCGCTTTTTCCGCATTTCGCAACTTTCGGCGATTTTCGGAATGCAAAACACGGACGGCAGAAAACGCGCGAAGCTGCGGGTTTTGGAAAGCGAAATCCCGCTCACTCCTGGTTCTAACCCTTTGGGATTGGAGGGTTTCGCACCCACCACAGACGCCATAAAATTTAAAGGCTTCCCCATAAAATTTATAGGCTTCCGACTCAGTAGCGTGCAGAAATCTATTGACATGGCTTTTTTGGCGATATTGTTTTCATATATAACTCGGACTGGACTAAGCTGGACTTGAAGAAGCTTCAGTATAATGTAGAGGATCGCAAACTTAGGCTCACACATACTCAAGCTTTATTTGGGCTTGAGTTTTTACAGTCAATTATTTACGATTTCGTGGTAATAATTCAAATGATTTTTCTGAAAACTTGGTAAAATGGGGCATATTTTTTGAAAAATCATCCGTTCAAAATTATATACCAAAATTATACGTCAATTTTAAAAGGAGTTATGGCGATGCGGCGCTTTGCAAGCTCAAAAAACGCCGCAAAACGCTGTTTTTGCAAAAAGAAACATGCGCAGCACTGGCACCAAGTTTGCCCAAATCTTCAATAGGGAACGCAAAGTACTAGTAGGATCCTTTCCGACTGTATGCTCAACATCGGAGTACGACATTCGTCACAGCCTCATTGCTGGATATAGTGGGATTTCCTCTGCAGCATAAATTTGAAACAATGGGGGAGAATCTTCGAAAATTTAACAGGAACCGTTAACTTACGAAGCGTGAGCCCAATCGTGAACATTCTCTAATGGACACTTAGGCTTGTTCAACAATATTCTAAACAGTGAGGACTAGGACTAGGACAAGGAGAAATTAAATATTTATTATCCAGGTTAACATTTCACAACTTCATTTTCTCGCAGAACTTAACCCTATGCGGGCGCGCATTGCACTAAGAATTAGCGTACAAGATGAATGCATAAAAGGTATGTAGAGCAGTGAATAAAAAAGTACATGTACCATGAAAAAAAAGGAGAAGACATAAGGCTAATAAATTTCGAGAAAGGTGAAGTCCGTACATTGCTACTGGTTATGCCACTTGGAATACTTTGTAGGACCCGTGCCGTGCTAGGATATTTGAAAAACCACAGAAAATTCTGCAAAGACGAGAAAACCATACTTATAGGTTCATCCATTGCTCATTTCCTATTAACAAACCTAGATATCTGAGCATATCTTATATCAACAACTGAAATATATATATATATATATATATATATATATATATATATATATATATATATATATATATATATATATATATATATATATATATATATATATATATATATATATATATATATATATATATATATATATATATATATATATATATATATATATGTGAGCGCAAATTTCTAATGATCAAACAATCAAAATTAAACATCGTATAGTAAAGTTGCTGTAAGGAAAGGAAATGGGATAAAGCATGATGATATACGAGGCAACTCTGTGAAAACCGCTAGGAATGACAGTAAACATGAATAATTTAAAGACACGCATGTACTTACATAGCCAATCGGCCTGCAAAGACATAAATAGCCCACAAATAAGGAGAATAAAGCGGATCAAAGAATGCATGCAAATTGAAGAAAATCGCATGAGATTTAATCAATCATATGATATTACAATGGGAAATGACAGTAAGTTTCACTCACAAGCATTATTTTCACTTGACACGCCAAAATGTGACTAAATCAGGCCACGGAGCGAGGTGTGACGTATCTTAGGAGAGTCGGTCCCCTCGACGTCCGGCTTGATCGGAAATTCCACCAAGAACCAAGAAGTGCTTTCATCAAAAGTGGATAGTGTACTGAGCTCCATACGACTAGTGCGTAGAATTGTTGGAATCCTACTATATAGATACGCCTTACTCTGTGTGTGTCCGTGTGTTTGCGTGGATGAGCGTGCGAGAATGAACGAAAATTCAGTCGGCCTGCCGTGAACCGCTGACACCCGGCTGTCACATCCACTGTCCACTTATGCAACCGGTGCACAGTGAGCGCGCTTTCGTACCAGTGGGTAAAAGACCAGAAGTACGCCGCATAGCGACGTAGGTGTGCTCACTAGTAAAAACAATAATACAGTAATAATAATAATTATAATAATAATTATAATTACTAATACTATTATTATTATTATTATTATTATTATTATTATTATTATTATTATTATTATTATTATTATTACCATCACCATCACCATCACCATCACTATTATCATTATCATTACCATTATCATTACCATTATCATTATCATTATCATTATCATTATTATTGTTATTATTATAATTATTATTATTATTATTATTATTATTATTATTATTATTACTATTATTATTATTATTATTATTATTATTATTATTATTATTATTATTATTATTATTATTATTATTATTATTATTATTATTATTATTATTATAACAATAATAATATTAATAGTAGCAACAACAATAATAATAATTGTAGGAATAAGGGCGCGTATTGGGCAGTGACAAGAGGCGCCACTATAGGGCACACAGTCGAGCGTTCGATCACCGCAAAAGGTCAATCAAGCCTTCTTTCCTTCCAGAGTCGGTAAATTGGTGCCAGACTAGTCCGGTAGGCTAAGAACACTGACTTGAACATCGGCTGTTCCCCGCAAGTAATTATATAAGCCCAATACACATTCGAAAGCCTCCACGATTCTGAATGGAAGTCGAATGTGTGGAGCATCCCCAGATGGATTAATACACGCCGAGAGCTTTATCCTTCTGATTCAATTGTAGAAGTACTAGTTTTAGAAATAATAATAATAATAATATTAGTAATAATAATAATATTAATAATAATAATAATAATAATAATAATAATAATAATAATAATAATAATAATAATAATAGCGTCATTCACTCCCACAGGCTTTGAAAATTCGTACACTGGCGCCGGTGGACCACGTCGGTGAGGTTTTGTGCGTCAAAAACATAAGATTCCGAAGTTGGAGTGATTCAAAATGACGATCCGCCACCAGTTTTCACCAACCATCTAGCACAAGGAACAGAAGCGCCATCACAGGCGCAGATGATTCAGCATTTAAAATTTTCAATTCGGGAAATTCTAAAACCCCAACTTGCCCAATGGATACTTTTTTAGAATTTTAGAATAAGTTCCAGTGAACGAAAGGCAAGAGAAATTCACACAACAAATTTAAAGCAAAAAACACATCCTACGGGTGGTCGTCTTGTGGCGCCAGACAGTGAGAAGGGCGGGCAGATCAGTGGGAAGGGCTAGCCAGCGCAAATGATTTCAAAAATGACCTCAACCAATAGGTGTGACGACCTTTCTCACTTATCTGCCCGCCCTCCTCAAAGTCTGGCGCCACGGGAAGACAACCCACATCCGACGTTTGTGAAAAAACTTCCGACGTATTGCACCAGACTCACCGAAATTGACGGAGGGGTGGGAAATGAATAATTCGTGACGCTTTCAATCGATTTTTTTTGCGAAAGTTGATGGCTTTCTCAAGCCTTTCCACTCTTATTCTGTATGTCAGAGAATCGCCTGCGCAAAAACATGAAAAAATTAGATACGGTTTTTCGCGCGTACAATATTCGCGCGTAACTGAGATACGACCGTTTTCAGCGCTTGACTCACAGGCGCACTGCAGCTTCTAAATTATGAATTCCTGAAGCACCCTGTGATGCATCGATTTCGACCTTGGACCAGAAATCGTTCTGCAGTGTGATTGAAAGCGGAAATATGATACAAACTTCGGCGAAAGAGTGCGCTCAGATAATTTCTTTCGATGCCGATGCCAACAAAGGCACTTCGCTCAGTGGGTAGTGAGCGCTTTTGATGGGAAATGAGATAATGAGTTCTGATCCATGTCGCAGACGGTTTCTTTTCGGACTTCTACAGAAGACTAATATTCATCACCCAATGCGGTAATAGGTGACAAATCTACCGTGGGGGTTTTTACTGAAAAAAGACGAATCTACGTCGTTGTGGTTTGATCTCCGCAGCTAGCCTGTAACGTGAAAAACATGTCCAGCAGCAAATTTATAGGTACAATAGTTCCACAAGTATGCCTCAGAGCATCACGAAAGGCTCCGCCCACTTGGTGTACCGCCCCTCAGTCTCCTTGTGTCCATGAATTTTGGGTACGTTCAGTTATGGACAGCCATAAGCTAAATGCAGTTTTCGTAACCAGACTGCCCCTGAGTGCCCTCGATGGAGGCCTGAGAAAATCACGGGCTTAAGAGGAGAGTCGGAACATAGTTGACTTGTATCACACGTCACGCCGTAGCCTGGGCTGAGTTCTTATTCGAAGCTCTAACTTTGAGACAGGTTTTTCATCATAAGTGCGCTCTTGTTTTTTGAAAACGCTAGCAGTGGCGTTTTCGCTCTCTTTCGCGGTCCTTTTCAAAGATCCTTCAGAAACACAATATCGGGGAAAATTGTTAGAATGAGTCGGAGGAGATCTAAACTGGAATATGCGGAATGCTAGGGTTTTCTCAATAACAAGCTTTCATTACCTAGTCGAGATGCAACTCGTAGTCATTTGCGTATCTTCTGATGCCAACTCATACTTCTCTCCACACGTGCCGGCTACGGTGTATTTCAGCGATATCCGCTCTCCATCAATCCTAATGACATACTGTGTCGCGGCGCTCGTCGCGGAAAGTACAGTCCATTTCGAAGTCAAATTCCGGTCCGCAATTACAGACAACCACGGTTACAGCAAGTGGCTTCAAGATGATCGCGAAAAGACGATGAATAATCGTGCAGAGACCCGTGATTCCACCAAGAATTCCTTCGCACGCTGTGTCGGAACAGCGGTTGTACCCCCCTGCGGACCGCAGTTTCACTCCAATATTGAGAGTAAGCTCGAGGTATAGTCACTACAACAGCCTGATACATCTAACAAGGGAAGTATAAAAAGCGTAGATCTGAACGGTAGAAATCTGATGTCATGTGGGAATGTTCACGCATTACATGGTGAAATAGTGTTGGGTACTCGCCGCGAAAGATAGGCCTGAAGGAGTTATAAGCTGCAAAAGTTTGCCGACCATCGACCTCCTCCTAGTCTATGTATTGTTAAGCGGTCAAGTCAACAACATCGACGGCGAAAAGGGAGGAATGCGCAGTGGTGGGCATGTGCCCAGGGTTCAAATCTCCCCCAGAGCTGCTTTTTTGCAGATCCATGGAACTTTCATATTTTAATCAAAAAAAATATCACAAATGTCATCTTATCCTTTTGCTGCGCGACATAGCCATATTGACAGTGAAATAGACTCGGGTACAAAGGATTTAAAGGTAGCATACACGCTAGTAAACGTTGTTGGGATAACAATGTGAATCGAACCGTATGATTAACAACATAACACCTACGCATTTTGAAGTGTCAAAAACGACCCACAATGCCGCTACACGAGTAAGAATTTGGCTCCGCCCTGTATTTTCACGCCCCCTGTATTTGCCCTTTTCCTGCAACGCAGGGTTGCCGGGTCATATTCACCATTGGTATTGTCGGTAGATTGCCTAACAAGCGAACCACACACGTCACTGACGGCGAAGATGGCCAAGCAATCCTCCGTTGGAGGAAAATGGCAAACACAGGGGCGCGAAAATACACGGCGGAGCCAACTTCTAACTCATGTAGCGGCGTTGTGGGTCATTTTTGACACTTCAAAATGCGTAAGCATTATGCAGTAAGCCATACGGTTCAATTCACATTGTTATCCCAACCACGTTTACGAGCGTGTATACTGCCTTTGAGGTTTTGTTCCCCATCAAGGATTTCCATTGTTTTGGAGAACTTATATGATTCGGAAGTACTAACATCACATATTTTTAACAACCTTATCACTTTATGGGACGCAAAATACATAACCATTTCTTCCACCAATGGTAAATAGGCACATAATGCATCAAACATAAGCACATTCCGCAATAGGGACAGCGAATGAACGCGATAGGCCATTGGCAACCTATCTCTTCACAGTGGCCGAGCGCTACTGGGAGTTCGAGATCAGTTAGAGTTTCGAAAGGACCCGGACGGATAAGAACGTAGCCGGCCTTAAAGGCATCGTCCACGCCGAAAACCATTTATTATTTTAAACGACCTAAAAATTCGAAATTTTGAACAACAGTAGTAGAGTGAAATCGCTTGGGCAGTGCTTTCGAATAGCTGAAAAACCCGATGTCTGCCAGCTGAACCAAGCTTGTTACGCCAGGCGGTTTCGTCAAGATCTGCGAATTTTTCCCCGCCGGCACAAGAGCCTGTATCGCGCTTTGATTGGAAAAATCACTCCTTGAGTCGAGAAAGAGAACAAAATTCTCCGGCATTTGCCGGATGACACAATTCTCGAAAAATGCATGTGTTGTTAACGTCGTCATGATATGGGATGTTCCGCTGACAACGTAAAGTTTCTTCGTCTTGAATACACCCTTCAATGGGAAGCGAACACCCGGCTCTGGTATTGGACAAAGAGCATTTCTCCGACCTTGCCTGATGGGAAAATGAGGGGCATTACGGTCAGACTACGGGTGGTCGCAGAAGCCGACTGCACCAAGCGCACCGTCTTCTGTTACTTATTGGTTCTCGTAACTTTTTTCAAAATATGTGGGGTAATACTTCCCAATCATATAAGTTTCCCAAAACAATGGGAAAGCTTTGATGGGAAACAAAACCTTGAATCCCTTGTACCCGAGTCTATTTCCCTGTCGATAAGGCTATATCGCGCAGCAAAAGGATAAGATGACATTTGTGATATAATTTTTGATCAAAATATGGAAGTTCCGTGAATTAGCAAAAGAAAAACTCCAGGGGAGATCCGAACCCTGGTCACATGCCCACCAATGCCCACTCCTCCCTTTGCGCCGTCGATGCTGTTGACTCCACCACTTAACAACTCATAGACTAGGAGGAGGTCGATGGTCGACAAGCTTTCGGCACTTATAACTCCTTCAGATCTATCTTTCGCGGCGGGTACCCAACACTATTTCACCATGTAATGCGTGAACATTCCCACATGACATAAGATTTCTACCGTTCAGACCTACGCTTCTTATACTTCCCTTGTAAGCTTCTCAGTTGTTCCAAGGTGCGAAACCTCGATGAACTGATCAAGAAAGTTCAGCTTTGAAAAAAAACCTAACAAGGCAACATGTTACCGGATCTAGCTCCTCCAACTTATTTTCAAGCCCTCCTAAGCTTCTCGAGAAATTAATTAGGGAAACTCGCATGGCTCTACTCACCACTAGAAAGATTATGAATGCTTTTTGGCCATATCTGGCCCTCTCCGATTCCGAAAACTTTTGAATTTCGATGAGGACTTTTACAACAAAAAAGGTTATGCCGGTTAAAGTTTATATTTTTTAAAGCTAAGTTCAACGCTACATTTGTATATCTTCGATATATCTGGCTTAAAGTTGTTTGAAGAAGCTTCCTCGCCATTCTGAAGGCTGGAAATAAGGTCAGTCTGTTGAATTACTACTTGTCCGGAAGCCTACACTATTTGGTTAGGTCTACCGATTAGATGGCTCTGAAAGCGTTTCAAAAAAACTTTCAGATCTTTCTTAGACTTAGTTTCCTCAAAATCTCAATGTAGGCCCGAAACTACCCTGTAAGGGGTAATCGGGGCGCTTTAAAATGCTGCGTACAAATTTGAGGTTTCGTTTTCAATCATTAAAACATTTAGGTAGGGTACGCCCCGAAACGGCATTATGCCTATCATAACCTACAGTATACCTTGGAATATCGTCAAACGGACCTCAGATTCGTGTTCAGCACTCTAGATCACTCCCACTCAGAAGCTTGATCAGAATTCGAAACAGACAAACATGAAATTCTAGGCACTGTTCGATGTTTACATACATTTTCGTTATGCTTCATGAATTCCTACAACTTCTTTCAGAGATGTCCTCAGCAAAATCCGATTTCACATTCGGAGAAAGCGTACTGGATTACCTTGAAAACATTCGCCATCCTTCCAATGTTGAGGATAGCAAGGCGAAGTTCCCTAGTAATCTTAGAAACGGCGATAGTTGCACGAAAAAAGAAACGATCTTCGCCCTCTGACAAATGCGATGCTCTCTGTAAACCTTAATATGGTGAATGACGTGATCCATCGATGTCTCCCAATGTCGACGAGTTTACGTATTCAGCAGGAGTAGACATTTTCTGAGGCAGCATAGCAGGCACGTTGACATAACTCGGATCTCGAGATCTCTGAAAAAGGCAATAATGACCACGTCATTTCTTATACACAGAGACCATAGAAGTAGGCACTAATTTAAAAAACCTACCACAACATCTCAACGCATGGCCATTTCAGCTAGCCCGCGCCCACCACCAAACGCCGTGTTAGGCGTTGTCTACATTTCAACTACAAAGAACCACTGCGAGGTGGAATCCTACTATATTGATCATACGGCCAGACACGATCGATCTTATTGGGTTGCAATACGCCGCGCCGGCATGTTGATCGAGTACACACTCGAAACAGCGCGGCTGCCCACTCATCGCCTGCGGGAAGACTTACAGCGGTGCAACAGTGGTTGTGTGTGTTCAATCAACATCAGGGTTCGGCGTGAGGTGTGATGTATCACAGAGGGGGGGGGGTCGGATCCATCGACATCCGGTGGGATGGGGGGTCGGACCTTCAGTCAACCAAGAAACAAGATGGCCTTCTATCAGGCCGAAGGGTTAAGAACCATACCGTTAGTATAAAAAATGACGGCAAAATGAGATCACAATAGGAGGTCAAATTAAAACTGGAGATTATACTGAGAGAGCAAAATGAGACAGGAGATCAAAAAAGAAACTGATTAGTGAGAAACATTTGCGATAGAACAAAATGAGGCAAGATATGAAATGGGGATGTAAACATGAGCCAGGGACACAAGAAGAGCTTACAATTCACTGGTGCCATCGTTAATGACTCTGACATGGAGGAGGAGTCTTGGAAAGGTAAAATGTGTCGCCAAAGCGCTCCTGGATATGTGAGCAGCAGCAGTGTTGAGTATTCCTTGTCATCAAGGTCATTACAAGCAGACTATCCCGTCAAAGAAATGACACAGCTGTTCTGGAATTTCGTAATCTAAGATGCATTCTTAGGCGATTTAGAGTTCACAGGTTCGATCCCGCTAAATATAAAAATTTCGCAAATCTGTAAAACGATGGAAAGCTGACTGTCACAAAAGAGGCCCTCCTCAGAACCTGACACCGGGCGACCCGTCGCTGCTCGTCAGGGTCGCCCGAAATGGTGAATCGGGTCGCGAGAAAATTTGTACATTGCAGATCAGTCGTCCATAACGTACATTCACACGCAAATTCGCTGCACCGGGAAGGCAATTTTCGTCATCCGGGTGACTGATAACAATCGAGGGGTTAGCGGGTCGCCCGGAAAAGTTGGCGGGTCGCTCGGAACGGGATCTGGCCCCAATTTTGAGTGTCCGGGTGGCCCGAAATGCAGTTTTTTTCTGCACCGGAGAGGCCGGAACGAAGTTCTTAGTCAGGGCACATAGGAGCGGTTGCGGGCGCGGAACCCACATTTTGAATACGAATGCCCTCATGTGAAAACGCTCCCAAAGTTCCATGGATGCAACTTGTATCCGAACACCGCTACATAGTGTGGGCGAAGCCTGTTTTCATGTTCTGAGGGCACATAGGTGCGGTTTCAGCATCAAAACCACATATAGTGATTGGCTATCCGGATGTGAAAACGCAACCAAAATTTCATGGACGCAGCTTCAAGACGAACAGCGCTACATAGGATGGGGTCCATGAAAATGGATTTAGGTGTGATACAATCGATTGTATCACACCTAAAAATGGGTCTTCAAAGGTCGTTTTCAACCGTTTAAAAGAATGAAGTTGATTACTTGGGTCCGTGACTAGGTTTTCCGTACGTTGTAGCAACGCGAAACTCCCTAATTCAAATTTCGTTAAATACTTATGAATATTTCACAGCTATCGATTTTTTCATGGACCCCCACCTATGAAGCGCTGTTCGGCTCAAAGCTGCGTCCATGAAACTTCGGGCGCGTGTTCACCTCCGGATAGTCAATTACTAGATGTGGTTTTCGTGCCTGAAACCGTACTTATGTGCCCTCAGGGCAAGAAAACAGGCTCCGCCCAACCTGTGTAGCGCTGTTCGGATTGAAGCTGTATCTATAAAATTTAAGGTGCGTTTTTACATCTGAACCGCCAATTACTTAATGTGGTTTTCATTCCCAAAACCGCACCTATGTGCCCTCAGGGCATGAAAACAGGCTCCGCCCACCCTATTTAGCGCTGTTCGGATTGAAGCCGTATCCATAAAATTTAAGGTGCGTTTTTACATCTGAACCGCGAATTACTTAATGTGGTTTTCATGCTCGAAATCGCACCTATGTGCCCTCAGGGCACTAATGAACGTTCAGCCATTGAACAAACATTCGGTGCCATTGTCGTAAGAGAGTTGTTTTTGTCTGCTTTCGTGGAAAACATTTATTTATTGCATTATTAGGTCTTTATGTAGTCTTGAATTAAAAATTCGTTTACTATAAAATAAAAAAATTACGAAATGAGGACCTCCCCCCCAGGCCGTCGCCATCATTTTTCCCAGGGGGGGGGCTGAGCAAATCGCTTGACTTGGGAGGGGGGTCGGGCCAATGTTGGGTTGTATCACACCTCGCGCCGTAGCCTGATCAACATACCCAGCTGTGAGCTAACGACCTTTAGGTGCAGGCTCCAGCAGCCCGTTGGCCCGTCGGCTAGCTAACCACTCCTAAGCTTCAATGACCGCGACGCCGTATTCGCAGCGCTGTGACAAGAGCTCCAGAACTCTGCCGGCTTCCTTATCACTCGAATGTTATGCTCAACAACGAAGTGTTCATCGGATCGATGTTTTTGCCGAAGACTTAGAGAATGCGCGGTGCATACATAGGTACGTAAAACGAAAACTAATGGGACAAAAACCGACCCGACAAACAATTCCGCGTCGACTGTACGCCGTTCAAAAAGGTGGCCGTGCAAAAAAACTGATTCAGAGCAAGCCGAACGCGAGCCTCTTTCGTCTAGGTATATGAACAAACTAGGGCGTACTGTAAAAACTGAGGCAACAGGAGAAGACCTGATTCTGCCAAAAAATCAACTAGGGTTGGACACCCAGGGGAAGTATTGCTTTGAAAGGCAGTGAATCCAGAACAACAAGAGGCTATGAAAAAAACGAGTAAGTGGAGAAAGGGTCTAGGTCTTGGCACAACTTTGTGGCTATCCTCGCTACGCATTGTCGTACGTTGGCACCATCCAAATCCGCACGGTGTTAGCATGATCTTGGTATTCTTTTTTGTAACCACATCGAGGGCTTTGTCATAGGCGGATAAACTGGGCGACCAGCAGTGGATTCGTCCATAGATCCATTGTGTTCAGCGTGGTAGATCTCTTCGGGCAGTTAAATAAATGTGCGGTGTTATGGCCGATGAAACCGCAGTCCAGACAAACATGAGATTTGCTGCTGTCAATCTTGCTAACGTGAGACAAAAGCATTGTAGAGTGACAGCAGCGCGAGTGTATCTAGCCCTACTTCCGAGTTGAGACTCGGATGTGCAGACTGGTGGCGGCACTTCTCCTAGTACAGGATTTACGGCCGCCCTCTCAAGATGACACCGTACGAACTTGGTGTGCTCCTCGCGCAGAAGACAGAGTCGTTCTTTCTGTGAGTCGTGCCATCTTTGCGAATCGACTTTGTTTGGAGCATCGGCGAATGGCTTTCTTTTCTCTCTCTCTCTCTCTCTCTCTCTCTCTCTCTCTCTCTCTCTCTCTCTCTCTCTCTCTCTCTCTCTCTCTAACGTGTTGAGCACTCTCCAAGACGGGTGGTTTGGTTGTTTTATATTATTGATACGGAATTGTTGGGCTTGAGCTGACAGTGCTCCTTCACTGGTAGCAAACTTGTTTCGGCATGAAGGTGCTCGACTGGGGAACTCCTGGCACAACCGGTGGCGATGCGAAGAGCGGCATTCCGTACGCGTTGCATATTAGTCCAAGAGGAATCCGATACTAGATGCTGCCAAACCGGTGCGACGTACTCCAGTGCGGGCTGGAGAATCGCCTTAAACGTAGTGAGTATAGTTTCCTTGCTGCTTCCCCATGAGGTAACGGCCAGGGCCCTGAGTACATTGAGCTTGGCTTTGACGACCGCCTGCTTCTGCTCGGTATTTTTATGAAACTTGAGCGACGGATCGAGCACAAGACCGAGCAGTTTTGGAAATCTCGCAGAAGATAGACGGTCTCCATCCCACTCTACGTCCAAGTGAGCGTTGCGCTCGGAATGGTCCGTTGTAAGAACGAATACTGACGACTTAGATGCGATATTTAGCATCTTCTCGTCGAAAAAGCCCTTCAGCGTGATCAGGTACTCATTGATCTTCTTGGTGGCCACCTGTATGTTCCGATCTCGACACATGATTGTTATGTCATCTGCATACGCGACAACCTTGATATCCTGGGGCGGCTCAGGCATACCCTTGAGGTACAGACTGGAGAGGGCTGGCGATAGGACACCGCCCTGCGGGACTCCAGCTGCGATAGGAATACTATTGGAGAAATGGTTCAGCAGCATAACTCTGGCTCGTCTGCCCTTGATGAATGCCGATATCCAGCGTTTCTGCCACGGCGGTATTGATGATTCTAGTAAGTTGATTAATAGAACTCCATGGTTTACTGTGTCGAAAGCCTTGGTGAGATCTAAGGCAACAGCCACAGTTCTCTGTGGCTTCTTGGCATTGAACCCATCCATGGCAGAGCTCGTAATTTCCAGCAGAGCTTTCGTGATGGAATGCAGCTTTCTGAATGCGTGCTCAAACACCTGGTTCTCACTGTGCTCCGCAAGGTCCTTCACGATCCGTTTTTCGGCTACTTCCGCAAAAGGGGACAGTAAACTAATGAGGCGATATCCCTTGACTGCAGCTTGAGGCTTGCAAGGCTTGGGCAGCGGCACCACGTTAGCTGTTTTCCAATTCTGCGGGATAGTGCACGGACTGAACGCGGTGTTTATCAAGTCAAAAAGAAGCGGAAGACTTTCAGTTGGTAACTTCTTCAAGACAGCAGGGCATAGTCCGTCAGGACCAACAGCTTTAGAGCTCCGCATATCCTTTATAACCTTCTCAACTTGCGTCGTAGTGAACGCTTCGGCCGTGCTCATAAGCGGGAGGCGGCACAGCTCTCGCACAGTCACTCTATTCTGCGAACCATGCTTGGCACTGGTGAAGGAAAACTTCTCCCGAGCGCATAGGCGGCTTCTTTTCTTGATTCGAATACACCGTTGTCGAATTCGATAGTGGAGATTGTAGCAGGCAAGCTCTTACCCGAGAGCTTCTATAATACCTTCCAAGTAGCTGCACTGTCCGTCCTAAAATCCAACTGCCCGGTAAACATTTCCCACTCTTCTTTCTTGTGCCTGTCTAGATCCTTTTTGATCTCATCGTCAAGTTCAGCAACGACGGGGTCCAGATGGTTGACCGCCCTCCTGGCATCTCTTGCCCTGATCTTATCGAGGACCTCCCTAGTGACATTTGTATAGGAAGTCTTGACGCGACCGACAGGAATAGCCGCTTTTCATGGCACTGCGGATCGCGTCAGATAAATGACACTCTTTCTGGTGCACGTCGCCATTCCACGGGTAATTTGCCGACAGGCGAAACGCAACTTCACTGAACAGGCTCCAGTCTGCTCGGCCTAAATTAAGATAAGAACGTTGTCGAACACCAGAATAGGGAGCGAGAGAGTTGGAGAGATCGATGTGGATAAAGACGGGGACATGGTCACTTGACAGAGTTGTTGAGGTGGACCATGAGCAAGAGTTAGAGAGGTTAGACGAGACTAGAGAAGGTCGGCCGTTGGCAGGGAGACGAGTGGGCCGATCTTCGTTTAATATAAGTGGTATCGAGATGGCGCGCGTCTGAACTAGCGCAAACGCGCTAAGCGGAGGAGGGAGTGTGCGAAGATTGATACACCGACTGCATAGTAGCCCAAAATCAGTGATAGCGCACGCTACCGTGATTCTTGATGCCGCCTCAGGTCGCACTTCTCTGCCCATTCTTCGACGTTATTTCCTGTAGCATCAGAGCCGAAAGACGAGCAAGAAATGTGAGCGTTAAAATCGCCCGCGAAAACAGCCAAGGATGAGAGGGAGCACTCGTTAAGCTGCTTAAGAAAAGGAGTACGATTATAAGGTGAGGAGCATGAGGTAGTACGTGGAATATATATGTTGAAAAGAGAAAGTGGTATTTTTAGAGGTAGATGAATTGAAAGGTACTCGAGAGTACCGTCAGTGGGGGTGTTGGGTATGAGGTGTGAGGAAAGAGTAGATAAAACAAAGGTTGAAATTCCTCCGCCGAGAGTTAACCTTGGAGCATGGAAGGCAGTGTAGCCCGGGATATTAGGATGAGGACGGGTAGGGGGGGGGGGGGAGGGAGCTTGGTTTCTAGAACCATGACCACGTCTGGATGGTAAGTACGTGCGAAGAGTCAGAGCTCAGAAAGTTTCACACGAAGGCCGTTGAGATTGATATGTACAATGGAAAAGGGGCGATTTGAGGAAGAGGAATCAGAGGTGATATGAGGAGCACAAACACATCGAAATGAAACGTTATGATGCTTCACAGAACTGAGACCCGAACAGGAGAGATGCACCCACCTTTGGCATCCGAAGCATAGGACGCTTGTTTTCATCCATAAGACATCCTTGCCGCACGTGGCGCATAGGTATTTCTGAGCGGGTCTACGATTCCTCTACACGCCGGGCCTTAGCAGGAGAATCCGAAGGAGAGCTGCAGCCGGCCAGCACCTCACGCATGAAAAAAAAACCCTCTTCGTGGAGGGGGTGACGTCGGTTTGCGCAGAGGTGATCTTCTTTCCTCCACACTGCCACGGCATGAACGCACGACATCTCGGCAGCTTAGCATGATCATAACTAACCACTGATTAATGTGCCACAGAAGTCGACCTTTTCAACATGCACTTTTTTTTGCTTTAAAAGCCGGATTGGTTAACCATTACAATTGTATATCGATGAGAAGCAGGGTATTGGCCTCCGCGCCACAGTTGATGTTCCCTGGAATGCCGAAAATGGTGAATAACACACTTCATTGGGAATCGTAGCAGTAGGAGGCCTCGCTTTGTGCTCCTACAATGCGTTCAGAGCGATACCTGAGTTACGCCATATTTGCAAGAGCGCCGCAGGGAGTGGAACAGGTGTGTGGGGGTCAGTGTGTTTGCACCAGCATAATCGGCCAATGACGAACAGTGACCGACTTAGCACTGCGGGTGATTGGCTAGCCGTAAACGCGAGCACCCTAGCACATTATTCTCACTCCTTGAGCCGAGAATAGAGAATACAAGGTAGAGCTTTCCTAGAATAAAAGGATACCACAGGGAATTATCGCCTATGACTATTTTAGAAAAACACCTGATTTTGTGATGTATCATTATGGAACAAGAAATACATAAATTACAGAAGCACAAACAGCAAAGAACGAACCATGGAGGCTTCCGCAGCAGGAACCACGTGAGGTCGAGGTGGAAGAGGAGGCGGCGGGCCTACTGGCAATCCCATCAATGGCGAATTGATAGCAGCCACTACAGAACCACAGTTCGGCTTAAACACAACGTTCTGACAGAAAATGTGTGTGAAAAGTTGCAAACCGCAAATGCCGTGATTCAATTCAGGAAACCCGGCAGCGATCTACTAGGAATGTATTGCGAATATCAGGGAGTGCACGGCATCACCTCGATCACTAGTAGACCTTAAACACTCCATTTCTCTCCTCCTTTATTGGGCATAGTGAAAAATCCAAATCCAACTTTTAAAAAACTCGAGGTGAAGTAAAAGCAAATACAGGGCTGCCAAAGAGCATGCCTCATCAATTCTACGTATTTCCTGCAACGGCGCAAATTCTCATTCCATCGGTCTCTCATATACATTTCCGAAGTTTTTGTACCTTTCGAATACGCAATTTTGGCAAAAATTACCTTCCAAAAGCCAAGATCTTACGAGATGGGCTATGCAACCGCCTTCACATCTGCTTAAGACGGAAAGATCAATGACGTGACTTAGAGAGAAACGGTAGGCCGGTCAACCCCATGCTGTCCACATCCTGAGGTTCTAGAAAATAATAAAGCTGGTTCAGGGCGAGGACGAGGTCAGTTACAGCAGGATCGGCCCTTACGAGAGCTGAGGCCAGTCAGCATCTCTCCCATAGCAAAAACCCTCTTCGTGGAGGGGTTGATGTCGGTTTGCACGGAGTTGATGTTGTTTCCTCCACACGGCCACGGCACGAACGTACGACATCTCGGCAGCTGTGCCGCCTTCCGCTAATGAGCACGGCCGAGGCCTTCACCCTGTGCAGGTGGGTGGATAAGATATTAAAGGAAATGCGTAACTCTAAAGCTATCGGACCTGACGGAATCTGTCCCGCAGTTGTAAAGAAGCTTCCAAGTGAACTTCTCCCGCTGCTTACCGACTTAATTAATACCTCATTTCGATCATGCACATTGCCACAAGATTGGAAGACAGCGAATGTCGTCCCACTGCCTAAGCCCGGAAAACCGCAGCCGTCAGCGAAAGGATATAGGCCCATAAGCCTTTTGTCACCTCTAGCCAAGGTTGCTGAAAAGCTAATAGTCAATCATTTAGCTCAGCATAACGAAAAGCAGCAACACCAGCATGGTTTCAGAAAGCTGCATTCAACTACGACGGCACTGCTGGAAATCGTTGACTATGCCATCGATGGTTTAAATGAGAGGAAACCACTCAGAACCGTCGCTGTAGCTCTGGATTTGACAAAGGCATTCGACAGCGTCAACTCGGGCATGTTATCGGAAAGCTTGTTTAAGTTTTCTATCCCTTCATGGCAGAAGCGCTGGATAACTGCAATCACTAAGGGCCGTCGAGCAAAAGTTATGTTCCAAAGTCATGTTTCAAGCAGTATTCCCATAGCTGCTGACGTCCCGCATGCGGAGTCTTATCGCCCGCTCTGTTTAATCTGTACCTAGAGGACATTCCGGCTTCTCCACACGACATAAAAGTTGTCCCCTATGCTGACGATATGACCTATAATGTGCCAGACCCGCAACATTCAAGCCGCCGCGAGCAAGATCAACGAGTACCTGATTGGTTTGAAAAGCTACTTCGACAACAAAAAGCTCAGGGTCTCAGCCGCCAAATCCTCAGTATCATTTTTTGCAACAGACCCCAAAGAGCACAATGCCCATCCTGAAGTCAACTGGGGTGGAGATCGCCTTCCTGCGGCTCGATTCGTCAAACTGCTCGACCTCATACTTGATCCATCCCTGAGGTTTCACAAGAATACCGAGCAGAAGCAGACAGTTGTCCAGGCCAAGCTCAATGTGCTAAAGGGACTAGGGGGTACATCATGGGGCTGCAGCAAGGAAAGTATTCTGACCACATATAAGGCTATATTGCAGCCCGCCCTGGAGTATGCCAGCAAGGAAAGTATTCTGACCACATATAAGGCTATATTGCAGCCCGCCCTGGAGTATGCGGCACCTGTTTGGCAGCACTTAGTGTCGGATACATCCTGGAGCAAAATGCAGCGTGTGCGAAACGCTGCTCTTCGGATCGCCACTGGGTGTGCCAGGAGTTGGCCCATTGAACAGCTTCACGCCGAGACCCAGGTACTGGTAGTGAAGGAGCATTGTCAGCTCCAGGCCCAGCAGCTGCACATCAACATCATCAAACAGTCCAACCACCCGTCTTGGAGAGTACTTGAGCCTGTAAGAGAGAGACACATCAGAAAACCCTTCACCGATGCTCCAAATAAAGTCAATCTGCAAAGATGACACGATTCACATCAAGAACGCCTCCGTCTGTTGCGCGAGGAGCACACCCAGTTCGTCCGAGGGTATCTGGAAAGAGCGGCTATCAATCCCATTTTGGGTACTGTGCCGCCTCGAGTTTCTGAGTCTGAGACTCAGCTGAGTAGACGCGCCAGATGCACTCTTGCATCGTTGCGCTGTGGGCACTCAGCGTTCCTGAAGCCCTATGCGAACAGAATCGACAGTAGCACTCCCGACGCTTGCCCGGACTGTGGTGGTACCGGCCAAAATACTCTACACTTATTCAGCTGTCCAAAAAAACCCACAACATTAACTCCCATAGACCTTTGGACGAATCCGACGCTGGTCGCCCAGTTTCTGAGCCTATAGCAATACTCTCTTCGTGGCTGCAAAGAAGAAGAAGAACGGCCCTAGATATGTCGCTGGGAAGCTCAGAATTTATTCCAAAATTTGGGCTAAATCTCTGACATGACTGACAATGTCATGTTCTACACAAAGCGGTAAAGCAAATTCGGCTGGAAAAATGCAGAGCTTCTCTCGGCTATAAGCGTCGGTCATCTGTATGACGGCACTCGGGGAAACAAGAAGACTTCCACCATCGTGGTCACTCCCAACATCCATGATAATCTACGACTGCTCTTGCTAGATCAAAGGCAGATATCCAACATTCGAGTATCGTTCACGCAGCAATCAGTTACCGAAACCGCCCATAGTTTAGGCCGAGGTGACTTCTGACGACAAGACACCACTAGTGTTTATCGACAAGATCATCAAAATTGGCACACAAACAGAACATAATCTTGGAAGGCGAATTAAATCCTCAAGCCCTAAAGCAGTTAATTAACAGAAGGCTTTGTTTAGTGAGGCTGTGAGAATCGTTCAACATCCATGATCACCCTTCGCCAGTGTCATCTTTGTTCATAAATTTAGAACAAATCTGTGTAGTCCTCTACTGAACTCAATCCAGTGAGGTAATGTATGCAGCTACCTATACCAGAACTCCTTGTCTCCTCGCTATGGCTTGAATGATTTAGAGAGACAGCGCTTCAACAGGAACGGCACAGGGTTCACGCCGAATACCCACAGTCCATAGAGGACACTCTGAGAGCTTTGACCAAGAAATAGCCCACCAGGCTCCGCTCTGAGACACAGCCGGCACACGGTCACGCGACGCGATCGCCGTCGGCTTGCTGAGCTGCCATCCGGGGCCGCCAGCGGTTAGGCGGGCCACCAGAGCCTGAGCGAGGTGTAAATACCTGAAACTTGGGTAATTGAACCCAAAGAATTGTTTGCATCTGAATCAGGCTTCCAGAATGAGTCGTATACTTCCCTGTAAGCATTATTGGTTACTCCTCGGCTATTTCGCGGCGAGCATTATTTGACGGCTATTTCGCGACCAGCATAGTTTAGCGACTGATTCTCGGCTGTTTGGCGCCAGCCAGCTATTTCCCGGCTATTACGCGGAAAGCACGCATGTCGCGGCTATGTCTCGGCCAAAACTCTCATAGGAGGGGGTCACCGAGCAAATAGAGGCTGGACCTTCGTGCTAGAGGCAGCGGCTTCAAGAAATATGCCGAATAACAAATTGACTTGATGTCACGAACTGTTTGATATAAAACTTTTAAGCGACCCAGTATAGGTCAAATTCCAAAAAGGATAAAGGAAAGACAAAGGATAGAACCTTACTGAGCCAGAGTTTTTGATAAATGTATGAAACATTCATGCCCCCCCCCTTCCATGTGAATTTTTTTCCGACAATCCTGGGACTGAAATTCTTCTGTAAGATAGTTGTTTTCTGCGATTTTTTATTGAGTTTTTCTTTTTGCTATCATCACCACACCCTTCTCCTACCCACAGGCATCAGGGAGTGTCTTTCATTTTCCGCTCAAAAATTTTTACGTCCCCTTCTCTGAAATACCAATTTCTCAAAAAAAAACGTTCCCCCATTTAGTCCCACCGAACAGCAACCGCTCGACCCTGCTCTTATACATAATTTTATGAGACATTCCTATCAAAAAAAGAAGATGAAACCATCTGAAAACAGATCTCGTAATCACCGATGTGCCGCACAAAATTTCACACACAAAAAAAACTAGAAACCACGAATAGAGCAGGAATGCAGATATAGGAAGTAGAAAAAACCTACATTGGACTGCTTCCGAGATTTCGTCAAACCTTTTGACCGATCCCGCCGACTGGGTTTATATCGATCAATAATAACCTTATTGGTTCCTTTGATTTCATATCGACAAAAAGGACACGTGTTACCTCCTTCCGATTCCTGAAACAGTAACGCGGCATTGGCAACAAAAGAACAATATTGAAGTGGACAAGCTACTGGCCATTCAGAAATTGAATTCAAATTCGAATTTCAGGTACGGTAAACGTCTCTAGAATCTTATTTCGCCACATTCTCAGCCGAGGATAGACATTCGACCAGGTTCGAGACTTTGAAGGAGCTATCACAAGTGACTGGACTATGTGAGAGCAACGCATGCCCAGGCAAAGAGCAGACAGTAGGAAAAAAAAAGAAATTGCCACGTCACTTCCGGGCATGGAGGGCTTTTGGCCTACGAAACTCAGCTCGAACCTTTCAATCGTTCATGAAGAACAATAAATAGCGAGAGTGCCACCTAGATTCATGATAAAAAAAAGATGTATAGTCAAAAAAGATGGCCATCAATTACTTCTTATACCTCGATCTTTTTTCTCATGAAATTGTGGGAACAAAAGTCTTTCTATCGGACTTAGACAAAAGCATTGATGATCACAAATGGTGCCGCAGCTTTGGGGCGGCGGGAAAAGGGGAGAGCGGTGGGGGGGTGGGGGGCAGTTATCAAATTTCGCTGATTTGCTGAAGTATCTTGATCGTCACGACGCATCTGGCGACAGCACAAATTTCCGAGCTGGGGCGCAGGAGACTGCACAAATTTTTGAGCAGGAGACTGCACAAATTTTTGAGCAGAAGGAGGCGCACGAGTTCTGGTGTTGAAGGCAGGGGCCGCACCTCTCACGGGCCTTACCATGCTCCAGATGCGCACAAATGAATGTTAACTACGGCAACAGATAAAAGTTTGTGCAAATCTCGCACACTGTCGCAAAAAAACGATCCTGCCTGTCTCATTGTGGAATTTTTGGCAGCCCTTCGCGAAACCTTTATTCCTAATTTTTAAAGACATGAAAACATATGGATGGTTAAAAAATGAACGATAATTTCAATGAACATGAGAGAATGTTGAGAGGGAAAAGAGTGGGAAGAAAATCTTCACCATCACGACGAACAACATCGGACGTTGATCAAACCGACCCAAGGGACAACATGGGGACCAAAAAAAATGGAAATTCGGGGAGAGAGAACGTGAAGATGTTGGACATACAATCAAAAATCTGCGGGATGCTTTTGATGGAACTTAACTTGAAATTTACCGAAACTCTTCAGTAAGGAGCGTAGAACTAATTAACAAACAAAATGAGCAAAACAATTTTTTCCTAAAATTTTCCACAGCCCAATTTGCCGAAAAAAATTTACCGATGCTATCTATCAGTTTCCCCAATACTTTTTACAAACAAAATTTCTCTGAGGGGGGGCGTAACTCCTTCGATTTACGGGACAACGATATGCTTGACCCTGGATCGAACTGAGTTTCTTTGCCGGAATTGGTGGTTCGAAACGGAAACGGGATGTACCAAGATGCTGTGTCTCAAACAATTCTTCCGGGTGGTAACATGAAAAGTTTCAGCGGAAGAACAGGTTTTCACGACTCTCTGAAAGAAAAACGTCATAACAGTTCGCGTCGATGTAAACGAAAGTGAGCTAAAACACACTGATTCCGAAACAACAATAACGTTCACTGATGTTTAAGCCAATCGGCAGTTTGTGTTCAGGGTACGGCGTGGGGTGTGGATATCTACAGGGGGGGGTCTGAGTTGCGAAGGACATCCAGTGGACCATTCTGGATGGTACACACTGTTTACATTCAGAATTCGTATATACTATTATTTGAATTTCACGCAAAAAAAAACTTACCAAAAACGCTCCGAGCGGGTCAAAGAAAACAGTCAAAAGTTTTACCAAAAGAGCGCTTCTGGTGGGGGGTCTGAGAAAATCACCAAAATTTTGCTCATATAGGGGGTATGAGCGAAATAGGCCTCGCACAGACGTCGCGCCGTACCCTGTGTGTTTTCTCATAAGAGTTCACTTGCAACATCCTATTCGACGCCGACACGATTCAGTTTTCCAGCATACCCTTATCCGTGTTAACACATGTAACAACAACGCCTCCCTTCAAGTCAAAACCTGTCGCAGAAGTCCCCCCTAACCATAAACCCACCTGATCACAATCTTTTTACAGACTGAATTCATGTCAGGGAAGAACATGCAATAGCGCAGAATTGTGACCTGATGGCGACTGAACAATTTTGTCCTCGACCTGCTGGAATGCCTTCTGATCTTATCCTGGCGATATGTCTACTCCTGAAGTGCGGGCCACTCATCAGTAACTGGACTTCTAGAACCTCCTGGTTCTCTAAGGATGTCATGCTATGGAGTAAGAGGTTCCGGATGAGGCCATTCCAGAGTGTCTGAAGACTATCGACGGAGCTCTGTGGACCAAGGATAAAGTGGACATTTTGATCACCGAGAATCAAAAACTTTACGAGGAATTGAGGTTACTTCGTGGAGAAAATTTGAAATAGCGTTCTTCTATGGTTGATGTTGATTCTGGTTCAAAGCCTCATTCTGTTTTGTCGTTGTTACCTCCCCAGCCTCTCAACTCTAATTCACTGCCTGTCCATAAATTTTGAGACGACAAACAGATGTCTCGCTCGATGGTTGTGTATGGTGTGCCTGAATCACAAAAAGCAAATTATTTGGATCGTGTGAATCATTATTATAACTGCATACGTAAATTGTTGTCATTTTTGAAGTTCCTTGTGCTCAAGTTTCAGTTTATCGCATGAGGCGTAGTTTTGGTAGAGAGTCTAGGGTTTTGAAGGCGGTATTACCAGCCACGTAATTCAGAGTAATGGCGGTTAAAGCTGCTCCTACTGCCGAACGCTCACCCTTTAAAGGGACCTTCCTTAGAGGATCCCGACCAGAAGGTGAGAGGGGCAAACCGCCACGAACTGGATTTAGTGGAGGTAAGCCTGGTTCGAAATCCTCATAGGTTGTAACTAATTCGAATATTGTTTCCAATGTTTCCAAGGCTGAAGGAGCCGGTGAAGTTGTTGATGTTGATCGTAATAATTTTGCAGCCACGTCACCACCTGTTCGTGGTGATGATATGATTGTGAACGGTCCGGATAATTTGGGCCTATCTTTTTCTGTTTCAGTCGTTTTTGTTGGTAAGTCTACTACTCGTAACACTCCTACTCCTGTGATTAGTCAGGAAAACTTGTAACGGTTCCTAGCTCTGATACCGGTGTAAACTGTATATTCAGTAACATTAGATCTATACAAAAAATTGTCAAGCGCTCAGATATTCCTTATCGACTTTTGATGTGGGGGTGGTCGCCTTAGCCGAAACTTAGCTGAAGCCTAGTGCTGTGTTAGAGCCCTTTCTTGGAGATTTATGTGCCCACTATGAAAGTTTAAGGTGCGATAGGCCACGGATAAAGGGTGGAGGAGTTGCTCTGTTTGTAAAGCTCTGTCTTTTCCCGGAGCTGGTTTGCCAGGTGTCCGAGAGCAGAATCATTCTCGGTTATAGGTCGCCTAAATCTTGTGCTAGTAGCAGTGAGCAACTATTTAAATGTATTAGTGATCTGACTTCATCCGCTTTTTCTTGCATACTGCTGGGCGATTTCAATTTTCCTAACATTTGTTGGGACTCTCTCGGGTTTGTAGGGTGGTTGCGCATCGAGCAGCTTGTTTCTGGAGCTTAATTCTAATCACCAGTATTATCCCCTGGTTTGAGGTAACACTAGAGGTAATCATTAATTAGATCTCATCTTTTGCAATGAGTTGGAAATGGTGGATAGGGTCAATATTTTCTTCCTCTTCTGCAGCCTCAAAGTGGTTTTTGTCATGGGTTGAGGAACTGTGCGGCCTTCACAGGATTCGTCCAAAGGTCCATTGTTGTTAAGGAGGTAGGTCTCTTCGGGCACATGAACAAAAGCGCCGTGTCGTGTCCCGGAGCACCACAGTCCGGGCATGCGTCTGGTCGGCTGCTGTCGATCTTGTTGACGTAAGACATGAGCAGAATAGAATGACCACTGCGCAGCGAGGCAAGAGCACATCTGGCTCGCCTGCCGAGTTAGGACTCGGACTCGCAAACCCGAGGCGGCACTGCTCCAAAGATAAGAGTTCACAGCCGCCTTCTCCAGATATCCTCAAACAAACTGGGTGTGCTCCTCACGCAGAAGACGAAGCCTTTCCATGTTGGAGTCGGCCCATCTCTGTACATCAACTTT
Organism: Aplectana chamaeleonis; assembly: GCA_029168955.1. Classification (NCBI taxonomy): domain Eukaryota; kingdom Metazoa; phylum Nematoda; class Chromadorea; order Rhabditida; family Cosmocercidae; genus Aplectana; species Aplectana chamaeleonis. Next base: position 71,256 of record JAPDOI010001657.1, read on the forward strand.
AAGGGGAGCATCTGCGAACGGCGTCCTAATCGACCTCTCTCTAATGGGCTTCAGAATTCTCTTTGCCGGATCACTCGGCTGTCTCAGAACATCAATATACATCTGCTGTGCCTAGAGTTCACAATGCTCCTTGACTGGCAATATGCACAACGATAGAGTTACATACTCAAATCTATTCCGGCAAGGCAATATATGTTATAAAGATCCCCGAGGAAAAAAATCAGGTGGATGACGTTAGGGAGACGGCATTTACACGAGCGCTAGGGCATTCATGTAATCTCTGACGCCAAGTTTTCGGATCTTAGATATTCCCTCCCCTAACAACTCGGCTTCATAGCCACCAACACGACAAGTCCAATTTCGAGGAGTCAAAGGTGTCCCGGTTTCGAAATTGCCACTAAGAGGGGTTTCCGGGATTCAAATACTCACTATACGTAGTCGAAAAGCCCGGTCATCAGGAGCAAAGTCCTCACCAGCACCTCGACAGCAGGATGGCTCGATCAGTAGCCGTGGATCCGAGATGCTAAGCCTACGCGTGGTGGATCTGTGGAGTCGACTACCAAGATCAAGGAGACTCATCAAACGGGCATCAACAACTCCACGAGGAGCTTTTTCTGTATGGGAGTGCGAATGGCTGGCTGCCGCACTCCTTCGCATTCTACTGTTGCGAGCCGGCATTGAGAGGAACCCAGGGCCACGCAGCAAGACTCCACGATATCCCTGCTGTAATTGTGGATTGTCGGCTCAACATGCAAGCGTCCAGTGCGGTGGTTGCCTCGGCTGGGTACACCTCAAATGTTCGGGGTTAACCAGCTATAATGACTACACTGATGCTTTTTGTTGTACTTCTTGCTCTAACTCTCCCCCTAGTGTTCCTCTTCATAGTCTAGACATTTTCAACTCAATATCAAAATGGCCTGCGTGCCAAACTTGCTGAACTCAAATTGTACATTGAACGCTTTCATCCAAATGTAATTCTCCCTCAGGAGACAAAACTTAGCCCAACATCCTCCCTACTCCGCCTCCCCGGTTATACGTCTTACCACCTCCCTCGCACATCTCATGGTGGAGGTGTTTCTACATTCGTAAAATCCTCCATACCCTCCCATCTTATTCCTATTCCTAATGATAATGGTGTAGAATGTATTGGTGTTCATGTTGTATTGCAAAGTTGCCCTATAGATATTGTTAATATTTATTTTCCCCCTATCTCCTCATGTCCCAATTCGTTTGACCCCACTTTATTTTTTACATTCTGTGCACTCTGCAATCCCATCGTCTTCTGTTGTCATGGCTGGCGATTTTAATGCTCACTCCACATCCAGGTTTTCCTCCCTGGATCCCGATGACAGAGGTGAACTACTTGAGCTTTTCGCTGAGGATTGTGATTTTGTTGCCTTTAACGAGGACGCCCCCACTCGCCTTCCTTCCATGGGCAGGCCGTACTCTCCGGATGTCACTTTTGTATCATCTTCTCTTGCTGTTTCCTGTATCTGGCCCACTGCTATAGCTATGGCCAGCGATCATGTACTCATATGTGCTTCATTGGATTTGTCTCTCAATAGTCACCTGGCACCTTTCATAGGCTCGCGTAGCAAATTGTACACCAACTAACGTAAGGCCAACTGGGTCATGTTTAAAGAGGTGTTACTCAGTCGGGTAGCCTACTATCCGCTAACCGGCGCCGTTCATGAGAAAGACAAGTTCATTGTTGATGCCATATGCAACGCCTCCAGAACTGCAATTCCTACAGGACACGTTAGAACGTTTCACCCTAACGTTCCCAAAGATGTCCTGGAGCTGATCGAATTACGGGACGAGAAGCGCCGAGCTGATCCTGCAGATCCCAGCATTCAACGACTGTCTGATGAGATCACCAAAATGCTGAATGATTACAAGCGGATGCGATGGATGGAGTTCACTGAATCCTTGAATTTCTCCACTGATGCAAAGAAGACCTGGAGAATTCTAAAGCGGTTGTCTGGGAAGAAATTCGCAGCAGAGCGCAACATACTTGAGTTCCCTTCGGGGAAATTCGAGTCCGGATATAAGGCTGCATGTCGACTTGGAAAACATTTTGCTTCAGCGACGTCTTGCCGTGATCGTTCCAACAGGCTCACTCTCCGGTCTATAAGGAAGCTCAGCCGACAAGATGTACCAGCCATAACTGCCTCTGAGATGTCTTTCCTCATCAAGTCCATGAAGAACTCGCGAGCCGAGGGACCCGATGGTGTCTCAGCCGTCCATCTCAAGCACTTGCTGGAAGAGTTCCTTGTATTACTTTGTGACCTAGTCTTCTCGTCATTCAGCACAGGCGTCATTCCCTCTAGATGGAAGCAAGCAATTGTTCTACCGATCCTCAAGCCTGACAAACCAGAAGATCAAGCAACTTCGCATAGACCCCTCTCCCTTTTGTCCCCTATTGCTAAGTTAGCGGAGAAATTCATCAACCCGCACCTCCAAGAAGCATTACGTCATAGCGTGCATCAACATGACTTCAAGAAGGCCCACTCTATCACCACGGCACTCACGTCCATCACAGAGCACATAATTGCTGGCTTCAACATTAAACCTCCAGCTGGAAGAAGTATAGTCGTGGCAGTTCACTTAACCGCTGCCTTCGATAATGTCAGTATCCCTCTGCTGTCGAAATCGATTCTGGACTCTACTATTCCTGATTGGTGCAAAAGATGGTTTGATAACTTTGTCAAGAATCGTTCCATTCGTGTGAAATTTGATGGACACTTGTCGAAGTCTGTGCCCCTGAAGGCAGACGTCCCACAAGGAGGAGTTTTATCTCCCAGCCTGTTTTCTTTGTATTTGTCTGATGTGCCGAAGCCGTCACCAAACATTCACTTATGTCTATATGCGGATGACATCACTATTATTTGTACTGACCCTGTCATCGATCGAGCCACTGCTGAGATGAATAAATACCTCGTCAGTCTGGTCAAGTTCCTTGAATCGAAGCAGCTAAGGGTCTCACCAACCAAGTCCAGCGTTACTTTGTGCACCACAGCGACTGCCGAACACAAGCTGCATCCCAAGGTTCTTTGGGAAGGAAATATGCTGCCCTTATCGAAACATCCTCGTCTACTTGGCGTATTCCTGGACCCGTCACTGCGTTTTCACGAAAACACACGTATTCGAGCTGCTGCTAACAACATTCTACGTTCGCTAGCAGGCACTACATGGGGCAGCTCTAAGGAAATTTTGCGAACCACCCACAGGGCTATGGTGCAGCCGATGCTGGATTATGGAGCCCCAATATGGTCAAGACACCTGTCGGAAGCCTCTTGGAGCAAGCTTCAGCGTGCACAGAACACTGCTCTACGCGTGATCACTGGATGCCTTAGATCCACACCGGTATCTCAACTACATCAAGAGTGTTCGCTGCTTCCTGTAAAGCAGCTTTGTCAACTACAGTCGCAACAGTTCCATGTTGGCATTCTAAGGAATTCCACACACCCTAATTTCCCATTACTCTCATCTGGTCCCCATTTCCGACATATTCGCTCGCCACTTCATGCTACAGCCTCTGTCTTGGATCATGAACGTTGGGCGACGTCGGAGCTCAATCGCGTTAGACTACCGCAAATGGAGCACACCCGATTCATCAGAGAATACCTTTCCAGTGCTCCCTTAAAGGCAGCGTCCACGATAAATTTCTTCGTCGGTTTTTCGCCGGAAATCGAAAGTTCAGGGTCTCATTGAAGCACTGGGGTCGAAAGAACTAACAAAAACGAGGCCGAAAGCGCTCCTTACGGCTCCGAAGTCCGCTAGCGCTAGCCCTTCCGCTCGCGGTCGAGTTCTCCGAGAAACAGTTGGCCCGCTTCTACATTAGCATTGGAGCGCGAGCGCGGCTGAATTTTAGCTTTGGGGCGCATTTGCGCACGCTGTCTACTTCAGGCCCATGCCCGCGCAACTGATCCACCGTTGAAATGTGGCTTTCAAGAAGAAGAGCTGGTTTTGGATGTTTCGCAGCGTTTTTCATGATTCTTTCTTCACTGATGAAACAGTCAGACTCTAGACCTTGGTTTTGTGATGGAAACTCGAAAACGATTTTTATCATGGACACTGCCTTTAAATCCAATTCTTGATGACGTGCCCCCCCCCGATCGATGACAGCGAAACGAACTTACCCAGACCTACGCGCGTCATCCTGGCGGGTCTACGATGTGGACACTCCTTCCACCTCAAGGCCTTCGTCCATAAGATCGACTCGTCGATCCCCAACGAATGTCCTGACTGCCACAACCCAGGGGCTGCCGAGATTTCGTACGTTCGTGCCGTGGCAGTGTGGAGGAAACAACATCACCTTCGTGCAAACCGACATCGCTCCCTCCACCGAGAGGGTTTTCGTCATGGGAGAGTCGCTGGCTGGCCCCAGCTCTCCTGAAGATTCTACTACAAAGGGCTGGCGTCGAGAGGAATCCTGGACCTGGGCAGAAGTATCAATGTGCCAACTGCAGCAAGAAAGTCAACTGGAATGGAACAAGCGTCCAATGCTTTGGATGCCAAAGGTGCACTTCTCCTGTTCAGGTCTAAGTTCTGTGAGGCATCACAACTCATCCTTCCGTTGTGTTCTGTGCTCCGCCCCCAGCAACTCTGATTCCTCATTCACCAACCGCCCCCTCTCTATTGTACATATAAATCTTAACGACCTTCGCACCAAATTGTCTGAACTCTCACTCTTCGCACGTACTCATCGTCCGGATGTTATTATGATTCAAGAAACCAAACCCTCTCCCCCTACCACTTATCCCCAACCAAACATTCCAGGCTACACTGCCTATCACATCCCAAGGACAGCTCTTGGAGGCGGAGTTTCTACGTTTGTGCTTTCTAACTTACCTTCTCATCTAATTCCAAATGTTCCTAAGGACGGTACTCTCGAGTGCGTTCCCGTTCACCTCCCTCTTAAAACTCCACTATCTCTATTTAATATTTACATCCCTCCTACCACTTCTTGTCCCCCAACCTACAACCCCATACCTCTTCTTAAGCAGTTGCATGACTGCTCTCTCTCCCCATCAGCTGTCTTTGCAGGTGACTTCAATGCTCACACGTTCTGTTCTGCGCTTGAGTCCGACGCCAGAGGGGAAGACGTCGAGGAATGGGCTGAGGAGTGCGATCTGGTTATCCTCAACGATGATCAGCCTACTCGTCTCCCTTCCTATGGCCGACCTTCTAGCCCGGACATCTCCCTCGTTTCATCCAATCTTTCTAATTCTTGCACATGGTCCACTTCCACAACTCTTTCCAGCGACCACATTCCCGTCTTTCTCCATATTGATCTCTCAAACTCTCTTGCCCCTTATACTGGTATTCGTCAACGTTCTTATCTCAATTTAGGCCTTGCTGACTGGGTCCTGTTCAGAGAGGTTGCGCTCCGCCAGGCAGCTGAATATCCATGGAATGGCGATGTGCACCAGAAAGAGCGTCACATAGCTGACGCCATCCGGAAGGCTACAAAAACGGCCATACCTGAAGGACGTGTGAAAAGTTTCCACCCTAATGTCACCAGGGAGATTCTAAAGAAGATCAGGACAAGAGATGAAAAGAGAGCTGAGAATCATTCGGACCCTGAGGTGGCCAAGCTGGATGAAGAGATAAAAAAGGATCTGGACAAGCAAAAGAAAGACAGTTGGGAGAAGTTCACTGAAAGGTTGAATTTTAAAACCGACGGAACAACCGCGTGGAAAGTATTGAGGAAGATATCTGGAAAGTGCGCCCCCTCCTCGAACTCTACCATACAGTTCGATAACAGCGTCTTCAAATCAGGAAAGGCTGCCGCATATGCTCTTGGCAAAAATTTCTTCATCACACGTACCAAGCGTGGCATACAAAACAGAGTCACGGTAAGAGAACTAAGCCGTCTGCCGCTGATGAACGCCACTGAGGCCTTTACACCTGCTCAAGTGGAGAAGGCTATCAAGGAAATGCGGAACTCGAAGGCTCTCGGACCTGATGGTATCTCAGAAGCCATCTTGAAGAAGCTTCCCACGGAACTTCTACCGATGATCGCAGATATCATAAACACTTCTTTCCGAAACTGCACTCTACCCCAAGCATGGAAGACCGCCAATGTGATAGCCCTGCCTAAGCCAGGCAAATCGCAAAGCACAGCGAAGGGCTATCGCCCTGTTAGCCTGTTATCACCGATCGCGAAAGTAGCCGAAAAGCTAATCGTAAGGGACTTGTCAGAGCAGAATGAGGCACAGCAACATCAACATGGGTTTAGAAAGCTTCACTCCACCACCACTGCCCTTCTGGAGATTGTCAGCTATGCGGTCGATGGGTTCAATTTCAGAAAGCCTCTTAGAACAGTGGCCGTTGCCCTCGATCTAAACAAAGCATTTGATTCTGTTAACCTAGGACTTTTGTCCGAGAAACTATTGAAGTCCTCGCTGCAACCGTGGCAGAAGCGTTGGATAGCAGCGTTTACGAAAGGTCGTCGGGCCAAAGTGCTATTCCAGAATCACGTCCCCGATATACCTGTAGCAGCCGGTGTGCCGCAGGGTGGAGTTTTGTCACCTGCCCTCTTCAGCCTGTATATTGAAGACCTCCCTGAGCCTCCTGAAGATATAAAAATGGTTGCGTATGCCGACGATATCACCATCATGTGCCGTAATCGTGACATACAGGTAGCCGCAAACAAGATCAGCGACTATCTCGTCGAGCTCAAAAACTTTCTCGATAGTATGATGCTCACAGTTTCCGCGGCGAAGTCTTCTGTTTCGGTATTCACATCTGACCCAAAGGAACACAGCGCCCAACCTGTTGTCAGGTGGGATGGTGACCTCTTGCCTACAGCGCAATTTCCTAAACTGCTGGGCCTCGTTTTGGACCCCTCGCTGAAGTTTCACAAAAATGCTGAACAGAAGCAGGCAATTATCAAGGCAAAGCTTAATGTGTTGAGAGCTCTAGGAGGAACGTCCTGGGGTGGCAGCAGAGAGACAATCTTGACGACATATCGAGCTATTCTGCAGCCTGCATTGGAGTATGCTGCACCTGTCTGGCAGCACATCGTGTCGGACAGTTCCTGGACTAAAATGCAGCGAATTCAGAACGCTGCACTACGAATAGCCACTGGATGTGCAAGGAGCTCACCGATTGAGCACCTTCACGCCGAGGCCCGTATCTTGCCAGTGAAGGAGCATTGTCAGCTCCTGGCTCAGCAGATGTTTATTAATGTCCTTAAGCAACCTAATCATCCGTCGAGAAGACTATTAAATCCCGTGAGAGAGAGAGATCGATCAGAGTGCCGTTTGCCGATGCTCCGAACAAAGTGAATGTACAGAGATGGACCGACTCGAATCAAGAGCGGCTTCGTCTCTTACGCGCGGAGCACACCCGGTTTGTGAGGGATCATCTCGCCAAAGCGGCCGTCAACCCTATCCTCGGTGATGTGCCGCCCAGGGTATGTGATACCGAGTCCGAGCTCGGTAGGCGCGCCAGATGTATCCTCGCTTCGTTGCGCTGCGGACATTCTCCATTGCTTATGTCTTACCTGCACAGGATCGACAATAGCCAGCCTGACGTGTGCCCGGACTGTGGAAACCGAGGCCACGACACTAAACACCTATTTGATTGTCCGAAGAAGCCAACAACGCTCAGTACAATAGACTTGTGGACGAATCCAGTGCTGGTCGCCCAGTTTCTCAACTTGTGACGAAACCCCTCTCAGTGGCTGCAAAGAAGAAGAAGACACAACCCAGCGCACGATTCATTTATTTTATTTTCATGTCCTGCAAGGCCGACTTCTCTAACAGTTATGGATATGTGGACGAACCCGTGCGATGTGGCTGCTTTTTTACACCTTTGAGGAAAAGCTCTATGTGGCCGACAGGAAAAAGAAGATCAGTAGCCGTCAGATTATAATGCTACACCGGCTGATGCGCAGTTCTGACCCAAAGTTATTAGCAAACTTTTGGATAGATCAGTCTGTAGGCGAGTAGATAATTCAGCGATAGTTCCGAACCTGATGGGGACGACTTAACATATGGGTTGACCTGGACAGACAGATGTTAAAGAACTGGTTTGCATCCATGCCAGACCACGTCTCCCATATGATTCCGTATCATGAAGGAAACCCAAAAAGCCTATTACTTTGAACCGTTAAGGCGCGTTATTGATGTCTCAGAATAAGTCTTTCTTACTTGATTTTCCTTCAATCTTAACGTGGTCTGATATGGAACATTTTCGTCAAGAAACCGTAAGCAATTTTTCTCCAGTCCAAACTTTGGACTTCGGCTTGTTGATCGAAGAATCTGTATTCGATGATGAGGTAGAGGGCGCTGCCCTTCTTCTTTATGCCATACAAAGGAGACATAGAAATTTGATGAGGGTGCAAATTATTTTGTGAATTCCCCAATGTCAGAAAGAGCTCTCCGCCGCGTTGAAGTTTTCGATGGAGCGCCGCGAGCGTCGCAATGAGCCAGCCCAACTAGCACGAGCTGGGTTGCGACTCGACGCAATGGAGGGTCGTAAACTAATTGGGAATTTTTGAAAACAAATGAAAATCGGGGAGTGGTGCTCGTACGATTTGACCGAATTATTAGTTTTTCCCAACTTAATCACTCTCAAAAAGCGTGAGGATTTCTTTTTTACATCGACACGGTGATCGTAGAAATTTTGGTCAACGGAAAGGGGGTCGTAGCTCCCCCGCAAATTGGCGCAACGGCCTGCTCAACCCTGGTTGTTGGTCTAACGTAAGGTCGCACCTGCCAACTTGTCAAGCAAGGCGCACACAGGAGATGACCACATGGTTCGATTTTGACATTTTTGTCATTATCATCACATATCTTACACAATTCGAATGTCGTACCCATTTCACAGTATAAATCGTACTGTTCACTAGTTACCTGAAACCACTTGTGTACAGATCTTGAAACAAAAAAAAACCTAGAGGAGCAAGGGGAAGCTTCACATACCTTCAGCCTGTCAGCAGGTGGCAGTTCGATAACGGTACTCAAGTCAATGTCCTTGGAATTGCCGTTTGGGTATAAATAACTAAACAAAACCATAACGGCGGAAATAATAATACCGTATTTCCTGTAATTGAACACCTCCCTCTAATTGAATTACCCTTTCGGCGGAGGTTGAAAAATAGAACACCCAGTTTATCAGAGCCCCCCCCCCTTCAGCAGAAAAGGCATTAGAGACCCATTCCTAGCGGACGTGAACTGCACCGCGCTGCTGGAGATGCCGACACCCAAAAGCTTTACCCTTTTTGGAAGAGATTGATCTTGAAGGGGACTTAAATAATGACTTTATTGATGCTGATCTCTTTGAGTTCGCCGAGTAATTAATCCCGGTTGGAAATTAGAGCCTCCCCCTCTATTTGAACCCCTCCCTCTAATTGAACCCCCCTTTTGGCGGAGGTTGAAAAATAGTACACCCGGGTTTTCAATTACAGGAAATACGGTAATCAACATCACAGAGTACTCACAAGCCTTCCTTTCCACCTTCATGTAGAGCTTGTATTAAAGACTTGTTTTGAGGAATAGTTTGAAATATCCTTCCGTCCGGAGCAACATATCCGATAGCCCACTGACCAGGACGGGTACACGACAGACGAAACACATAACTGAAAAGTGTGAAAAATTTTAAGACTGAATTAAAGAACAAAGAGAATTCTACTTGCCTTCCAGGTTTATCAATGAGCTTCTCTAATTTCTTCTTCACCTCATCATAAGTAAGAAAAGCAACATAACCAGGATGAGCAGTAGTCAGGAGTTGCCAGTTGCGAAGAAGAGTTTTCCACGGATAGAACAACCTCAAAAGTAAATACTTTTAGAAGAATTTATTACTCAACAAAAAGACTTCGTGAAGATATATCCGGCCGTTCGCGTCAGACCTGAGACTTAAAGAGGGGTCCGCGACGCAGCCAAAATCTAAAATGTGATTTCATTGGCTTGATCTGTAGCCTAGAAACCCGAATGAGGTGTTCGAAATTACCCGTTTAAAAAATATCCGATGTTAAGTTGGGACCGCTGCGAGGGAACCCCCACAATGTTCAAAAAAATCATAGTAATTTAGATAAACGCATCTTACAAGGGAACCACAATTAGCCATAGCAACCATTCTGAGTGAGATGTATACACGATTGTAGGTCCAGGTAAGGTAGTAAACATATATCCATACTAGCTGCCTAGACCTCCCACAGAGAGCGCTGTGACCCGCCGAAGTTTGCTCCCCGCAGAAGAGGGGACACGTCTACGCGGGGTATCCATCCGACAGTGTGGCAGCCGTGGTATAGTGGTAAGGTTCTCGCTTCGTGAATGAGCTATGGAGGGTTCGATCCCCGAGCCGTGCGAAATTTTTGCATTTTTAGTTTTCTCCTCGGAATTTAATGATTTTCTTACCTTCGACATTTTTAGCACTTTCGCACATATAATCAGGTTTCGGAAATACAATTTTAGACACATTCTCTCGACGCATTCTGTTGCCTTGATGGAAGAATTGCGTTGTTTTCTCTTCGTTTGGCGTTGAAAATGGAGAGAAAAACTTTTTTATCTCTGTTGGAGCACTTGCACCCACAATAGAATGTTTAAGTGACTCTAGTCAGGTGCAGTCTGAGCGGACTGTTAATCAACGGTGCTTGTGATATATTGATTAGAGAGATCATGAGATTTTCCCGTTCACGCGCCGTCTACCGCCTATTGATTATTCGCGATGGTTTTCCGTTCTGAAAAAGTTGTTTCTCTATAAATCGCTGAGTTTGGACAGCCTTTCGACTGTCAAGATGCTTGTCGCGAAGAGAAGAAGATTGCGGAAAAATTCATACGTATACTACGCGACTGCATCTTGGCACACTGCGACGCCGACTCGGAAGAAGACCTGGACAGCGATGCTGCCGATGATCCAGACTGGAACGGCGAAGACGATTACTTGGGTGGAAACTCCTCGGTTGAAACAGGCGAAGATGTAGTGATTTTCGGGGACGCTTTTGTTCCAACGGCCAGGGTGTGTTTAACTACCACTAGTCAGCTTTGAGAATGTTTTTTGTTCCAAAATTCATTTTCCATTTGGACATATTCTAGGTTAAAGATGCTATTGCCTTCTATCGAGCATCAGTGAAGGGTAGTCGTACGCTGAAGGTTATGCAACATAATTTCCGATGGATCAAATGTTGGAATCATTTGACGAAATTGCGAGCGATTGAGGAGCACGACGTGCAGAGGTTTCAGCGGGCCGCAAAACTTAAGAATCTCGCCAATCTGCTTCATGAAATAGTTCAGAGCAAGTTTCAAGCAGGTGTGTACTAATGTAATAACACGGAGAATATTGTCACACAAATTCACTCGAATATTTTTGAAGGAGTATCGCTGCATGATCACGACCTTCGTTCGCTGGCTTTAAACCTCACACGTCAACAAAACATTGAGAACTTTACGGCGAGCTCAACATGGATTGATTCATTCAAAAGATGTTATGGAGTCGTTTCAAGGAGAATTACAACGTTCGTGACAAGACGGACGTTCAGATCCCGTGAATATATAGAAATGCAGGCAAGAGAGTTCGTGGATTCCGTGAAAATCGACATGAGAACGCTTCCTTTAGCCTGTTTTTGTAATGGGGACCAATCCGGCTTTGCGAAAGAAATGACCACGGCTCGAAGTCTGGCACCAGCCGGTTGTAAAAAGGTGAATAATAGCTATTGCTTTGATTACCCCCTTCAATAAGCCAAATAACCGTCATCTGGCTTCATAGGTTGAAAGAATAGTGGATAGCAAAGCGGCAACCACTCACTCCTACACAGTGTTGCCACTAGTCTACGCCGATGGCAGACTTGGAGACAAGCTGTTTGTCCTTCTGCAGGAAAGAAACGGAGTTTTCCCTCGTCAAGGTCACTTTGAGGCTCCAAACCTCGTTGTTCAAGCTGGTTCCACTCACATAATGACGAAAAATCACATGGTGGAATGGTTGAGGAGCTGCGTATTTGTACCTGGAGAACCTCGTGAGACATATCTCATTGTGGACTCGTGGTCGTCATTTCGCGATATCGAGACCATAAACAAAGCAGTTCCCGAAGGTAATTAATTCACTCTAGTCCTGTAGGTAAATTCCACTCATGCAAACCTAGTTTAGGCCATCGCGCAGTTGTACGGAACATCCCTCCTGGTGCAACATCGATGATTCAACCTCTCGACGTCTTCTTTTTCGGGCCATTGAAGAATGTCATGAAAAGAATCCGAGCACATACACTCGTTAACGACATCGATTTCAATGTAACACAAAGAGACAACATTCTCATGGTGATTTCGCAAGTCTACAGAATGTTTTGTGCGCCGAGATTTGTGAATTTCCTCAAGTACTCTTGGCATATGGCAGGGTACGTACACGAGCGTCCAGGTCAGTTTGACACTCCGGGAGAATACCAATTCCGGCTTGAGGAGACTGTTTCGAGGACGGATGCCGGTATACGGTTTTTATTCGATGCGCCGTTTGTGAACATCATTTGTGCTTTTCCCATTTTTTTGTATCGTTCCATCAAAGTTGAAATGAATTTTCGCTCTCCACTTTCAACGCCAAACGAAGAGAAAACAACGCAATTCTTCCATCAAGGCAACAGAATACGTCGAGAGAATGTGCCTAAAATTGTATTTCCGAAACCTGATTATATGTGCGAAAGTGCTAAAAATGTCGAAGGTAAGCAAATCATCAAATTCCGAGGAGAAAACTAAAAATGCAAAAATTTCGCACAGCTCGGGGATCGAACCCTCCATAGCTCATTCACGAAGCGAGAACCTTACCACTATACCACGGCTGCCACACTCTCGGAAGATTACCCCGCGTGGACGTGTCCCCTCTTCTGATGGGAGCAAACTTCGGCTGGTCACAGCGCTCTCTGTGGGAGGTCTAGGCAGCTAGTATTGATATATGTTTACTACCTTACCTGGACCTACAATCGTGTATACATCTCACTCAGAATGGTTACTATGGCTAATTGCGGTTCCTTTGTTAGTCATTGTATGGTGGAATAAGACTAATATTGCTGAGTTGACTCTTGAATTTGCAAATTAGTGGTGTGTTCCAATATTCTGCATCAAGCGACAAAAATAGAGCTTCTTCTTCTTCTTTGCAGCCACATCGAGGGTTTTGTCATAGGCGGGGAAACTGGGCGACCAGTAACGGATTCGTCCATAGATCCATTATGGTCAGCGTGGTAGGTCTCTCCGGACAGAATAAACATGCGGTGTTATGACCGATGGAACCGTAGTCAGCACAAACATCAGATTTGCTGCTGTCAAACTTGCTGAAGTAAGACATGAGCATTGTAGAGTGACCGCAGCGATGCAAGTGTGCATCTAGCCTTTCTTCCGAGTTGAGTCTCGGATGTAGAGACTGGGGGCGGTACCTCTAAAAAAATAGAGCAATTCAGCAGCCTCGATTATCACTTAAAACATCGTAAAATTGGAAGATCTTTCTGTTATCTCATGATATGCAACATCCAATATTAACATAGACGATACCGCTGAATCGATCTATCTCAGTCGCTTGATGCTGGATATTAGGACACGCCACTGAATTTGCACATTTTAAAATCAATTTAATGATCACGGCGGAATTTCAGAATTCCGAGTTCAGATTAGGTTTTCCCACCCCTAAATTAATCTGATCTCGTTTAATTATCAAAATGTGCTAATTCCAATTTACTAGCAATTTCCAATAGCTCTGGGCACCCCTAGCAGCGGCTTTAACTTGAGAACGGATAATTTCGAACACCTCATTCAAGTTTCTAGATCTTCGGTTATGCTCTACCGATAAAGCTGAGAAAATCATATTTTGAATTTCTCTTGTGCCTCGAATCTTACGCGAATGACCCGATATACAGAAATATACCTTGTAAAGACGTCGAATTCAAAATTGGACACATGATCATTCCCAGTTAAGTCAACAGTGTTTTTGAGAGCAGACAACTTGAACTTTGAATTCGGTTGTGTTTTCTCAATCGCTACAACAAACTCGCTCCATGGGACGCAAGTCCTGAAAACAATCACTTCTTCTTCTTTGCAGCCACGTCGAGGGTTTTGTCATAGGTTGAGGAACTGGGCGACCAGTAATGGATTCGTCCGTAGGTCCATTGTGGTCAGCGTGGTTGGTTTCTCCGGACAATTGAACAGATGTGCCGTATCGTGGCCGTGGCATCTACAGTCTGGGCAAACGTCCGATTTGCTGCTGTCAATCTTGCTGACGTAAGCCATAAGCATAGTAGAATGACCACAGCGCAGCGATGCCAGGGTGCATCTTGCCCTCCATCCGAGTTGAACTCGGATGTGCAGTCCCGGGGTGGCACTACTCCCAGGATGAGATTTGCCGCAGCCTTTTCCAGATGACGCCGTACGAACATTGTGTGCTCCTCGCGCAATAGACGGAGTCTTTCTTGCTGTGAATCGTGCCATCCTTGCAGATTGACTTTGCTTGGAGCATCGGCGAATAACTTTCTGATGTCTCTCTCCCTGACGGGGTTCAGCACTCTCCATGAGGGGTTGTTGGGTTGCTTTATGATATTGATGAAAAATTTGTTGGGTCTGGAGCTGACAGTGCTTCTTTACTGGCAATAATCGTGTCTCCGCATGCAAGTGCTCGACTGGGGAACTTCTTGCACATCCGGTAGCTATACGAAGTGCGGCATTCTGTATACGCTGCATCTTGGTCCAGGAGGTTTCTGATACCAAGTGCTGCCACACCGGTGCAGCGTACTCCGGAGCGGGCTGAAGTATGACCTTGTAGGTCCTAATAATAGTTTCCTTGCTACTTCCCCATGATGTACCGCCCAGGGCTCTGAGCACATTAAGCTTCGCTTTGACGACGGCCTGCTTCTGCTCGGTGTTCTTGTGAAACTTGAGAGATGGATCGAGCACCAGGCCGAGCAGTTTGGGAAAGCGAGCAGCAGGTAATCTATCTCCGTCCCACTCGTCATGCGGGTGGGCGCTGTGCTCTGATGGATCCGTTGTGAGTACGGATACCGGCGATTTGGATGTCGAGATCTTTAGCATTTTGCGGTCGAAAAAGCTATTCACGGAAGGATTTCATTCGATATCTTCTTCAAGACAGCAGGACATATCCCGTCTGGACCAACCGCTTTTGAATTCCGCATATCCTTTATAACCTTCTCAACTTGCGTGCATGTGAACGCTTCGGCCGTGCTCATAGGCATGAGGCGGCACAGCTCTCGCACAGTCACTCTGTTCTGCGGACCACGCTTTGCACTGGTGATGAAAAAACTTCTACCGAGCGCTCTTCTTTTCCTGATTTGAATACACCGTTGTTGAATTCGATTGTGGAGACGGTACAGGCGAGCTCTTACCCGAGAGCTTCTATAATACCTTCCAAGTAGCTGCACTGTCCGTCCTAAAATCCAACTGCCCGGTAAACATTTCCCACTCTTCTTTCTTGTGCCTGTCTAGATCCTTTTTGATCTCATCGTCAAGTTCAGCAACGACGGGGTCCAGATGGTTGACCGCCCTCCTGGCATCTCTTGCCCTGATCTTATCGAGGACCTCCCTAGTGACATTTGTATAGGAAGTCTTGACGCGACCGACAGGAATAGCCGCTTTCATGGCACTGCGGATCGCGTCAGATAAATGACACTCTTTCTGGTGCACGTCGCCATTCCACGGGTAATTTGCCGACAGGCGAAACGCAACTTCACTGAACAGGCTCCAGTCTGCTCGGCCTAAATTAAGATAAGAACGTTGTCGAACACCAGAATAGGGAGCGAGAGAGTTGGAGAGATCGATGTGGATAAAGACGGGGACATGGTCACTTGACAGAGTTGTTGAGGTGGACCATGAGCAAGAGTTAGAGAGGTTAGACGAGACTAGAGAAGGTCGGCCGTTGGCAGGGAGACGAGTGGGCCGATCTTCGTTTAATATAACTGGTATCGAGATGGCGCGCGTCTGAACTAGCGCAAACGCGCTAAGCGGAGGAGGGAGTGTGCGAAGATTGAGACACCGACGTGCATAGTAGCCCATAATCAGTGATATCGCACGCTACCGTGACTCTTAATGCCGCCTCAGGTCGCACTTCTCTGCCCATTCTTCAACGTCACTTCCTCTAGCATCAGAGCCAAGAGACGAGCAAGAAATAAGAGCGTTAAAATTGCCCGCGAAAACAGCCAAGGATGAGAGGGAGCACTCGTTAAGCTGCTTAAGAAAAGGAATGGGATTATAAGGTGAGGGGAATGAGGTAGTAGATGGAATATACAGTACCGTGCAAAAGTTTATTCGCGTGGCATTTCCGCGAATAATGTTTTTATACGTATCTCGGCTTGCCCTAATTAAACTTTAGTATGTTATGGAGCATCACAACCATTGCTTTACATATACATAAAATTGGTTTTTGTGCGTGCACTTTGTTAATATGGATTTTTTTTATCATTTTGTGGTATAATTTCAAATAAGGACTTTCCCCTTGAAACATGGCTATTACAATTCCAAACCCGTAGAAACTATTCGCCATTGGAAGGCCTTCGTAACCCTTGTATAAACTTGTGAAAAGTTAATCTCTTATGAAATTTGTTTAGAAATAAATTCGAAAGAAAATAATGCGATATTGCACCTATTTAGTTTCTCTCTTTGACGTTATCGAAAACGAGCGAGATTTATGTTCCAGTTGTACTTTGTCAAAGCTTATAAAGCAGATATCTTGTAATGGTCCTGGGGTGAATAATTTTATAGGGGTGAATTCCAAAAATTGGCTCCAACCTGTTCAATTTTCGGTCTTCAGAAAAATTCTGATAGACTATTCTCTCACAAAGCTAAATAACGGTCCCGGAGACCTTCGAATGGCGAATAACTGATACGGGTTTGGATTTATAATAGCCATGTTTTGAAGGAATAGTCCTAATTTGAGATATTACCACAAAATGTTAAAAAAATCCCATATTTAAAAACTGCACGCTCAAAAACCGATTTTGTGTATGTGTGAAACAAGGGTTGTGATGCCCCATAACATACCAAAGTTTCATCTAGTTTTGCTAAGGGCAAGCCAAGATACGTATAAAAACATTATTGGCGGAAAGGCTACGCGAATAGACTTTTGCACGGTACTGTATATGTTGTAAAGAGAAACTGGTCTTTTTAGAGGTAGATGAATTGAACGGTACTCGAGAGAACCGTCAGTGGGGGTGTTGGGTATGAGGTGTGAGGGAAGAGTAGATAAAACAAAGATTGAAATTCCTCCGCCGAGAGTTAACCTTGGAGCATGGAAGGCAGTGTAGCCCGGGATATTAGGATGAGGACGGGTAGGGGGAGGAGGGAGCTTGGTTTCTAGAACCATGACCACGTCTGGATGGTAAGTACGTGCGAAGAGTCAGAGCTCAGAAAGTTTCGCACGAAGGCCGTTGAGATTGATATGTACAATGGAAAGGGACGATTTGAGGAAGAGGAATCAGAGTTGGTAGGTGAAGAGCATAAAACACAGCGAAAAGCAGTGTTATGATGCCTCACCGAACTGAGACCCGAACAGGAGAGATGCACCCACCGTTGGCATCCGAAGCACTGGACGCTGGTATGTCTCCAGTTAACATCATTGCCGCACGTGGCGCATAGGTACTTCTGAGCAGATCCAGGATTCCTCTGGACGCCGGCCCTCAGCAGGAGAATCCGAAGGAGAGACGCGGCCGGCCAGCACCTCTCCCATGACAAAAACCCTCTTCGTGGAGGGGGTGACGTCGGTTTGCACAGAGGTGATCTTCTTTCCTCCACACTGCCACGGCATGAACGTACGACATCTCGGCAGCGAACAATCACAACATCAAAAACAGCGAAAATGGGGTTTACATAGCTAAATGTGAGCTCAGACGGGTAGAACCTAACCTAAATTATTTTTCAATTGCATCATATGACCGAATTCATCAGTTATCACATGCATGCAGACAAGAAAACAAGCGGTCAGTTGAAGTAACGACGGCGACCGGTGAATGGCAGCAGCCGCGTTGAATGAGTTTCATGCAGACTGATTTCCAATCTATAGGCTGTAAAAAAAGAAATACCCATAGTTCAGTTGCGTTTGGGTGCGGAGGTTACGCGGCTCTCTGAGTTTTCACGGGGCGACGCGATTGCACATGTCAGAGCGACGCGTAAATCGCGTCGGGCAGGTATTTGGGTGTGAACGCTACGCGAATGCTGGGCGATTACGCGCGAATGCGTACGTACGCAATTTCGCGTGAACAAGAAACGGCAATTTTATCCTAGCAATACGAGCGATTTTTTTCGGAATCATTTGCGTGCATGTGATCGTAGATCTAAACTGAAGAAACGCAGCTACGAATTCGCCATTGCGCGACGTCCATTGCGTGAAGGAAGTCGCGCGAAGACGAATTGCGCGTCATTTCAAATGTATCGCGCCTCTTCTATGTGAACACACAGCGACGAAATGGGATGATAAACAAGCGCATCGATCGAGATCGTGTCGCACTCTGAAAAAGGCCTTAGAGACAGCGGAGGGCAGACGCAGGACGCGACATAGCGTGGGCAAGCACGCGCGATGAGTGAAGGGAATTTTTTTTGGGATGTCGCTATACTTCTGGTGTGCAATTAACAAGAGATCCTTTTCGGTATCCATTCCAAGAGAAAAGTGCCAATTTGGACGAAGAACGTGAATATGTCTTCTAAAGCTTCATTTAAGTACCCTGAACAAATTTGTGGATGCTTTTTCAGTGATTCCCCTAGATTGGTTAAAAGCTTTCATCTTATCACGGTGCTTCTATAAACATTTGGAGAAAACGTGCCAGATCTGACTTGAGAATTCCCCATAGGGCTGTTTGAGAGCTGTTTCGTTCAGAATAACCGTACGCAGCTCTGAGAAGCATAATCCGATTCCATGTTCAAAACTGGTCCTAGAAATTCACAGCTCTTCTTGATAGGGTCACTACTGCACAGAAGAGAGAGAGAGATATCATGATTAAGCAAAGTCTAGTCGACTATACACTACTAAAATTTAACAAAATTCTTGGAAGTCGACGTCGAGAAAACCCTTGGAATAAGATAACTAAAATAATTTTCATCAGTTATGATTTCGAAAAGTTTTCAACCGATCCTCGCGCTATCCTAGGTAATCCTAAAGGCACAGTCCAAGCTCAGGGGTCATTTTTGATATTTTACTCCAGCCGACGTGCATAGCTACCCTGCCAAGCGCGAAATCCAAATTCGCTCAAATAAGCGAGAAAAAGCAAGGAAAAAGTCGACCCCACCCCCATGGAAGAAAAAATGGGTAACGCCCACCGACAAGCTTCCGGTCTCAATAGGGAGGAGAAGCGTAGTGGATTTCGTTCCAAATCTATGTTCTTCCATTTGTTTTCGGTCTCGCTTTATTTTGTGACCTGCTTCGAAACGATATCTGAGAATAACGAGAAAAAACAAGCTCGAGACAACTCGTCCGCGAACTTCTCGCCGTTCAAATGTGGCATCTCTAAAGGGCCATAACTGTCGCAAAGGGATTGCTCTGGCTCCAGTTCATCACATTTCTATGTGCGTGGCCCAATACTCGAGCGGAGGCGGGGCATGCACCGAGACGACCACGCGGGCGCCCATATAAGGCGACCGAGATGGGGAAGTGAGATAGTTGCGGACTGCACAGCTTCGCGAAGGGAGCAGCCTAGATGGCGCCATTGAAGAGTGGCGGGTCCCCCTTGACCGAGAGCAAAGCCTAAGTGGCATCAGACGCCTGCCTAAGTGGCCAAGTCTCAGTGAAACGCCTCGGTTTGCTATTCACCTGTGTGGTACTGTATTGTAATTGATATATATTTATCTAGTGTAATTCGAGTGTTGTCTGTATTATTGTGAATCATAAACAAGTATTAATTCAAGTTTTCTGCACTGTGACAACGGTTTGATTACATGATATCTCGATACAGCTTGGTCCGGTCATCCAAACCCCTAGACACAGCCATACCAACGGCACATGGGAGCCGAACCTTTTTGGAATTGAGATATCATTTATCGACCAGCGCCCAGTCGAGACCAAGATTTCGTTATACCTCTGGAAGTGCAAATTCGACAGCCTTGTACAGTCAAGGCCGAGACAATCCGAGGTTTTGCAACACCTTCGATAGTGCAAGTTTGAAAGTGTACGCAACTGGGACACATCCGTCTAGCCTTCGACATTCAAGACCGAGAGTGTGCGATTTCGCAAGACCTCTGAAAGTGCAAGGTTGGAAGGATACGTGGCAGCAACGCGGCCGCGTCGCAGCAGTGATTGATCAAGGCGCACGCAGTATACCTTTTTGTCAACGCGTTTGTAGTGTGAGACCAAAAGGGCAAACAACTGTCTGATTGTCTTCCTATCTCTGTGTCTCTGAACTTCGAGACCAAGTCAGGCCAGGCCACGATCGACAACGATTGATTTCCGATCGCGACGCACGTGATTTTCACGCAGAGAATTGAGCAGTGAATCAACCCAAGTGTGTCAAGGGTGGATAAAAGAAGAGGAATAATTCAAAATATGGCGCAAGAAGTAGATCACGAACACATAAAGGAAGTGAATAGCGTTACAGAAGAGATGATTCAGGACGGAATAGAGCAGATCATGAAGGAACTGGAAAAGCTGCCTACGAGGTTGAGCACCGTCTTGAACGAGCGCAGAGTTTCCAAAAAGCATCGGGATGCATATGCGGAGAGCTAATCAAGATGCTAGCAGAGACGTGTTCGAAGGTGTGTGAGCTTAAGGAAGCAGCAAGTCTACACAAAAGATTCAGTGCAGATCTGTGTGAAACACTGAACGAGAAAGGAATAGAAACGGCAGAAAACTGGAAAGACTATGTGTCAGTAACGGATCAAGATAGTGAATTGATCAATGATATCTGCCAGGTGCTGAACACTAACAAGCTGCAGGTTAAAACCAAGTAGCTCAATCTTATGCAAGACGCTGAAGGGAGCAGAAAGGTCGAGAAGGAGATTGACTGGCAGGATGAGCGAACACGAGACGAACATTACAGATCAGATTTTGATTTGAATGAGATGCCAAGTATGCAATCCAGAGTACTACTGAATCAGACGCAAGATATACCACCGACGACTGATCGTGGATACGAGTCTGAGCTAAGAAGACAGCCACCTTGGGAGCCTATGTGGCGAACCAGACAACCAAGAGGAGAGCTGCTGAGATCGGGTACGCAGAACGATTTAGCTGCTCTGTTGCAAGCCATGACGTGTGCCGACCCAGGAGTTTTTAAAGGGTCCGAGGAGGAGAACTACGGTGGATTCATCAGGAGATTGAGACGCAAGTACGAAGGTGTAGTCACCAACGACGCGACATTGATAGATATTCTCGGAGATGATCACCTAGGTGAGCGAGCCAAGCACATCTTCATGACTATTCCGCAGCGAGTTCGACAGCAGGTCTTTCATGCCGTAGTGGAGGAACTAGGTTCGATGCTAGCTTGTGACTCTACAGCAGCAAGAATTCGTGCATTGACGACGTTGAGGAACCTTCGGATCAGACCAAACCAAGAAGTAGCAGACTTCTGTGTGACATTGGAGAAGTTTGGTCGAAAAGCGAACCCAGAGTACTCGATAAAAGAACGATCTATGGAATATGCGCAGACACTGCTTGAAAATCTCACAAACTGGCCCGAGTACGTTCAGTTGATCTTCTTCTTCTTTGCAGCCGCAGAAGGGTTTTTGTCATAGGTTCAAGAAACGGGCGACCGAAGTTGGATTTAACCACAAATCTATTGTCGTCAGTGAGGCTCTTCGGACAGTCGAAAAGATGAGCTGTAGTGTGGCCAGCATTACCACAATCCGGACACTCGTCAGGCTTACTGCTGTCGATCCTATGCAAGTATGACATCAGCATAGGGGAATGCCCGCAGCGCAACGAGGCGAGGGAACATCTAGCCCGCCTACCGAGTTCCATCTCGGTGTTGCTGACTTCATGTGGTGCGATCCCCAATATGGGGTTGACAGCCACCCTATTCAAGTGATCCCTGACGAAACGGGTGTGCTCCGCACGTAAAAGACGAAGACGATCTAATTGGGAGTCCGTCCATCTTTGTATATTGACTTTCTCGGGAGCATCCGCAAAAGGCCCTCTGATATCTCTATCTCTCACAGGACTCATAATCCTTCTTAGTGGGTGATCAGGCTGCTTGACGATATTAATAACCAGTTGCTGCGCTTGGAGTTGACAGTGCTCTTTAACAGGCAGAATATGGGCTTCAGCATGAAGATGCTCCACTGGAGTGCTCTTTGCACACCCAGTGGCAATCCGAAGAGCAGCATTTTGAACTCGCTGCATCTTTCTCCACCATGAATCCGATACTATGTGTTGCCATACCGGTGCTGCATACTCCAACGCCGGCTGCAAGATTGCCTTGTACGTGGTCAGGATCGTCTCCTTACTGCTTCCCCACGACGTACCTCCCAGGGCTCGTAAGACGTTGAGCTTAGCTCTCACTGTAGCCTGTTTCTGCTCAGTGTTTTTATGGAACCTCAGCGAAGGATCCAATACTAGACCAAGCAGCTTTGGGAAACGTGCGGCAGGCAGACGAGCGTCTTCCCAGTTCACCACGGGGTGAGCACAGTGTTCCTTAGGGTCAGTGGAGAAAACAGAACCAGATGATTTAGCGGCAGTGACAGTGAGCATCATATCACCGAGAAAGCTCTTCAGGGCGACGAGGTAGCTATTGATCTTGCGTGCAGCTACATTAATGTCTCTGTCCCGGCACAAGATGGTGATGTCATCCGCGTACGCAACGACTTTAATGTCACTTGGGGGGACGGGCAAATCTTCAAGGTAAAGACTGAACAGAGCAGGCGATATGACTCCTCCTTGAGGGACACCGGCAGCGATCGGGACGCTATTAGAGACATGTCCCTGGAACAGCACCTTTGCTCGGCGCCCTTTGACGAGTGCGGTTGTCCGTCGTTTCTGCCAAGGCGGGATGGTGGACCTCAAAAGCTTCTCAGACAGTATGCCCAAGTTGACAGAATCAAAAGCTTTCATGAGGTCCACGGCTACACCAACAGTGCGTTGCGGTTTACAGGCGTTGAAGCCATCCAAGACATAGCTCACAATCTCCAGCAGCGCCGTGGTGGTAGAATGTAATTTGCGGAATCCATGTTGGTGCTGCCGTTTGTTATTATGCTCGGCAAGCTCCTTCACGACCAGTTTCTCAGCGACCTTGACAATTGGTGATAAAAGACTTATTGGCCTGTATCCCTTCGCTGTGGATGGCGATTTACCAGGCTTGGGCAACGGAATGACGCTTGCCATTTTCCAGTCTTGGGGTAGGATGCACGTGCGAAATGAAGTGTTAATGACGTCAGCCAGGATTGGCATAATCTCACTCGGCAGTTTCTTCAATACCGCTGGACTAATGCCGTCCGGCCCTATAGCCTTCGAGTTGCGCATCTCTTTTACCACCTTTTCAATCTGCGCAGGCGTCACTGCTTCTTCTTCGTCCATGAGTGGCAACTTACAGAGCTCTCTTACAGTCACTCGGTTCTGTTTCCCTCTCTTAGCCTGAGTTATGAAAAAATTCTTTCCGAGAGCAGTCGCAGCCTCCTTTCCCGATTTGAAAACTCCATTCTCGAACTCGATCGTGGAATAGTTGGTGGAGGTGCTCTTGCCAGAGATCTTCTTTAGAACTTTCCAAGTTGACGCTCCATCACTCTTGAAATTCATATTCTCCGTGAATTTCTCCCAACACTCCTTCTTGTGCTTGTCCAGATCTCGTTTAATGTCGCTGTCCAGCTCAGCAGTGGCCGGATCAAGGTGTTCTGCGACTCTCTTTGCATCCCTTGTCCTTATCTTTTCCAAGATTTCCCTGGTGACCTTGGGAAAGAAGGTCTTGACTCGGCCCTCCGGAATGGCGGCTTTCATTGCCTTGCGAATCGCGTCCGTCAAGTGACGTTCTTTCTGGTGCACGTTTCCATTCCATGGGTAGTCATTATAGTTGTACAATTTCGAAAAAAATGTCGAACGAACGAAAATCGAAATTTTTTCGTTCGAAATCTTTTCGAACAAACGAAAAATGAAAAAATTTCGTTCGAAAAAATTTCGAACGAACGAAAAATGAAAAAAATTCGTTCGAAAAAATTTCGAACGAACGAAAAATGAAAAAATTTCGTTCGAAAAAAATTCGAACGAACGAAAATTGAAAAAATTTCGTTCGAAAAAATTTCGAACGAACGAAAATCGAAAAATTTTCGTTCGAAAAAATTTCGAACGAACGAAAATTGAAAAAATTTCGTTCGAAAAAATTTCGAACGAACGAATTTCGAAAAACTTTCGAAATTTCGGAGGTCGAACGAACGAAATTCGAAACAAATCGAAATTTCGATTTTTTTCGAAATTTCGTATTTTTTTCGAAACTCGTCGAAAATTTCGAAATTTTTTCGAAATTTGTCAAAAATTTCGAAATTTTTTTCGAAATTTGTTCGAAAAAATTCCGAACGAACGAATTTCGAAAAGATTTCGAGAAATCGGATTTCGAACGAACGAAAATTGAAAAAATTTCGTTCGAAAAAATTTCGAACGAACGAAAATCGAAAAATTTTCGTTCGAAAAAATTTCGAACGAACGAAATTTGAAAAAAAATTCGTTCGACGAAATTTCGAACGAACGCAAACGAACGAAAAAAATTTCGAAAAATCTTTCGAAAATTTTTCGAAAATTTCGTTCGTGTACAACTATAGTAGTCATCCACATGGCGAAGTGCCACCTCCCTGAACAAGCGCCAGTCTGCAAGACAAAGATTTAGATAAGACCTTTGACGGATACCTGAATAAGGAGCAAGAGAATTAGAGAGATCGACATGGACAAAGACGGGGATATGATCACTGGACAGAGTTGTAGCGGTCGACCAAGAGCAGGCGCTGGAGAGAATAGATGATACAAGAGAGATGTCTGGACTAGAGGATCGGCCGTTGGCCGGGAGACGAGTGGGCTGATCATCGTTGAGAATGACCAGATCGCACTCCTCCGCCCATTCTTCGACGTCTTCTCCTCTAGCGTCAGTGTCAAGCGACGAGCAGAATGTATGAGCATTGGAATTGCCTGCAAAGACAACAGAGGGTGAAAGGGAGCAGTCGAACAGCTGCTTGAGTGAAGGAGTGGGGTCATAAGATTGGGGACAGGACGTGGTAGGAGGGATATAGATATTAAAAAGAGATATAGGTGTTTTAAGAGGGAGATGGATAGGTAGGTACTCGAGAGTACCGTCCTTTGGTGTGTTTGGTATGATATGAGAGGGTAGATTTGATAATACGAAAGTGGAAACTCCTCCGCCATGAGCTGACCTTGGAGCATGATAAGCAGTGTAGCTATGAATGTTAGGGTGACGAGCGTTAGCGGAAGGAGACAGCTTGGTTTCCTGAACCATAATGATATCAGGATGATGAGTACGTGCGAAAAGAGAGAGTTCAGACAGCTTGGCTCGAAGGCCGTTTAGGTTGATATGTACAATAGAGAGGGGGCGGTTGGTGAATGAGGAATCAGAGTTGCTGGGGGCAGAGCACAGAACACAACGGAAGGAAGAGTTGTGATGCCTCGCAGAACTGAGACCCGAACAGAAGAGATGCACCCACCTTTGGCATCCGAAGCACTGGACGCTTGTTTTCCTCCGTGTGACATCCTTGCCGCACGTGGCGCATGGGTACTTCTGAGCGGGTCCTGGATTCCTCTCGACGCCGGCCATTTGTAGTAGAATCTTTAGGAGAACTGCGACCAGCCAGCACCTCTCCCATGACAAAAACCCTCTTCGCGGAGGGGTTGACGTCGGTTTGCACGGAGGTGGTCTTCTTTCCTCCACACTGCCACGGCACGAACGTACGACATCTCGGCAGCGTTCAGTTTATAGGAGTGCTGCATCGCACAGAAGCGACACAAGCTTACAACGAGATCAAGCAGCTTGCAATCAGCATTGAACAGTCGAGGAAGTTGTGTTGCCCTGAAAGTAGTAGTGTAGGCCGAAGGCATAGCAATTGGAAGGAAAGGTCGAATGAAGTCTACAACCGTCGGACGGCTCGACAATCATATGGGGGTCAAGTAGCAAGACCAAGGTCATCGGTTCGAAAAGGAAGAGAAGATGTTGAGCGTCAAATGCCTCAATCCAGTAGTCGGATGGAGTCGTCAAGCGAGTCCGACTCAAGAAAAAGCTACAGGTGTTCCGGATATGGACACATAGCTAGAGATTGTTCAAGAATAACCGAAGAGAGAAGACAGCAAGAGCCGATTCTCCAGCAGTCTCCAGGAAACACATCGTCATCGATTAATGATAGAGCAAAAAATATGGCCATAAGAGCCGCAGGTTATGATCTCGTAAGAAAACAGATGATGATGGAAGCACAAATGCTCAATGTCAAGGTGCCTGCTCTGATAGATACAGGATCGATGATAAGTATTGTACCGATGAAAGTACTGGAAGAAGCGCGGAGTAATGGGTACAACATTGACAGGATTCAGCTTGTGCCGATACAAGGCCGCCGAGTGTACGATGCTTCCAATAACGAGATGGAACTCCTTGGAGCAGCGCGCATCAAGATAAAGCTCGAGAACAGCGCGAATGCTGAGGTTGCGTTCTACATTTCTCGCGAAGACGATGACGAAATTCTTCTAGGGACGAATGCGCTGGAAAGCCTGGACGTGGTGTTTAAAATAGGAGAGCAAGAGGCAGGTACAATAGAAATCTCTGAGAAAAAGAAAGGTCAATTCGAAATGTGAAGGTTGCACAATGCACCAAGAAACCGTCATCCGTGGAAGTTCTGTGTGGCAAGGAGGAAAGAAAGCCTTCAAGAGTATTTTGGCGGTCAAGTGAAGAATGGTTACACAGTGCACCTCACAAGAACAAGAAACCTCAGCAGCGAGCCGTAGCACCCGATAACCGCAATGCGGACTTTTCGTCAAGTATGCCCGATGATTGGCAAGAGACCGTCATGTCGAGGGGCAAGAAAAGTAGAGCAAAGAGTAAAAAAAATTGTAAAAGTTCCAATTCCAGAGATTGGAACTTTTACAATTTTTGCTGAGTGCGACCCCTGTAACCTCTACGACGCTACACGGAAGCGATCGCCAGAAGTACAGAAGCTAGCGATGGATCGGCCGCCGAGGTCGTCGGCTCCCCGATGGGGAGGAGTGTCGCAAAGGGATTGCTCTGGCTCCAGTTCATCACATCATTTCTATGGGCGTGGCCCAATACTCGAGCGGAGGCGGGGCATGCACCGAGACGACCACGCGGGCGCCCATATAAGGCGACCGAGATGGGAAAGCGAGATAGTTGCACACTGCACAGCTTCGCGAAGGGAGCAGCCTACGTGGCGCCAAAGAGTGACGGTTCCCCCTTGACCGAGAGCAAAGTCTAAGTGGCATCAGACGCCTGCCTAAGTGGCCAAGTCTCAGTGAAATGCCTCGGTTCGCTATTCACCTGTGTGGTACTGTACTGTAATTGATGTATATTTATCTAGTGTAATTCGAGTGTTGTCTGTATTATTGTGAATCATAAACAAGTATTAATTCAAGTTTTCTGCACTGTGACAACGGTTTGATCACGTGATATCTCGGTACAGCTTGGTCCGGTCATTCATACCCCTAGACACAGCCATACCACCGGCACATAACTCCATTCGTGGTGAGTCCTCAGCGATTCTGGAGACACTTTTGTGATCAGCGCAAAATTTTCTCCAAGATAAGCAGGAAAACAAAAATTGGATTCTGAGGTTGGACTGTGCCTTTAACAACCTGAATAATATGGATATTTCAGTATACCGATTTAGGTGGCATCTAGAGTTCTGCGAGCTGCGAGTTGCGACACGTATAAGCATATAGCTGCGTGCTCGCAGCGTCCTCGCATGCGAGCTGTCTTGCGACGAAATGATAGGGGGGCTTTCATAGTTGTTGCCGCACTGCGAGCACGCAACTCGCAGTGCGAGCGCTCTGCGACGAAATTCTCGCAGAGGGCTTTCATAGTCCTCTCGCACTGCGAGAACACTGCGACCATTTTCCCGCACGCATTGCGAGCTGCGAGAAGAATACTTCTGACTATTTTTGTCGTAGCTCGCACTGCGAGTACTTCCTGAATCATCATTTCTTTTGCCAACAAAACACTTTGTGCTGGTTTTTCTTTGTTTTTACTCATGATTGCTTCCTGTTTCCTTCCCTGTGAAGGTTTCTCTTTAGTTTCTACTCGTGATTATATCCAGTTTTGCTTTTCAATCATGGTTTTTTTGAAGTTTCAACACACAACATTTGTGCGGAAAGTGATGCGTATCAAAGAAAGGAAAAGCATTTCCAAAATATCATGTTTGTTTTTTCTACATATGCGATTGTTGTTTTGAGGGTGGTATTTTCTTCTTTTGTCGTCAAAACAGCAGGGTAGAGCCTTTTTGTACCGTCTATCTTTCTGGTGGTCAAAATTCCCAAGAAAAAATTCACGTCATATCCTGGGTGACCCTATATGGAAGTTTTAGTTAAATGGGAGTTGGAATTTTCTTCTGTTTTGTTGTAATTTTAAACGACGCTCATTACTAAAAAGGCTCAAAGACTTTCATTTTAACTTCTATGCAATGCTACTGAGCTCAAACTTCCCAATTTTTTATCGCTCCAATATCCTTAGGCCCCGTCTCCATCCGAATTTCCTGTGTTTGCATTTTTTAAGCTCACTTCATCGCCCGGCAGGACAGCAACGGAATGAAATGTAGCCCCGAAACAATACCGCGCTCCAATGCCACTCATTCCCTGATTCAATATGACGCAATGACTCATGCGCAACCCTGATTCAGGTTCCCGCACTGCCCGCAACTCGCAGACTCTGAAAGCTAGTTGCGAGAGTTTCAAGGCCACGCCCCCAACCTCTCGCACTGCGAGCAACTCGCAGCTCGCAGAACTCTAGATGCCACCTTAAGTGGACAATGTTACATTACAAGAACGTAGACCATAAATATACTTCTAAACCATGATTGAACTAAACGGTCCAATGAATTGATCTTCCATGAAAAAGCAGCCATTTCTCCAACGCATTTATATCCTATCGGCGGCTGTCATTTGAATTCCCGCGCCCGCCGCGCGGGGCCGCCGCACCGCCGTCGCGATGCGGCGGCTGCCGGCCTGGAGCGATGCCAAAGAGCTGGATGAACGAAGAAAAACGCAATCTAGGTGGTTCTTGACGACTAAACGAGACAGTCCGGATCAGGGATGTGCGTAATTACGACTAACGACTAACGGGCTTTTTGGGAGTTACGACTAACGACTAACGAAATTGAAAATATTTTCGTAAGCAATCCCAAAGTTCGTTAGAAAGCAGTCATTCAAATCCGCGCTCCAACCCAAGACTTACACCAGGATTGATACATATTGCCCTGTTCGTTGTTCTAGGTGAATGGTACAAAATAACTATAGCCTCCAGTATTCACTACTTCTACTAACACTGCTTCGCAGTTCTGGAACCCCACATTAGAACCCCAACCAAACTTTGCGCAAGGTTAGGCGCAGCATTTATGCGGCATCGCGTCGGTCGCGCTACTTTATGGTAGGCTCACTCAACCGGTTCCGGCCCTGACGGGCACCAGCGCAGGTTTTTGCACAGGGCACTATCAGAGGCGATATGGGGCGGTGCCTGAAGGCCAAAACTGCGCGCCGAAGCGAACTGTATGTGATGGTTGGATTGCAAAGGGCGCCGTCCTTTGATTCGATGTTAAGTCACAAATTCGAGATCTGCAGTTTCTATGAAGTGGTGCTGGGACCTCTCAGGAGTGAAATTTTCACTTGGGTACTAATTTCTTTCGACCTTTCCCCATTATGGGAACAAGCTCTGAATCACGCAAGCGCTCGGCTCGTGACGCTGAGCGAAGGACGACTAGTGCAAAGTCGACAATTCTCCATGTTGTCACCATCGGGTAGAACTCAAATCTCTCCTGTTCGGGTTTCAGCTCTGTGAGGCATCATAACTCTGATTTTCGCTGTGTTTTATGCTCTTCACCTACAAACTCTGATTCCTCTTCCTCAAATCGCCCCCTTTCCATTGTGCATATCAATCTAAACGGCCTTCGTGCCAATCTTTCTGAACTCTTTCTCTTCGCACGTACTTACCATCCAGACGTGATCATGGTTCAAGAAACCAAGCTCTCTCCATCCCCTACCTATCCTCATCCCAATATCCCAGGCTATACTTCTTACCATGCTCCAAGGTCATCTCTCGGCGGAGGAGTTTCTACATTCGTTCTATCCTCACTTCCCTCACACCTCATTCCCAGCACCCCCACGGACGGGACTCTCGAGTACCTCCCAATCCATCTCCCTCTAAAAACACCCCTTTCTCTCTTCAACATATATATTCCCCCTACCACCTCATGCCCCTCCTCCTACAATCCCATTCCTCTTCTCAAACAACTCAACGATTATTCCCTCTCATCATCAGTTGTTTTCGCGGGCGACTTTAATGCCCACACCTTCTGCTCGTCCCTTGGTTCTGATGCTAGAGGAGAAGAAGTCGAAGAATGGACTGAGGAGTGCGACCTGGTCATCTTAAACGATGATCAGCCCACTCGTCTCCCTGCCAACGGCCGATCTTCTAGCCCAGACATAACTCGATCTCGTCTCGTCCAACCTTTCCAACGCTTGCTCATGGTCTACCTCAACAACATTGTCTGGTGATCATGTTCCCGTCTTTGTGCACATCGATCTCTCCAACTCTCTCGCTCCCTATTCTGGTGTTCGTCAACGTTCTTATCTTAATTTAGGCCGAGCAGACTGGCGCCTGTTCAGTGAAGTTGCGCTTCGCCTATCGGCAGATTACCCGTGGAATGGAAGCGTGCACCAGAAAGAGTGCCATCTATCTGACGCAATCCGCAAGGCCATGAATGCGGCTATTCCTATCGGTCGCGTCAAGACGTTCTATCCAAATGTCAACAGAGACATCCTCGACAAAATTAGAACGAGAGATGCGAGGAGGGCGGTTAATCATCTGGACCCCGTGGTTGCTGAGCTTGACAGTGAGATCAAAAAGGATTTGGATAGACACAGGAAAGAAGAGTGGGAGAAGTTCACCGGACAGATGGACTTTAAGACGGACAGTGCAGCTACTTGGAAGGTTTTACGGAAGCTTCCGGGTAAAAGCTCACCCGCCACCGCCTCCACAGTCGAATTCGACAACGGCGTATTCAAATCAGGAAAGGAAGCCGCTTATGCGCTCGGGAAAAGTTTTTTCATCACCAGTGCTAAACGTGGTCCGCAGAATAGAGTGACTGTAAGAGAGCTGTGCCGCCTCCCGCTTATGGGCACGGCCGAAGCGTTTACTACGACGCAAGTTGAGAAGATTATAAAGGAAACGCGGAACTCTAGAGCTATTGGTCCTGATGGGATATGTCCTGCTGTCTTGCAGAAGATACCCACTGACTTACTACCGCTTCTCACTGATGTGATAAACACCTCGTTCAAGTCGTGTACTAGCCCGCAGAATTGGAAGACGGCAAACGTCGTTCCGCTGCCCAAGCCTGGCAAGCCCCAAGCTTCAGACAAGGGATATCGGCCTATTAGCTTGTTGTCTTCTTTTGCTAAAGTAGCTGAAAAGCTTATCGTCAAAGACCTAGCCGAACACAACGAGAGACAGGTGTTTCAGCATGGATTCAGAAGACTGCATTCCACCACGACAGCTTTGTTAGAAATTACTTGCTATGCAATTGATGGTTTCAACGCCTATAAGCCGCAGAGAACTGTTGCAGTTGCCTTGGATCTCACCAAGGCCTTCGACACAGTGAATCGTGGCATCTTATGAAACAACTTACTGGAGTCATCAATCCCGCCATGGCAAAAGCGCTGGATAGCTGCATTCACTAAGGGAAGACGGGCTAGAGTGATGTTCCAGAATCATGTCTCAAACAGCATTCCGATTGCAGCTGGAGTCCCACAGGGTGGCGTATTGTCGCCTGCTCTCTCAGTCTGTACCTCGAAGATATGCCCGCCCCTCCCCAAGATATCAAGGTGGTCGCTTACGCTGATGATATGACTGTCTTGTGTCGTGATCGGGACATAAATGTGGCCGCTGCTAAGATTAACGGGTACTTGACCACACTGAAAAGCTTCTTCGACCGCAAAATGCTGAAGATTTCTGCGTCAAAGTCATCGGTATCCGTTCTCACAACAGACCCATCTGAACACAGCGCACATCCGTATGCCGTATGGAATGGAGATCGTTTGCCTGCCGCCCGCTTCCCAAAACTTCTCGGACTCATGCTCGATCCATCGCTCAAGTTCCTTAAGAACACGGAACAGAACGAGGCTATTGTTAAAGCGAAGCTTAACGTGCTTAGAGCCCTGGGCGGTACAACATGGGGTAAAAGCAAAGAAACCATTATTACGACGTATAAAGCGATTCTCCAGCCTGCACTAGAATACGGCGCACCAGTTTGGCAGCATCTAGTTTCGGAACCCTCTTGGACTAAGATGCAACGCACACAGAATGCGGCTCTTCGAATCGCCACCGAATGTGCAAGAAGTACCCCGGTCGATCACTTGCATGCTGAGACCCGCTTATTACCAGTAAGGGAGCACTGTGAGCTCCAGGCCCAACAATTTTTCATTAACATTGTCAGACAACCAAATCACCCCTCTTGAAGAGTGCTAAACCCCGTCAGAGAAAGAAAGATCAGAAAGCCATTCGCCGATGCTCCCAGCAAAGTCAATCTGCAAAGATGGCACGATTCACAGCAAGAAAGACTCCGTCTATTGCGCGAGGAGCATACTCAGTTCGTACGGTGCCATCTGGAAAAGGCGGACATTAATCCCATATTGGGGGTAGTGCCGCCCCAAGTCTGTACATCCGAGGCTCAACTCGGAAGAAGGGCCAGGTGCACCCTGGCATCACTGCGCTGTGGTCATTCTAACATGCTTATGTCCTACGCCAGCAAAATAGACAGCAGCAAATTAGATGTCTGCCCGGACTGCGGCTGCCTCGGCCATGACACTGCACATCTCTTCAAATGTCCGGAGAGACCCACCACGCTGACCGTAATGGACCTATGGACTAATCCGTTACTGTTCGCCCAGTTCCTCAACCTATGACAAAACCCTCAATGTGGCTGCAAAGAAGAAGAAGAGAAGAACTCAAATAACATCATACAGCGCCGAATGGCAAATTTTGCACTGAAAAAAAAGGCAGAGAGGTCTAAATTTTCTCGGTTTCCCATAATGTTTCTTAACATACCGAAAAAAATGACAAAAATCGATAGACGCACACTCTTGAATATTAGGTTTTTATGCATATTTTTTATTATGTATATGTAGGCTCGCAGTTTGAAATAGGTTCTCTAACGAGGTATGATTCGTGTCTTTGATGGCCACGAATGTTTTGGAAAACATACATCTCTTCATGCCTTTTTCTATTCATAGGTATTTTTTCGACCTCATCTGTGCTCATTTTCGAAGCCTAGATTTTTAACGACTAACGACTAACGAGGGTTTTGGCCGGTTGAACGACTGACGAATTACGAAACTTCTATTACGCACATCCCTGTTCCGGATGTTTCCTTCCGGGTTAATGCTTATCAAGTGGTCTCCCTATTATTCGATCTAATTAGGGTTTTGATCATCGACTGGGTCGGCAGTATTAGGAGTGTTAAGTTTTCTGAGTGCACAAGGTCCACTCATCGGAACTTTAACTCGTTGTTATGAGCAATTTTGAGCCTGAATCATAGCTGTAGAAGTACATTGAAGCATTTAATTGCTGTAAACCTCATGTGCACTAAATTCCTTCTTAGCATTGCTTCTAGCGAACTACGTACCGTTGTATCGAGCAAACTTCAGTATTCCGTTGTATATGTTTGCAGGAATATGATGTGCATGGTAGAGAAATGCGTCTAGTTCTTATCAAAGGTTTCGGCACACTCATATCGCACTGCGGAAAATCTCCAAGTACCAAAAATCGCCTCTGAGTTCCAATACTTTTATCGACAACACTTTTTTAATGCTACCTAACATAATCATCCTGTTGCAGATACAGCTGCATGGCTGATTAGAGTAAGGGTAGGAACTTGTGTTTCCCATCAACCAATCGGCAATGTCTCAGGGTGTGAAGATCTCTGTCGATTGGCCGACAGAAGGATTGACCCCGACCAGGGATGTGCGGAATTTTCTGTTTTCTGCCCATTTTGGCCATTTTTTTCTGTTTTCTGTTTTCTGTAAAAATAGGCAAAAATGGACAGAAAACAGAAAAAAAACGTGTACCGCGATTTGCAGCAAGACTGTTTTTTTGGATTTTTCAAAGCTAAGTCAAAAGGGTGAGGATGTACTTCACCCAGGCTCTCTGTAGTTGTACCACGCTAGAAACTTTTATCTCTCTGTAGTGGTTATCCATTAGGGCATGTGTGGCGTTGTGGGAGGAAACGTTGCTGTTCGCTGTACACGGTCGGGGTCGATCCTCGCCGAGGTGAACCGAACCAACCAACCCTCCAGGATCCTTCAATTTGGAACAAAATTTTTGTAGGGAGATGAAGGCACTCAAAGGGTTAGTCGGCTGGCCCCCGCAACCCACTAAATAAGCACGAAACCCATTCCTCTAAAAAAAATGTGCCGCGTCAGTGCCGGCAAAGTACCGCGATCCTCGACTGTGCCGCGATAGTTCCGCGATAGTGCCGCAGCGGCTCCGTGATCAGACGATTCTGCTACCGTGCCTTGAGCCTCGACATCGCGGCGATAGTACCGCAGCAGCTCCGCGTTAGAACGTTAGGCTCCGCGAGGATGCAGCAGCGAACTCGCGTGGAGTTCGATGCACTGTCCTGTGTGGTAAAAAGAAATTGTCGCCGATTCAACATACCCAAGTTTGAGGTACATTCCGTGTTTCCTTGTGCGCAAAAGCGGCGGTAACCTCTGTCCTTATCAGACAAAGGACGTAACGACCGCAGGTGCGAATTTTTGTTCTTACACTTAGACCCCTCTAGTTGTCTTATAATTCTTAAATCACTTCATAGCAGACACTCTCCCAAAGCCGCTGCGGCGTTATCGCGGAGCCAAAGTGGTGCTGTCGGGTCCCTGCTATAGCTCCGCGGTAGTGCCGCCGCGGCTCCGCGATAGTGCCGCTTTGTTGCCTGCACGCGCCAAACGCGGCACTATCGCGGAGCCGCAGCGGCAATTTCTCTCAGAGTCAAGCCTCTACGAATACCCGCTCCCCAACGTACCCGCTTTGATGGACGGGTAACGTTGGCCCAAACTGTACCATGACGTGTTTTAATTCACTGCAACGCAGATGGTATAGAATTCAGTGAAAATGAAGCGCCAAAAAATTGATGGTGAGCCCATGAGGCAGATGATAATTCTGCCACAGAGGTACGAGAGGCTCTCAACGGTGGAGCGAACGGCGCCTCAGGTCATTTATACTCTAACGGCACAGGTGGTACGGGCGTGACTATCAGCTCTGAGGAGTAGTACAGTGTTCAAATCAGCAGTTATCCCGCAATAAAAGTCAAAATATGTACACTCAGGAACGGAAAGCTCGCTAAGACTTCAATGCGTACTCCTTGTACAGACATGTGTATTGAGCTTCTAATAAACAATCGAGCTTTTATTGTCTGGGAAAAGGAAGGTTTGATGAACATTTGTCACCTCATCGCACTCATAATATGCAATTCTTGAGCGTCTCTACTTTTTGCTCTGGCCAACTGCAAGGTTTTGAAAATTCAGTGAAAGAAGCATAGATCACTCAAAAAATGTAAGAAAAAGCTCAATAATGTTTTGAAAAATTTCGTTTAGTGTACGCTGAACATGGTTTATTGATTTTTAAAAATTTTCTGTTTTCTGTTTTCTGCCCATTTTTGGAGATTTTTTTCTGTTTTCTGTCAAACTAGATTTTCTGTTTTCTGTTTCCAAAAATAATTTTTCCGCACATCCCTGACCCCGACCGTACTCCTATCTACCCCTATTTAGGAATATGAATAGGTCTGAGCACGACAGTGCTTCTTCATCCAGTTTGTTACTCAGCTTATCAGAGGAGATCAAGCATGCCTCCTTCTACACAAAGAAGTGGAGCCGAACCTTTCTAACAGCTTAACCTTTGAGGTTTGGCTTGATCCTCGTTCTCATTCCTTACGCAAGTTCAGTGGCGTGCCGCAGGCAAGGTTCGTACGCATGATACGCTCCGCATTGCTGCGCAAAAGTCACTTTGCTCCATTGCGTCCGTGCCGCGCGAACGCTGTTCTTCCCTTGATCATTGTCTCTTCTCTTACTCCACACACGCACGCACGCGAGACAGGGGAATTTTTCTTGAAAAAAAAACGGGAAGAATAATCTTGCCAGCACACTCTTCCTCACTATATCATCCTTGCGTTGGCTAAGATTGGTGAGGAAATGCTTTTGGAAGCACTGTATTCCAGCGTAACAAGATTTTGAAGAAGGGCCCTGAAGGTAATTTTGCAGTTCTCAATTATCGGTGAGGTTGTGTGACGAACAGAGCAGTCGATGGTAGTGGTCGACATCTCGGGGTGTTAACTTCGTGCTAAAACTTGGAGGTCGTCTCGCTTTGAATACCCATTTTCTACCACCCCATTTAGCTGTATACAGCGAAAGAAGTTCGCATGGGAATCGAAGCGATAATTTACTCCAAAATAACGCTCACAAGTGTCGTTGAGGTCCGCCAACGGGTAAAAGTTATGGAGTGTAGACGTTGTGCACCCAGAAAATATATCAGACCTATTATTGGCGACTCAGTGGATAATCAAACCTCAATTAGGTCCAATAATAAGCAGTAGCTTGTTTACTAACGTCATCCAGGTGTAAAGCGGCCGAATTATGTCGATTAGCCGTCAAAAACCAACTCGAAGCGCGTTTTTCTTCGCTCATCCAGTTCTTTGGCATCGCGCCAGGCCGGCAGCCGCCGCGTCGCGACGACAGTGGAAGTAGAAGTAGCCCATTTCCTGTCACTTTAATTATGCAATAATGAATTTGAAATGTAAAAAAAAGAGAAAAAGAATTAAAAAATAAATAAAATTTAAAAAAATCAAAAGATTTAAAAAAACAAAATAAAAAAAAAATAAAGATTTTAAAAAATCATAAAAAATAAATGAAAAAAAAATCAAAAAAAGAGGGTGGAAAAAACCCCCCACTCAGGGATCCTCCAAAGAAGAGGATCCCAGAAATGTTGCTTCGATGACGTCGTCAATATGCCGGAAATTGGATCCAGGATCAGTGTGTATGGTGGATGATGGTCAACAACAACAACAACAGTGCGGCGACTGCGCGCGGCGGGCGCGGGAATTCAAATGACAGCCGCCGATAGGATATAAATGCGTTGCCATTTTTCACACTCTTGAAGTGAAAATTCATCTAGAGGGGAACTAAAACTGTTGAAACTTGCACTCACAAGGGGGGACATTCCGATGTAGACGTCCTGAAGAAAGTTCTTCAGAGAGGCGTGGAGGATGGATAGAGTAACAATAATGAATGTTGGATATTCTCTACGAGCCCTCCAGTGGACCAAAAAAAAGAAAGAAAAAAAGCCAGTCGAAACTAGCTGAGACTTCCTATTCAAAGCAGATGGATTTAAAGGCAGAGTTCAAGCTCAGAGACGAAATCCCTGTTTTCTACATCATTGTGGAGCAGACCCACCTTATATAACACCTGCCAAGTGCGAGCTCTTCATTCCTCCGAATAAGGGAGATATAGGAGGAAGCCACCCTGTGGCGCCCACATCCGGAAGCCACTTTGGCACACCCCCTTTTACGATCTTTCGAGCTCAACAGTGGCGAGATAAGCGATGTTTTCTGATCCATAGTCCCCCTCTTTCCTTCATTCTCAGCCTCTCTCTTTATTCAGGTCGGCTCTCATACATCGCTTGCAATTGACGGAAATTACAAGCCTCGTACAACTCTCACAACATGCTTCCGCACCTCGATTTTTGAGGGGCCATAACTCCGTTTCCAGAGGGTCTTGTGCGATTGCAGAGACATCATTGGAACCACCGCGGGACCGTTTTCAAGACAGGCACGTTTCCAGAGGGTCTTGTGCGATTGCAGAGACATCATTGGAACCACCGCGGGACCGTTTTCAAGACAGGCAAGAAAACATAAAAACGATTCTGAGGTTGGACTGCGCCTTTAAGCGCTCGGCGCACGTATAACTACAAAAAAAAAGCCCTATACAAGATTTGACTATTTGATTCCGGCTCACTTGTGAGATATATGCCGTTTCCTAGCTCACTGTGCATTTGATTCCTTTGATCATTCAACTGAAGTAGCACTAGCCAGCAAGCAGAGATGGCCGAGAGGATAACGCTGCGGAATACGAAACGACGAAGGAATGCTGGGGTTGCGTGTTCGATTCTCTCCATGCAACTTCCGCAAATTTGGCTGGGCATTAGTTCGATTGTTTATCCCGAACTTTCTCGTTCACATTTCAACTTGTTTTTTTTTCGATCTCATTGAATACCCAAAGAATCCCTGTAGAATATGAGAATTTACTCACCTTAATCAAAAATTATTAACCTCACCTTCTTGTACTAACATCTCGGGTTCATAAATAAATATTGTAATGTGAGCACCTTCTAACTCTTTATCATTTATCTTAAAGGCACAGTCCAACCTCAGAGGTAATTTTTGATATTATGGTCCGGTCGCCGCCTATAGCAACCCTGCCAAACGCGAAACCTCAATTCGCTCAAATAAGCGAGAAAAAGCCAGGAAAAAGTCGGCCACGCCCCCTTGAAAGAAAAATGGGTAACGCCCACTGCAAGGTTTCCGACCTCAATAGGGAAGAGACGCGGGAATGATTTCATTCAAAACCTATGTTCTTCGATTTTTTTTTGGTCTGGCTTTATATTGTGGTCTGCTTCAGAACGATGGCTGCGAATAGCGAGAAAATACAGGCTCGCGAAAACTCGTCCGCGAACTTCTAGCCGTTGAAAATTGAGATTTTTGAGGAGCCGTAACTCCGTTCGTAGTGAGTTCTGTGCGATTCTAGAGACACCATTGTGATCAGCGTGACATTTTCTCCAAGACAGGCAGAAAAACGAAAAATCGATTCCGAGGTTGGACTGTGTCTTCAAAGGCAGCAGACGCGCTCAAAAAAGGCATCGATTTCATGACATACATCAAAGGTTTGGACCAGGTTGTATTGGGAACTGACGAAAAAACGGACGAAAACGGTGCGCAAATAGAGGAATAACGGTTATTTTGTTATGAGGTGAAAGTGGACGAGTTTTACGGCGCGCGGTTGAAACGGCGAATATTAGCAACAAAACGGTTGAGATAGAGATGCCGATATACTCTTACAGCGTGTACTGGAACGTTAACCTCGTTGAAAGCATCAAACACCAGCGAAAGGGATCGTATTAGTACTATCAATCTGGACGAGTTTGTATTTTGGGGCGGGGTCGCAGAAGCACAGGGGCGGGGTTGCAGAAATTTATCGATTTGCATTGCTGAAATTTAGTAGTTTTGACTCGTTTTTGACGCTTCCAACGGCGTGAGCAGTCTACTAGGAGCCATGCGACTTCAGAACGTAGTTATCTCGACAACTTTTTCGAGCGTGTCTGCTGCCTTTAAGTAAGAAAAGCACATGTTTTGAACACATAGACGTCGTAGCGAACCTGAGTAGAGAAAGCGGTCACTGTATGAAGCATAGCGATGAACCTTTATCTTTAATCAACCTGGCCGCAATTTTCATTTTCAGAAGAGACAATCGGTTATCTAATACAGTTGCAAACCTTTAGTCGAAAACTTCTTAACTTGGGTCGATCGCGCGGATTTTTTTCCCGATTTTCTATAGAGTTCGGAGGTGAGTATAAGGCGTAAAAAAGTCGAAAGAAATCCCTACATTGATCCAAATAAAGTATAGTTGTAAAATTTCGAACGAACGAAAAAAAATGAAAAAAAATCGTTCAAAAAAATTTCGAACGAACGAAAAAAAAATTTCGAAAAATCTTTCGAAAATTTCGTTCGTGTACAACTATAGAAAAAAGCAATTTAGGGTAGACGGTTGTCATATGGAGTAGCAATTTTTGCCAACGAAAAACCAAGAGCAAAGAAATGGCGGCCGCTTGAAGGGATTGCGTCCACAAATTCTCCTCGCATTTCCACTTTTTCGGGCTACTGGAAGATCCGTAGAGAAAACCCAACATACTGTAATGTTACTCTATCCATCTCCCACAACTCTCAGGAGAACCTTTCTAAGGACGTCCCCTACCTAGGGAGGTCCACCCTTATCGATGTATTATCTTATTATTTAATCCTTTGTGCATAAATTCTCAAGTATAAACGTCACGAACAATTAAAAAATATGTGCAAATAGATAGACCATGTTCGAAGAACCGTTCTGTGACGTTGTGTAATTTATATGCGATAATAAATTACCGGAAGCGAATAAATAAACAAATAAAATAGATCCAAACCTATCGTTGAACTTGTTTTGCCAGAACTCTTCAGCCTCCCTCTTTGTTATCCGAAATCGGTCTCCTACAAAAAGGGATCAAAATCTAAATTGAGAATAAGATAACAGAAGATATCAACCTATGAAATTTCCATCAGGGAACTCGGCCTTCAGTTCGAAAAGCATATGAGAGAATATTAAGGAGAGTTTCGTCAAAGTACGCCTTTCTTGAGATTGTTCCTCGAATATAGCATTGGTTTTGAACAACTTCAGCACCTGAATGCAACCTGCACACAACAAGAGGTAGTTAAATATCTAAAAACGAAGATGTGTCCAAAAGAATTTTATACGAGTTTTAACCCGAAAAAACATGTCTGTAAAAGAGCCTGGACGTTAAAGGCGGTGTTCACGATGAATCTCATTTCTGAGTTTTCAGTGTAACACTACGCTGGCAGATTCTGGAGGGGATGGGATCGAAGAAAGCATCGAAAACGGGCCAGTAATCGATAAAAACGACGGCGAAGTGAAGATTTCATCAGCCCAGTACGCCTGCCCATAGCCCATCCCGCCCCATTCTGACGAGCTTCTGGCGCCGCGGACGTTTTAGATGGCGAATTGCCAAGAAACTCTGTCATGTCCTCCCTGATCGATTCGCGCACATTTCGCCATTAGCGCAAGCTTGCGGAAACTAGCAGGGATTGTGAACTCGTCCGTTACCCTAATCATGTACGTACGTTAGAAACCACTATTTTAGATCATTCTGAGAGCTTTTCTTCGCTATTTTTTCATTATTCGATAGCTCACGACTGAACAACCCCATTTTTTGATCGAACTCGAATATGATAATCTTCGTGAACACACCTTTTGGAGGCAGTGTTTGCAATACAAACAGCCATCGAGTTTTCACCGGAAATTGAAAGGACTGAGGCCCCTTGCTGAAACAAAGTTAAAAAACAAAACGGCTAAGAGTAACACATCAGTGGCCCTATACTGCCCTAAGCATAAATAAGCTATACCACCACAGTCCACTTGCTCTGTGGCTACTGAGTGGGTGGGCGGAACGGGCTTACCACATTGAGGTTTTGGAACCATCTAGGGCAATGTATTGCTCGTTTTTAGCCGTTTTTTTTTTTCAACAATGTTGTAGCTACTGACCTCGGACCATTCGATTTTCGATGTTGTTATGGCGAACACAGGATTACAAGAACGCTCGACCCGATCAGAAGGAAATCAGGACTACCGTAATCCTATGCGTAGGATAAATAGCGTCCACTCCATGACTACGGACTTTGCCATTCATCTTACGGCAGCAACTACTTTCTGGTGTGTGGCTTCTCACCGTTGTATATTTCAAGCAGGAAATCTTGTCGCTTTCCTTATCGCGACAAAGTTGCATTTCTTCACGATGGCAATGAAGCTTATTTCAATGATCAATTGATTTCTACACACGACTTTGTACGGTGAGACTCAACAGCGCCTGCCAGCCGCCGCGGCCGGCGCTGTTGAGTCTCACCGTACACAGAGCTGTAAGGATGTCTACAGCTGTTAGAGGGATACTGAACGATTCAGGAAGAGTTATAGAGCGATTCACAAGGTCAATATGGAAAAGCGGAAAGGAATAAAGCATTTGCTTTGATTGGAAATTTCTTTTTTTTTTGTTTTTGAATTTCTATGGGTTTAATATTTTGTTGCTGTATTTGTATTTGTTTGTTATAAGTCTCTCGTGCATAATGACATAGAATAAAATAGAGCAATAAAGAAACTAGGAAATCGTCATGAATTTTAGATGCAGAAGCCTACACAAGAGCAATAGGGCTTCAAACAGGATCAGTCATCCTCACTCAAAAAGTAAAAACGCATTGATCTAATTGTAAGTAGTAAGATATGTTTGAGGCGTCCACGGTCACTTATCACCCCACCACGGCGCGGCAGCCTCCGTCTCGCGCGAGGAGGGCGAGCGCAGAGAAAGAGAGTCGGCGCGCAGCCGGGCTGCCGAACGAGCCCGCCGTCAGCAGCTGGTCGGCGCGATGGATGCTATACAAGGATTGCACGGAGTTCGGTGAATAATTTCGTAATTGTTTTGACTTTCACGTGAACAGCTGACATCAGTGTGTTCACTCGATAGGTGAAGATGCTTGCCGTCGCTTCCCTACATTTTCTCAATAAAATTGTTGCTTATCTAAAAAAAATTCTGTGGCTTCACGCTGTTTGTCAAAATCGTGTTCCTTCTCAAAACCATTCTTGGTCATGGTCATTTTGATCGAATAAAACAATAATCAATTTATGAAGAGAGACTTCTGCTTTAGGTACAAATCATTCCGTTACCAGTTTGGTATGAATACCA
This sequence comes from Aplectana chamaeleonis, assembly GCA_029168955.1. Classification (NCBI taxonomy): domain Eukaryota; kingdom Metazoa; phylum Nematoda; class Chromadorea; order Rhabditida; family Cosmocercidae; genus Aplectana; species Aplectana chamaeleonis. The sequence continues at coordinate 113,896 of JAPDOI010001657.1, forward strand.
ATGTAGGCCAAATAGTAGCTATGTAGGAAAAAGTTTCAGTTTTCTCAGAGATTTCAATTGAGGTAATACTTTTACGTATGCTAAGTTAAATGGAACTAATTTTTTTTCTAGCTCCGTAGTATAGTTTTTGAATAATTCAGATATGAGTTGTTTCGCCCCTATCCTTACACAATTCTTATCCCTAGCTGCACGAAGCTTTCCAGTGAGAAAGGTGCTGAAAGTTTCAATCATATAAATTACCAACAAACACTGAGGTGACAGTGTATTTCAAGAGAACATACTTTTTGTTTTTGTAATATTCGATGTTTTTATTATGTTTTTTTCTGCAAACAATACATATAATAATCTTCCGAGAGCTCCATAACCAGGAATTATGTTTCGGGAGATCCACCCCACCGTTACTGAATGTTAAATTATATTTACCGATTTTCTCCATCTTTATACTTAAAGCAGTTATTTCCCGGTGTGTGTGTGTGTGTGTGTGTGTGTGTGTGTGTGTGTGTGTGTGTGTGTGTGTGTGTGTGTGTGTGTGTGTGTGTGTGTGTGTGTGTGTGTGTGTGTGTGTGTGTGTGTATATGTGTATCCCGCGGATCTTGGGAATGGCCGAACAGAACTGTTATGAAATGGTACCAACGTTCAGGTGGGTAGGACATACATCAATTACCAGAAAATTAGCCTGTCTCCTCTTGGGCGCCACGGGGCACCCGTGTTTGTCCGTGGAGCGCACTTTTGGCCGTGGGTCATGAAAACCTCAATGAGTGCTAGAAGGGCTACGCTGTAGTCGAAGCTACAGGTCTCGAGTCGTATAGTTAGTGTACGAAACGCCTACAGAATCGCTAGGGTTTGGGAGTGTGCAGGACGTCATAGAAAGTGTGCAGGACCCCAATGCGGGTGTGCTGGACGTTAAAGAAAGTGTGCAGGACCCCAGTGGGAGGGTGCAGGACGTCATAGAAAATATGCAGGACCCCAGTGGGAGTGTGCAGGACGTCACAGAAAGTGTGCAGGACCCCAGTGGGGGTGTGCAGGACGTCAAAGAAAGTGTGCAGGACCCCATCGGGGGTGTGTAGGATGTCATAGAAAGTGTGCAGGATCCCAGTGGGGTGTGCAGGACCCCAGTGGGGGTGTGCAGGACGTCATAAACAAAGGGTGCAGCACCCCAGTGGGGGTGTGCAGGACGTCATAGAAAATGTGCAGGACCCCAGTGGGAGTATGCAGGACGTCATTGGGGGTGTGTAGGATGTCATAGAAAGTGTGCAGGATCCCAGTGAGTGTGTGCAGGACGACATAGAAAAAGAGCAGGACCCCAGTGGGAGTGTGCAGGGTGTCATAGAAAGTGTGCAGGACTCCAGTGGGAGTGTGCAGGACGTCATTGGGGGTGTGTAGGATGTCATAGAAAGTGAGTAGGACTCCAGTGGGGTGTGCAGGACGTCACAGAAAGTGTGCAGGATCCCAGTGGGGTGTGCAGGACGTCATAGAAAGCGAGCAGGACCCCAGTGGGGGTGTGCAGGACGTCATAAACAAAGCACCCCAGTGGCAGTATGCAGGACCTTATTGGGAAGGAGGGGTGTGCAGGATGTCACAGAAAGTGTGCAGGACCCCAGAGGGGGGTGTGCAGCAGGGGTGTGCGTTAATGAAAATTATTATTTTTTCGTTGAGCGTTAATCGTTAATTTTCGAAAAAAACGCGTTCACCCGTTAATGCGCCAACACGTTAATTTTGCATTTCGTTAAACCATTAAAAAGAAAAACATTACCAAGTAAAAAATCAACAAATCATCAGATCTCCCATATCAATCAGTGCCATACAGAGTTCGGCGCGGGCCAGAGCCCCACATGGGGTTTTGATCTCCGGAGATGTCTGAACTTCGGAGGAAGACCCAATGGACAATTGTGTATGTGAGTGAAAACCGCCCGGAGCAGTTTTTCACATGGGATTAAAATATGCATCGCAATTTGACTGAAATGCTGTTTGAACTTAGTTGTGAGTGACGGTGTTCAATTAGGAAGCTTAGGGTGAAGTTATCGTGAAGGTGTTCTCAAAATGATAAACAAGACATATGAATCATCAATGTGGAGTGCCTAAAGCAGTTTGCCTACTGAATGCTGAATGATTTCTGCGAAAGATTCTTATGAGTCAGTAGAGTTGATATTTGAGTTGAGCGTGGTCGATTTACGCTGCGCAAAAAAATTTCACGTTCAAGATTGAGTCCGAGCACCGCTAAAATATGAAGACTAACAAGTCTCTTAGGTGTGGTCCCTTCGGAAGTCGGCAATTTTGAAAACTAAGAGTCACGGGAGTAGTATATTTGAGTCCAGTGTGGCTGATTTATTCTATGGTGAGTTTCGGCGTTTGAAAGAAACGCCGAAGACCGCTACACTGATAGAGGAAGAAGATAAAAAACATCCAAGTTCACGAATCTAAACTATGGTTTTAAAACTGCAGTAACTCAAGTTTCAAATTAGGCACCTGGAAAAAATCCTAGCTTAAGGAAACTACACTCTGTACCCCACCGTTTGGAGCCTACGGCACCTCTGGAGTGTGCCCTTTGCGAAAATTTTCCTGGTGTGGGTTCTGTGTCATTATTCGCGTTTTCTCAGTACTTATTTTGTCAGATGTGGACCAACAGTGCATTTTAGAGAAGAACCCACAACAGGTTAATGTTCTTAAAGGCACAGTTCAACCTCAGCATCGTTTTTATGTTTTCTTGTCTATCTTGGAAACGGTTCCACGCTGATTCCAATGATGCCTCTGAAATCGTGAAAGACCCTCTAGAAAAGGAGTTAGGGCCCTTGAAAATTTCAGCTACGGAAGCAGGGTGGACGAGTTGTCCGAGCTCTGTAACTTTCGCAATTTGCAACCGATGTGTGCGAGCCTACCTGAACAAGGAGAGAAGTTGAAAATGGAGGGAAGAGCGGGACTTTTGATCGGAAACCATCACTCACCTCGCCACTGTTCAGCTCGAAAGATCGTAAAAAGGGCGTGCCAAGGTGGCTTCCGGATGTGGGCGCCCCAAGGTGGCTTCCTCCTATATCTCGTTTAATCGGAAGAATTGAGAGCTCGCACCTGGCAGGTGCTATATAGGGTGGGTCTACATCACAATCATGTGGAAATCTCAGATTTCGTCCCTGAGCTTGGATTGTGCCTTCAAAAGGCTCTCTTCAGATTTGCAGAAGGTTGCAGACGGTAGAGTATAATGTCTTGTTTCTCAAAGCCAGGATTTTTCCAAATAACTCATTTACTACTCAACTTTCTCACAATCAGACGGTGAAATTTCGTACGCAGAGTAAATCAGCGAGCTTGACTCAAATATCCGACTCTCGTTACTAATAATTTTCAAGATTGCCCACTTCCGGCGGGACCACACCTGAGAAAGTGTGAGCCCATACACTGTAGCAGTGTTCACCCTCCATCCTAGACGGTGAAAGTGTTGACAAAGGGTGTATAAACCCTGCTTGACTCAAATATCCTGCTATCGTGATCCGTACTTTGCATAACAATGAAGTTCAAGCGGAATCGAACTCCCTTCCCCTCAAACATTCGCATTCTATTACACAGCATAGACTGTAACCAGTTATAACGTAATGCACCAAAAGTTGCACATCTAATTGCCAATGAGAAGCTTTTGGTCAGAGACAGATGTGCTTGAAACTCATGGCAGCACAACCGCTTCCGCTCAGCCTGTGGCAAGCGTTTTGCATTAGAATTCATGCATATTGATCTTCTGCCGACCTCTTCTCATTGATAAGTACCTGCACGAAATTTGCTGGACTGCACTATACTTACACTTTTGCATTTTAAGCTCCTCTCTACAAAAATGCGATGGGCGCTGTTCGTCCTTACACACATACGTACTTTTTCGCATAGCACTGACTCCACCAATTTAATGCGACAAGAGTAATTTAGCTGCAATCAAACACTAGGGGCAAACCTGCTAGATAAACACTGTTTGAACACATCAGCTCTAGGTGGGGAAAGGGAGGGGTAGAACACGGTAAAAACTTGACCTTCTCACGCTCCTAGGGAGGGGGTTCTGAGCGAAATTAACATTGGAGTGGGGTTCTGAGCAAAACGGGCCGACCCACATCCCGTGCAGTAACCTGGTGCCATAATTCTACGAAAATTAACGAATTATAGATTAACGTGATTTCAAGACTTTTTCGTTAAGCGTTAAGCGTTAATCGTTAATTTTCGAGAAAAAAAACGCGTTAACTCGTTAATGCGTTAACACGTTAACGTTACAGCGCACAGATCTGATGAGCACTGTGCACCGCATTATCAGTGGAAAACACGGTGACGGATGATTTAGAGACATAGACCGTGAGCATTCTGCTGTCGAGAAAACATTCCAACCCGATCAAGTAGTCATTGATCTTACTGGCGGCTACATTCATGTTACGATCTCGGCACAGAATAGTAATATCATCCGCGTATGCAATGATCTTGATGCCTTGAGGGGGAGCGGGCAGATCTTCAAGGTGTAAACTGAAAAGTGAAGGCGATTAAATTCCTCCTTGAAAGACACCGACCGCTATAGGGATGCTATTTGAGTCATGCTCAGGAATAGCACATTTGCCCGACGTCCTTTAGTGAAGGCGGTTATCCACCGCTTCTGCCAAGGCTTAATGGTAGACTTCAACAAACTCTCTGATAGTATGCCTAGTTGGATAGTGTCAAATGCCTTTGTTAAGTCGAGGGCCACACCAAGAGTACGCATTGAAGGATTCTTGACATTGAAGCCGTCCAGAACATAGCTCACAATTTCCAACAAGGCCGTAGTGATGAAATGTAATTTACGGAATCCTTGCTGATGCTGTTATATGCTCTTATGCTCGGCCAGCTCCTTCACAACCAGTTACTCGGCAACTTTGGCGATGGGTGAGAGCAGACTGATCGGCCGGTACCCGTTAGCCGTGGATGGTGACTTTCCCGGCTTGGGCAGTGGAACAACACGAGCGACTTTCCAATTTTGGGGTATTGTACATGTACGAGAAGATGTATTTATGACGTCAGCAAGAAGGGGCAGTAGTTCACTAGGCAATCTCAGGACTGCTGGGCTCAAACCGTATGACCCTATTGCCTTCGAGTTACTCATATCCTTTATCACCTTCTCGACCTGTGCAGGCGTGACTGCTCCATCTTCATCCATGAGCGGCAATTTACAATTTTATGTTCCCGCACAGTTATTCATTATGTTTCTCTCTTTTGGTTCTAGTGATGAAAAAATGCTTCCCAACAGCATTTGCGGCCTCCGTCCCTGACTTGAAGACTCCACCTTCAAATTCAATCGTGGAAATGTTGGCGGAGGTACACTTTCAGGAGATCCTTTTCAAAGCCTTCCACGTTGCTGCTGCATCATTTCTGAAGTTCGTCTTCTAAGTGAACTTTCCCCAAGTTTCCTTCATGTGCCTCTCAAGGTTCCCCCTGATATCATTATCCAGCTCAGCGATGTCTGAGTCAAGGTGATCTGCAGCTCTCTGCCTCCCCTGCCGTTCTTCTTCTTCTTTGCAGCCACATCGAGGTTTCTGTCATAGGCGGAGAAACTGGGCGACCAGTAGTGGATCCGTCCATAGATCCATTGTGGTAAGCGTGGTAGGTTTCACCGGGCAGTTAAATAAATGTGCTGTATCATGGCCGATAGTACCGCAGTCCGGACAAACATCAGTTTTGCTGCTGTCAATCTTGCTGACGTAGGACATGAGCATTGTCGAGTGACCGATGCGAGTGTGCATCTAGCCCTTCTTCCGAGTTGAGTCTCGGATTTGCAGACTGGGGGGCGGTACTCCTCCTAGTATGGGATTCACCGCCGCCTTCTCGAGATGGCACTTTACGAATTTGGTGAGCTCCTCGCGCAGAAAACGGAGTCGTTCTTGCTGTGAGTCGTACCATTTCTGCAAGTTGACTTTGCTTGGAACATCGGCAAATGGCTGTCTTTTAGCTCTCTCTCTCTCTAACGGGGTTGAGCACTCTCCAAGACGGGTGCTTTGGTTGTTTTATAATACTGATACGGAAATGTTGGGCTTGCAGCTGACAGTGCTCCTTAACTGGTAATAAACGTGTTCCGGCATGCAAGTGCTCAACTGGGGAACTCCTGGCACAACCGGTGGCGATGCGAAGAGCGGCATTCTGTACGCGTTGCATATTAGTCCAAGAGGAATCCGAGATTAGATGCTGCCAAACCGGTGCGACGTACTCCAGTGCGGGCTGGAGAATCGCCTTCAACGTAGTGAGTTTAATTTCTTTGCTGCTTCCCCATGAGGTACCGCCCAGGGCCCTGAGTACATTGAGCTTGGCTTTGACGACCGCCTGCATCTGCTGGGTATTTCTATGAAACTTGAGCGACGGATAGAGCACAAAACTGAGCAGTTTTGGAAGTCGCGCAGCGGGTAGACGGTCTCCATCCCACTCTACGTCCAGATAAGCGCTGTCCTCAGAAGGATCCGTTGTGAGAAATGATACTGACGACTTGGATGCAGAGATTTTTATCATCTTCTCGTCGAAAAGGCTCTTCAGTGCAATCAGGCACTCATTGATCTTATTGGCGGCCACCTCTATGTGTCGATCTCGACACATAAAAGTAATGTCATCTGCATACGCGACAACCTTGATATCCTGTGGCGGCTCAGCTCAGGCATACCCTTGAGGTACAGACTGAAGAGGGCTGGCGATAGGACAGCGCCCTGCCGGACTCCAGCTGCGATAGGAATACTATTGGAGACATGGTTCTGCAGCGTAACTCTGGCTCATCTGCCCTTGATGAATGCCGATATCCAGCGTTTCTGCCACGGCGGAATTGATGATTCCAGTAAGTTGCTTGCCAGAACTCCATGGTTAACTGTGTCGAATGCCTTGGTGAGATCTAAGGCAACAGCCACAGTTCTCTGTGGCTTCTCAACATTGAACCTATCGATGGCAAAGCTTGTAATTTCCAGCAGAACTCTCGGGGTGGAATGCAGCTTTCTGAAGCCGTGCTGAAACACCTGGTTCTTATTATGCTCTGCAAGGTCCTTTACGATCAGTTTTTCGGCTACTTTAGCAAAAGAGGACAGCAAACTAATGGGGCGATATCCCTTGACTGAAGCTTGAGGCTTGGGCAGCGGCACGATGTTAGCTGTTTTCCGATTCTGCGGGATAGTGCACGAACTCAACGAGGCGATTATCAAGTCAGTGAGAAGCGGAAGGATTCCAGTTGGTAACTTCAACAAGACAGCAGGGCATAGTCCGTCAGGACCAACAGCTTTAGTGCTCCGCATATCCTTTAAACCTTCTCAACTTGCGTCGTAGTCAACGTTTCGGCCGTGCTCATAAGCGGGAGGCGGCACAGCTCTCGTACAGTCACTCTATTCGGCGGACCACGCTTGGCACTGGTGAGGAAAAATTTTTCCCGAGCTCATAAGCGGCTTCTTTTCCTGATTTGAATACACCGTTATCGAATTGGATAGTGGAGACGGTAGCAGGTGAGCTCTTACACGAGAGCTTCTGTAATACCTTCCAAGTAGCTGCACTGTCCGTCTTGAAATTCAGCTGCCCAGTGAACTTTTCCCACTCTACTTTCTTGTGTCTCTCTAAATTCTTTCTGATCTCATCGTCAAGTTCAGCAACGACGGGGTACAGATGGTTGACCGCCCTCCTGGCATCTCTTGTCCTGATCTTATCGAGGACCTCCCTAGTGACATTTGTATAGGAAGTCTTGACGCGACCGACAGGAATAGCCGCTTTCATGGCACTGCGGATCGCGTCAGATAAATGACACTCTTTCTGGTGCACGTCGCCATTCCACGGGTAATTTGCCGACAGGCGAAACGCAACTTCACTGAACAGGCTCCAGTCTGCTCGGCCTAAATTAAGATAAGAACGCTGTCGAACACCAGAATAGGGAGCGAGAGAATTGTAGAGGTCAATGTGGATAAAGACGGGGACATGGTCACTCGACAGAGTTGTTGAGGTGGACCATGAGCAAGAGTTAGAGAGGTTAGACGAGACTAGAGATATGTCTGGGCTGGAGGATCGGCCGTTGGTAGGGAGACGAGTGGGCTGATCATCGTTTAAAATGACCAGGTCGCACTCATCTGCCCATTCTTCGACGTCATTTCCTCTAGCATCAGAGCCAAGAGACGAGCAAAAAGCGTGAGCGTTGATATCGCCCGCGAAAACAACCGTAGATGATAGGGAGCAGTCGTAAAGCTGCTTGAGGAGTGGAATGGGACCGTAAGATGAGGGGCATGAGGTAGTGGGTGGAATATATATGTTGAAGAGAGAAAGAGGTGTTTTAAGATGGAGATGGATTGGTAGGTACTCGAAAGTACAGGCCATAAAACGGCCAATGTCTCTCCGTCGACTGCGTACCACGCGCTGCGAGACCGCATGCGAGTAGGAAGCAGACGAGTTTTGGCCGTCGCGCGGGGGCCAAAACTCGTCGCCCGGCGACCAAAACTCGTCGGCTTCCGACGCGCGGGCGGTCGCGCAGCGCGTGGTACGCAGTCGACGGTGAGACATTGGCCGTTTTATGGCCTGTACCATCTGTGGGTAGGGTTGAGCAGGCCGTTGCGACCGGCGACCAAAAATTGACGACCCCTCCCCGACGGCCAAAATTTTTACGAGCAACCCAGAATGGAGAAATGGCTACCTTTACAAGTGCTTTGGAGATTAACCCCATTTTTTCACAAAAATTTTACAACCCCCCCCCCAATTTTCTTTTTTTTTAATTTTCCGGAATCATTACGACCCCCATTGCGACCGGTCGCAAGCCTGCCCAAACCTGTCTGTGGGAGTGTTAGGCATGACGTCACTTGTCCTTATCTTCTGCAGTGTGTCCCTGGTGACATTGGGAAAGAAGGTCTTTACGTGATCTTCAGGGATCGCAGCTTTCATAGCCTCCAGAATAGCATCAGATAGGTGTCCCCTTCCGGTGAACATCGCCATTCCACTGATAATCGGCCGCTTTGCGGAGTGCAACCTCCCTGAACAGGTTCCAGTCTGCAAGGCCTAAATTGAGTTAAGAGCGATGACGTACACCTGAATAGGGAGCAAGAGAGTTAGAGAGATCAATATCGACAAAGACAGGGATGTGATCGCTGGAAAGAGTTGTGGATATCGACCAAGAGCAAGCATTAGAGAGATTGGAAGAGACGAGGGAGATGTCTGGGCTAGATGATCGGCCGTTGGCAGGGAGACGAGTGGGCTGATCAATGTTTAGAATGACCAGGTCGCACTCCTCCGCCCAATCTTCGACGTCATTTCCTCTAGCATCAGAGTCAAGCGACGAGCAGAACGTGTGAGCATTGAAGTCACCCGCAAAGACAATTGAGGGAGATAGAGAGCAGTCATACAGCTGCTTGAGTAGAGGGATAGGGTTGTAGGTTGGTGGACAGGATGTAGGAGGAGGAATGTACATATTGAAAAGAGAAAGTGGAGTTTTTGGAGGTAGATGGATGGGGATATACTCGAGAGTGCCATCCACTGGGGTGTTTGGAATTATGTGAGATATGAGAGGGAAGAGAGGACAGAACAAAAGTAGAGACTCCGCCTCCTAAAGATGACCTAGAAGTTTGATATGCAGTATAGCCCGGGATGTTTGGATGCCGAGTGTTAGCAGAGGGAGGGAGTTTGGTTTCCTGAACCATGATAACATCCGGGTGATGAGTACGGGCGAAGAGAGATAACTCAGAGAGCTAAGCGAGAAGACAGTCGAAATTGATGTGAAGAATAGATAGGGGGCGGTTGATAGTTGAAGAATTAGTATAACTTGAGGCGGAGCAATAGAACGAAAGGTAGAATTGTGGTGCACCCACAATTAGCATCCGAAGCACTGGACGCTGGTTCCATTCCAAGCGACATTCTTGTGCCCATAGGTGCTTCTTCAGAGCGGGTCCTGGATTTCTTTCGATGCCGGCGCTTTGTAGTAGAGTGAGGACTTAAAAAAAAGACCGAACGAATTTCTAATAGATTCGTTCATTTTTTATTTCGAACGAACGAATTTCGAATAAATTCGATCACTTTTTATTTCGAACGAACGAATTTCGAATAAATTCGTTCAATTTTTATTTCGAACGAACGAATTAAGAATAAATTCGTTCATTTTTTTATTTCAAGCGAACGAATATTCGAATGACGAATAATTTAGGCATCCATAGCAATATCGCGCAACTACGAAGTGAGCGGCAAAAACAAGTTGAATTCTTCTTCTAAAGCTTCCACCTACAATTGAAATTAATAATGCACGACTCATCTCTAAACCTGTACGGGCTAAACCGCAAGGAATGCTACAAAATCAACTTTTCTGCTCTAACTTAGCCTAAGGAGCTTATTCGAGTAGCCTAACTAACTTTGCTTGCCCCATAAGCCAGCAAGATTGGTGGAGCCGAGCTCCATAGTTATCTTCGAAGGGTGCTTTCGCCTCTATGGTCTAAATGAGAGGCGCAGAGTTCTGCTCGAGCCAACAGCGGGGCTCGGATCCACCGACCTGGCTGGCTTATGGAGCGAGCAAAGCTAGGAACCCCATATATCATTCGACGCAGAATTTTACGTCGATTTCAAAAACAACCCTCACCAGGTTAAAGAGTTATAGGCGAAAAAACGGTGTTTCGTGAAATGAATTAGGCTGAAGGATCGAGAAAATATTTTTCCAAACTGGAAGCACAAGTTGACGCAGAATCTCCAAGCACAAAAAAGTTATGGACGAAAAACCGGCAGTGACACCCACCCAATCTTGAAAATGACTTGCATGAGTGTTGGGTCACTTTCCTTCTCTTTCGGGGCGTGTCACCGGTTGTCACCGGTTTTCCCCAATGATGGAGGTTCCCCTTTCACTTGCCCAGAGGTGAAGGTTGGTGGAGTACATGGCTCCACCCAACGAAGCTATTATGGTCGGTGTTATCATTGCGCAGCGGCATGAAAAAATGGGAGTGGCCAAGTTTGATTGCCATGTGGCTCCCCCTGTTAAAACCGCCCTAGTAGCCTCATCAGACCGTGTGGGGGAAAATTTAGCTCTTGCGTTCGGGAAAGTGGAACAATCGAGTAGTGAAGAAAATGACATCGGTCTTGAAAGATATGTCGATTCCTTCATACATAAGAGCTGATTTTCATATTTTGTGTTAAATTAGCTCGGATATTCAAAATGGATTAACGTTCGAATATTCACCTCTGCGAATAATCGAATTTGAATAATGTTCGAATATTCACCTTTTGCGAATAGTCGGATTATAATATTCGAATATTCACCTATTCCGAATAGTCGAATTCGAATAATATTCGAATATTCACCTTTCCCGAATAGTCGAATTCGAATAATAATCGAATATTCACCTTTGGCGGATAGTCGAATTCGAATAATGTTCGAATTTTCACCTTTTGCGAATAGTCGAATTCGAATAATGTTCGAATATTCACACTTTTCGAATATTCGTTCGAAAAAATTCGAATATTTATTCGATCTCGAATATTCGGTCCTCACTCTACTTTGCAGTAGAATCCCTAAAGGCATCGTCCGCGCTGAAAACCACATCTGGGTTTTTCTTCTCAATCCAGGGTTTGAACCAAGTGTAGATAGTTGGCGAAGCTTGAGACCTCAATGTAGCGTGAAAATAATGCTATAGGCTCTTGAAAACTGCTCCGTGGTCGAAAAGGCGTTTTCCCGGTCGATCGTCTAACACGAGGAACAGAAGCGCCACGACGGGCTCCGGCAGGCAACGGAAATCCAAAATTCTATATTCTTTTATTCGAAGGATCCTCGAGTTCGGACGTGCGTATTTAAAGCTTCTTATTTTTAAAAGCCTTCTGACAGCAGAAAGACGAAAAGAATTGTGGGACTTAAAAAGTTAATGAGGATAAACCAAATCAGCCGTCCAAATTTTCGAAATTTATGCATTGCACAAGACACACCGGACAGACGTGAAAAAAGGGAGCTGAATGCTCAAGGATTTCCGAACGAGTTTTTCTCAGGAATTTGAGTGTATTGGGTGGCCCCTTTGCGATGTATCACAACCTGGCAGGCCTACCTGCGCGAAATTGTGAAAAAATAAACACGTTTCTTTGCGCGTACGCTGCCTTTGAGAGAGCTGCAGCCGGCCAGCACCTCTCCCATGACAAAAACCCTCTTCGCGAAGGGATTGACGTCGGTTTGCACGGAGGTGATCTTCTTTCCTCCACCCTGCCACGACACGAACGTACGAGATCTCGGCAGCTTCCTCACCCTTTCAAAATCGCAGGTCGATTAGGACGCCGTTCGCAGATGCTCCTCGTAAAGTTGATGCACAGAGATGGGCCGACTCCAACATGGAAAGGCTTCGCCTTCTGCGTGAGGAGCACACCAAGTTCGTTCGAGGATATCTAACGAAGGTGGCTGTGAACCCAATCTTAGGAGCAGTGCCGCCTCGGGTTTGCGAGTCCGAGTCTCAACTCGGCAGGCGAGCCAGATGTGCTCTTGTCTCGCTGCGCTGTGATCACTCTATTCTGCTCATGTCTTACGTCAACAAGCTCGATAGCAGCCGACCAGACTCATGCCCGGACTGTGGTGCTCCCGGACACGACACGGCGCACTTGTTCATGTGCCTGAAGAGAGCTACCTCCTTAACCACAATGGACCTTTGGACGAATCCTGTGAAGGCCGCCCAGTTCCTCAGCCTATGACAAAAAACCACTTTGAGGCTGCAGAAGAAGAAGAAAATCGCAGAGTTGATGTGACACGGAAAAAATAGGCGCGGGCTAACGGGATTGCCCAACGCCCCCCCCCCTTGCTGATAGCACCGCGAAAGCTTCCGGATCGCCCCGAAAATAGTTGCTGCCGTAAGATAAGTGACAAAGTCCACAGCCACGACGTCGGTGCTTCTTGTTTTCGTAAAGGATTACGGTAGCTCGGCGCTCCTTTTGATCGGTACGAGCGTTCTTGTCACTGCATTGAAGTGAAAAAGGTTGAATTTTATTAAATTTCTGGTTGAAACTGTCTTAAGAACACCCTGTACTTGACTGGAATTAATAACTGCAATTGAAGCATCCACTACCTGTTTACACTTCTGCTGGACATTTTCCAAAAATATTTGCAGATAATAGTTGTCTTTTAGAATAGAATTATTCCGCGTGAATATAAATACAATCTGGAAAACACATGACTTGATAACGAATAAATACAACTGAAAATGTAAAGTAATGTCCGCGGCCTATGTCCTCAAGAAAAAAAAAAACGTTTAAATTCAAACCGCGGCTGGCGCGGCGGTTTAATTCTCAGAGGGGCCGACTCCAACATGGAAAGGCTTCGTCTTCTGCGCGAGGAGCACACCCAGTTTGTTCGAGGATATCTGGAGAAGGCGGCTGTGAACCCAATTTTAGAAGCAGTGCCGCCTCGAGTTTGCGAGACCGAGTCTCAACTCGGCCGGCGAGCCAGATGTGCTCTCGCCTCGCTGCGCTGTGGTCACTCTATTCTGCTAATGTCTTACGCCAACAAAATCGACAGCAGCCGACCGGACGCATGCCCGGACTGTGGTGCTCCCGGACACGACACGGCGCAATTGTTCATGTGCCCAAAGAGACCTACCTCCTTAACAACAATGGACCTCTGGACGAATCCTGTGAAGGCCGCCCAGTTCCTGAACCTATGACAAAAACCACTTTGAGGCTGCAGAAGAAGAAGAAGAATTCTCAGAGATTGAGATTTAACCCGCCACGCCAGCCGCGGCTTGAATTTACACGTTTTTTCTTGAGGAAACAGGCCGCGGATCTAACCATAGTTTCAGCAACACGTGAACTGACCTGTGTATACGTATCGGGCAATATATCCAAAATAAATGGAGGAGAATTTTTAAGATTCAATCGATGGTTCTGGCAAGCTTTTACGACATCATCCATGAGTTTAAATGTTTTGCACAATATCCGGCGATCCTTAACAAGAATTAGTCAGAAATGTTGACTGATAATTGATTCAATCGATTAAACTAAGAAAAATTTAAACGACCAACGTTAATTATGAATGTTGGAAAAACACTGAAGGGTAGCTGAGCGGATGAGGAGCTGAAGTTTTGGTGCTTGAATGTCGAAAGGCTTTACCCAAAAGCTGAAACCGTGGTTTCGCTTCGGTCGAAGCCAAGCATTGTGCGATTAATCGAGCACATTGTGGTAACCATGATCAAGCGCTTGCAATCTCGCTGGACAGGGGAGGACATACCGTATTTCCTCTTTTAGAGGTACATATACTTCTAATACTTAGACCTCTATTTTACATGTACGTCTATTAGAGGTGTACTTCAAATAGAGGCTGCACTTCTAATAGAGGGTGTACTTCTATTACTCGGCGCATTTTTTTGGATTTCCAATGGTAGACTGTTAGCATTTCCGACAGAGGTTTCCAGTATAACAACAAAATTTGTATGTATTGAAATTTCAGACCACAACCACAGAAACTTAGCCACTTAGGCTCGAAAAAATCGAGGCCTTCGCATTCGCTAATATACTTTTTCAGAACAATTGTTCACACCCTTCCAAAATTAATTTCCTCCAAAAATTGTATAAGCTCGGTATCGCTTTCGTTGATACGTATTCTATGACAGTGATCGAGACACAGAGAAAAATCGTTTGAGCACCGTACTCCAATTCGGCCGTAGAACAAAACGCGTTGTGTGTGAATGCACTGAAGAGCGCACTTATTTCAAGCCTGTATAGTCCTGTTTACTTTTACGACGTGCCAAACTGACTGTGGCATGTACAACAGAAGCCGATTTTCTAAAATTGATCGAAAATAGTTTGGTAAGAGGAAAACACGGTGTGTGATGGAGATATACCCTGACCCAAACGAGACGGCAAGCTTAGAGTCCAAAGAAGCAGCGCACCGCCCTCTGCGTCTCTGACATCATTAGCGACCTGAAGCACCTGGATCGAAGTTTAAGTTGTCTGAGACACTATAGAGACTGCAACCAAGCAATGAAGTGAAATAATCGCCTCAGACAAGTTAAAACAGCTCGGTTGTATCGAGTTTACTGTGAAATCAACGGGTTAGACGACTCTGTGCGCTCCGACTTGTCATCCATATCCTGAAAAACTTTCCCTGCCACGTGAAGTACAAAATATATATCGAGAGTGAATATCACGAGCGTTTCGAGAGAAAAGAACTCAGAAGAGCAATGGAGTATGTTAAGAAAATGATGTGAGAAAGTTAAAAAAGAGACGCAGAGGGCGGCGCGCTGCTTCTTTGGGCTCTACGCCTGCCATCTAGTTTGGGACAGAGTATACACATGGTTTTGACTTCAGTTTAACACAGCTTCGTAATCGGTTTCCCTGACTCTTTGAAGGAACGCTCCTCTCACTAATCCTTTCACAAGCTCCTCTAGGCTAATATTCAAAGCAAACTCGATAGAGTACTACAGATTCCAAGCATGTGCTTAAAGAAACGCGCAAAAAAGTTAAGAGGTGTGTTCAAAATTGGAGACTCGCTGCAGAATTTTCTTCTACTCTTGCTTAACACAATGGAATCCTTCACGCTTCACACGTAGAACTGCACGTAAATACATAGAATCACAATCCTTCACCTTTAAAAAGTGGCACAAGCAATGACTAACTACGGAGAAAACGCTCAAGATGAAAAAGCTAGCTTTGTGTAAATTATTTACTTCCTAGGTCTCCTGGCTCTCCTGATTTTGAAGAAGAAGGAGAACCTCGGTTGGTGCGAAGGTCTTGGTGGGTTGAAAATTGATCGCAAACCATTTCTCCTTTAATGTTCCAAGGTGCTATCGCAACGGGGGGGGGGCACTGAGGCACGTGACTACGCCCATCTTTCCGTGCCGCAACGACTCTCCTTATTTTGGCAGGGGAGAGAAACCCCAGGTAGGTGCTCAAATTCAGTGCGGCACGGTAAAATGGGCGTGGCCAAGAGCATCGCGCCTTAGTAGCTCCCCAACATGCTAAGATAGTACCTGTTCCGAAACATACTTCCAATCTCCACGTCCACAGACACAATCCTGGTGTCATCTAAATAGCGAAATGTCTGCGACGCCGAAGGAAAAATGGCGTATTATGCGTGTAATGTGAAGTATGGTGCAATAACACACAAAAATTTCAGTTTACGGCTTTGTTGGATTACGGTGCTCAAACGATTTTTCTCTGAGTTTCGATTAGTATTATTCTATGAGGAAGAGTTAAACCAATAGAAATCGAATCGTTGGGCTCAAAAACAATAGAACCTATCGCCTTTGGCGCCGTCCAGCCATGGTTGAGCAGGCCGTTGCGGCCGGTGACCAAAATTTTACGACCCCTCTATGGACCAAATTTTCTACAAACTCCCCCTCTTGGGATGAAAAAAGAATTTAACGACCAAAATCGTGGCATCTATATTTAGTACTGATCTCTTTAATTTGACATCTTCAAATCCACATAACTCGCTACCTTCGCAGAGTTATTCCTGCTTCAAGCCAATCCTCGTTGGGACCGGCGCTGAGCCACAGTTACGACACGGAGGTTACCGACGCAACGATAATTTTTCATGGATAGGCTTGTGAAAAAAGGCGTTGACCAGTTGAAATATCGCTCCACGAATATCGCTCCACGTATAATGTTCTATGGTCTTCCTGTTCATATTATGCTACATTTTTAGAATAATGCTGTTTGGCCCACCCGTCCCCATTTTTGGTCTCATTTGCCGTGGGTCAGATTTTTGGCTTCGAGGCGCGCTTATCGCTCAGTCCTACCTGCATTGGCAGGAGCGAGCGAGAAGCACGCTCCAATGTGTAAAATCTGACCCACGACAAATGGGCCGATCAGCTTTGAAGGGGAAAAAGAAAAAAGGGGGTGAAACCAAAACAGGGAACGGCACGAGGTGTGGATAAGGCCATTTGTGCTCAGACCCCCTTCCAGCAGCAGAACTTTGGCGATTTTCTCAACATCCCCCATAAGCGTAATAGGTCGAATATTTTTTTCGATTCTCTCAGACCCGCTCTCAGGCGTTTGATATATGTTTTGTTGTAAAATCCATATTCAACCTTAGGCAAACCTTATGATTTTGACCTCTACTCTAACTTATTTACGACAAGATTTTATGTAAATTGGACGGTATAATCGAATTCTTCGTAAAAAAATGACTTCTAACAGTGTACACCCCCATTAAAAAACGGTTCACTTGGTCTCCCGGCGGATCTCAGACCCCCCACTCCACCCTTGCACGCTCAGACCCCCCCCGGTGTGGGTACCCACACCGTCCGTCGTTCCCTGAACCGAAAAAAAGCTCCGGAATACCGACGATCCCTTCCCTCTCTAACAGGACCACCCTTGGTAATGATTACCGAGTGTGTTTGACCCTGAATCAAACATAACGTATCCGTAGGATCCTACCCACACCGCTGCCCCCATTCCTTCTTTATATTTTTTATATCCTTTTTGATTGCGACATCATCAAGAAATTATGCACCATACTGGAGCCGCTCGCATCTGCTATGCTGCCTTTATTCGGGAGTGCACAAGCCCCCCTTTTCACCCGCACTCGCTTCTACAGTATTACACCACGGCGGCGCGGTCTGCCGTGACCCTCTCCCATTCAATCTCTCTCACCCCATGTCGCAGGCATCGACCTTCGTATGACCATCGTCCGATCGTCCGCATGACCGGCGATCATGTTCAGAGCCGGTGAGTTTTTTCCGAAATTTTCACCGTCTTCAGTTGTTTAGGTGTTAATTTAAATGTCATCGTGTTGGCAGAGATTAGAGTTTACACGAAGTTTAACACAATCCTTCTCGCTACCAAGAAATTGAGATAACATTTGTTCTCTTTATTGTCAACAATAAAGTCATTCTGTCTGAACATTAATTGTCTGTTTCGAATCGATGACTCATCTATACACTACCCATTACGATTATATTTAAATTAATACCAAAACAACTGAAGACGGTGAAAATTTTCGAAAAAACTCACCGTCTCTGAACATGATCGCCGGTCATGCGGACGATCGGAGGGTGGTCATACGAATGTCGATGCCTGCCACATGGGTCGGGAGAGATTGGATGAGAGAGGGCCACGACAGACCGCGCCGCCGTGGTGCGATACTGTAGAAGCGAGTGCGGGTGAAAAGGGGGGCTTGTGCACTCCCGAATAAAGGCAGTATACAACCATTGTACAGGATCGTGCCTATTCACCGATTAGTGTTGTACTACCACTCTACAACGTGATTGTTGAGGGACTGAAGGAGGACAAACCTCTTTATGGGATCAGAAATCTGATTCATGATGGTCTAGTCTCAAGGATGAAAAACCATCTGGAAAATGAAGATTTGATCATGACGACGCTTTTGTACCACAGGTTCAAGGACACATTTTTCGATGCCAGCAGCAAGTATGTTTTTCTGGACAAGGTTGAGGCTGCAGCGGCACGTGTCTACGTCAGCAGGGAAGAAGAGGACGCCCAGAAATCATCGACGTTCTCGAAGAGTGTATTTTCTTCTTTCTTTGAAAGCAGAAGGATCATGAGAAGCACAGTCAACAGTGCACGCCCTGGAGTGGACGCGAAGACCAAAGCTTTAGCTGTGAGAATTTCCAGGAGTTAGTGTTCACTTTCGTCGACGTTGAAATTACTACCAGTTATTTAGGAGGTGGAAGAGTATCTCAGCATAGAGTCGGCAATCGATTTGGATCCATACGAATTCTGGGGAAATGAAGCGAATTCGTCAAAGTTCCCTCTACTGAAAGCGCTCGCTAGACGATATCTTTCTGCTCTGTCTACGTCCGCAGAATGCGAACGTCTGTTTCCGACTGCCGGTATCATAGTGAATGATCTCAGAAAGAGAATGAATTCCAAGACTCTACAAAAACTACTGTTTCTCCATCACAACATTAGTATACTTGGTTATCAATAGCCTCTTTTCGGATTAGCATCCAAGTCCCATGAGGTGGATTTTTTCGTGAAATTGCAATAAGTATTAGTAGCAAAAAACATTCTCTGTCCTATCTAACACTCCTACCCTCTTTTCGGAACACTCACTGATTTTGGAAAATCCGATTCTGACTTGGTCAGTACTGACTAGCTATATGTGTCTATGTTTGTTTAATTTCAAAGTACGAGCTCTGATCTAATCAAAGGATCATTTAACCACGGATTGGACTCCATCAGACCACCCGAAACGGATTGGCTGAGGTTCTGTAACTTGTTATCTGTCGTGGTCGTCTGGTCCTCAGAGGTGAAATGTTCTATTAAGGAGGATAGGGCTATGCTTTGATATTAAATGATTGAAGATTCATATATGACTATTCAGTATTGAGTAGACTACATCTGAATGGGAAACTCAAGAGCGAAAAAGTGTCAAGGGAAGAGAGTAGGAAAGTGAAATTTGAAACGTGTTTACCCATTTCACTCTAATTTCCATGTAAAACACTCAGTCTATCTAAGGAAAATATTTCCAAAAACCTATTTTTGCATCGGGCTATGTCACACATATGGTTAGATCCGCGGCCTGTTTCCTCAAGAAAAAACGTGTAAATTCAAATCGCGGCTGGCGTGGCAGCTCAAATCTCAATCTCTGGAAATTAAATCGCCGCGCCAGCCACGATTTGAATTTAAACGTTTTTTCTTGAGGACACAGGCCACGGACCTAACTATAGATTGCACTCGCTCCAGAGCTAAATTAGATTGCACAAAATTTCTATGCTTTATTATTACGCCCGATCTCGTCAATACCGGTGAGCTCATCAAAGATACGTTGAAGTTCTTGTTTTTTTCCAAACCTTGTCACTTGTTGGTTTCATGATACTATTTGTTAATGCGTTCCTGCTAGCCGTATGTGTATTGATGTTGTTTCAGGTTTACAAAGTTTTTTGAAGGAATTGGTTTCAAATGAAAAAATCATTTGTTTATTCAAGTAAAAAGTACTTTTCAAAGTAAAATGCCTGTTCGAGAGAATTTTTTTTGTTCCGATTTCCGAAGGTTTCTATTATGTTCCAATTTCCGAAATTATATTTTTGTTCCGATTTCCGAAATTTTATTTTTGATTTCCGGAATTCAAATTTTTTCTTCCGCTCATCCCTGGTGCTGGTGCGGAGCGGAGGCTAGAGACAGTGAGAGAGCAGAGGGCAGACGGAGGCCCAGGCGTCACGTGCGCCGCTCGCGCCTCGAATGATGTGAATTACAACGTTTTATAGAGGATACTTACTACGCGTCTTACTACTCCTACCTCATTCTAGCTTTCCAAGTGGTTGGAAGATGAACGCCATTTTTTTCAAAAATTTTACGAGCCCAAACCCCCCCCCTCCCTCAAATTTTCATTTTTGTTCAACGACCTCCCTGTTGCGACCTGTCGCAAGCCTACCCAACCCTGCGTCCAGCAGAGCGATTTAAGAAGCGCGGCACTTGTACAACTTGACGACAGCTCAATTAAAGGCGAGATTTTTTCGTCCCTAATTCACTGTATGTAGAGTCTACCATTGGTGGTTCCTGATTTCCTTGTCGTAGAAACTATTCCTCTACTTGAATGATCTTCATGACGCTGAGGAATCTTGGCTTTTCAAGGATCATTAGAGTCAAGGTCTTATGCCGAAAAAAGGTAAACTTCGAACAGGGAACGAGGGGGGGTATGGATATCCACAGGGGGGAGGAGGCTGAGCTGGTTTGGGGTGAAGGGAGTGAAGGGGGGGGGGGTCTGAGCTCCATCGGGACAAAAGGAGGACAGTACTAAATGGGGGTGTACAGCAGGGGTAAGCGGCAAAGGAATTTCAAATTTCGGCGAACGGCGACGGTAAACCCCAAAAATGACTGGCAAAACGGAAAAATTTGTTTTGTGCTTTAATACCCCAACATTTGCGTACCAAGGAGGGTTGCCAAATTTAGATAGTTTCGGGCTGCAATTTTAGTATGTTTTTCGGGGTAGGACTGTGTACCAATATCCGATGCTCAGAATTTGCTAAATGCCTCAGGCAGTCCCTAAAAAATGTGACAATCTGATCGAGGCCAGAACGGTTCGGCCGAAGCGAGTAGAGCAGATTTACCGATTGAATTAACTTTAGATGTGTTCAAAATAGATGTAGAAAATTTTGGAGCAATTATTCTGTATAGATCAGAAAGTATGAATTGTTGCCCAAATTCGGATCTATTCTAAACATACACAAAGGTAATTCCATCGTTAAATCAGCTCTTCTTACTTCGGCCGAGCCTTTCTGGCCTTGTTCAACTTTGGACCTTTTTAGGGACTGCTTGAGGCATTTAGCAGTTACTGAGGGTGAGATATTGGAACACTGTCCTCTCCCTAGAACATATCAAGAAAGCATTCTAAAACTCCATCTGATGTAGGCAACCCTTCCTTGTTAGTCATGTCGTATTTCATGCAATATCTGCCAGTTACTAAGAGCCTGACGTTTCAGTAACCTTCAGAGGGAGACAAATCCTATATATCAGAAGCTACTTGAAAGCCTCAGGTGATGATGAGTCACTACCAAAATTAACAAGGCTGTAAGCTTCTCCATCGCCGACGATAATTCTGTTGATTCCTCTCCATTTGAAGTTTCCGTACAAATCAATGCTAGAGATTCAAACGACGGGCGTCTTCTTGAGCAGTGCAAAGTGTGACAGGCCCGCAAAGGATTTTCTCAAAAGAGCCTGCGGCCAGCGCGTCCCAGCCTAGTCATTACGGGGAAGATCAGCAAGCCGTAAGCCAGCTTGGTGCGATGGGACGATACTGGTACTTGAATCAGGTGCGAATCGAAGGGTGAATACGCGATGGTTGGTCGGGATTGATGGCGAAAAACAGTTCACACCGCGCGGTTTAGGTTATAACCGGAGTCACAATTTTTACTGTTAGTAGCAAGTAGTATGCTCAAAAAATTTCATTTTGCTCTTTTCGAACTACGATTGAATGGTTACCCTTGTGAGGCTACAGGAATGGAATGAGACTAGTCTAGTTGAATGCAGTGCTCACGGTGAAAGCAGCCTTCGAATTTTCAAATCAAGAGCTCCGAGGGGCATGTTGATCAGGGGTGTGCGTAATTACGATTTACGATTTTACTATGTTTTTTGACTCGTAATTACGGTTTACGATTTACGACATTTTGAACCGTAAATCGTAATTTTTCGTAAATAAAAATACATGCAATGGAAGTTAATAACAAGATATCTATAATTGGCCTGCTCTAATCCCACTTTGCGTATGCTAATATTTTTGGTAAGGAGATGGGACCAACCCAGGCGTGTGACTACAACACGATCCCATCATCAGTTGGAGGCGCTGGATAACTGATCCGCGTTGCGTGCCGCGCACGTCTCACTAGCTGCCGCCAACGAAGAAATGCAGTCTGAAAGCACTCTTCACGAAGAACTTTGTTTTCGAGTTTTCCATGAAGATCAACTGTTCTGATTCCTACAACTAGTTTAGCGCCAGAACATCGAGCGAAGCAGTCTGAGCTATCCAAAAATTGCTTCAAATACTGCTCTTGGCCCGCCTTTTGAGTAGATTATGTCTACGCTGAGTCGACAAAAATCAACAAGAGGGGCGTCCTCTTTTACCCAAGAAGTTTGACTCTCAAAATCGTTGCCTCCCGTTAACTTCTCTTCGTCCGCGGCAAACGGACACTCAGAAAAGGCGTGAGCGCTAGTTTAAACGCTCATCTTCGCCCTTTTCCTTTATCTCTCACAAATGCGAACGTTTGTCGGGACGCCTCGGCTACATTCCTCCACTATGGGAGCTAAACTACAAAAAGCGGCAAAATTTAGAAAGCGTTTTCTGTGCTTACGTTGCCTTTAATAATCTACATTATCGCCACCATAAAGCTATGAATCTGCAAGTGATTTAGAAGATATAGATAGAAAAAAAAATAACTTGCACTGGGCGACCGATACTGAGCTCTAGATAATACAGAGTTGCCACGGATCGGACTCATACTTTGCGATCTCTATTGAAGGTTGGCGCAAGTTCGGGGCCATATTTTTCGGCGTACGTGCACCAAGTTTGTACCAACCTTCAGTAGGGAACTCGGAATACATACCAGTGCAATCCTTATCGAATGTATAAACGGTATTGCCGTTCCGCTAGCAAAAGGGAGGAGTTCTCAAATTCGGCTGTAGGAAATCGCTCAGATACGGTAATTTTGACACGTTTTACGGCGTTGGCGTTTCGGGAGAGGAGTTAAGAGTATAATTGTGACCCTGATGCCCAGCAGGTACTCGGACAGCTGAATCGGGCACGCAGAATTTTCAAGACCTGGGAAGAAGTTGTGGAATGAGGGATGAGGGAAAGCAGAGAAATACGGGTAAGGCGGTCCCATTAAAGGTATGGTATACTTTTGCGAGACACGGTCGCGTCGCTCTGCACAACGACAGCGACCGCCTGTCGTGGAGCTTCCGCCTTCCAAACCTGTCGCAACCGTGTGCTGAGCAGCGACAGGCTTCGGTTCACTCGCAGTATGCCAGCCCTCCGCGACATTTCGCTGCGGCTCACACGCGATAATTGTTCCCACGACAACCGATGCTGTTGCTCAGATGCGGGTCTCGCTGCGATTTAAGCTAAGATTTCATGCCTGTCGCTCACGACAGCGACAAAGTATACGATACCCATTAGACGTGGTTAGCTGTCAAATACTGAACGCAATCTAATATGTATGTGCTTAGTAGAGTGTTACCCGAATATTCGTTTATTCGAATAATATTCGAATATTCGAATATTCAAAGAAGTGGATTATTCGGGTTATTCGAATAATCGAATATTCAAAGAAGTGGAATATTCGTTTATTCGAATATTCAAAGAAGTGAAATATTCGGTTTATTCGAATATTAAGCACGAATAATTTGAACAGTCGACAAGATCGCACTTCATTTTGCCCTGATTTTACATTTCAAACATCTTAGCGTAGTGACTACTAATTTCTCACAATTCTTCGGTGCCTCATAAATATAAAGTTACTGTGCTTATCTGGATTAAATTCCATTCCGAAATTGCGTCTCGACACGCTTGGCGGCCGCACGCGCTCGAGTCAATCGAGTTTCCAGCTCCAAAGCCGACACGATATGGCTTTTTTTATGCAGTTTTCTTCAATTCTGTTTGGTTTCCAGTTTCTAAAACCCACCTAGAGTCAACAGATCCGCAGCTGCGGCGCTGGAAACTCTTCCGACTCGAAAGCGCGCGGCCACAAAGCGTGTCGAGACGCAATTGCGGACCGAAGTTTGACCCAGATAAGCACAGTATAGCAGGTATTTCCAATAAATCGCTCGTAGGATTTTCTCAAAACGCTAGAAATGCCCATTTCACCTTTAGTTAGGGGGGAACCTTACTTGGAGCGATGTTATCGCAGTCAGAAGGGTGATGTAGTACTGGTCGCCGCGCGCGACAAAGGAATCGAGAAGTCGCGGTTATGTCAGCCGTCGCACGCGGCGTTTGCGTGGCAGCTGCTACGCGCGACGGCATCGCGCTCACATCGCGTCTAAACCATAGTTTTTTGCGCGATGCCTGCTGTATAGCGCGCGTTCGCAATTACATCACATCGCAGCGCCCTGCACTGCGATGTGGGAACATCGCGGGAGCTTTTTTTTGACATTTCGTGGTTTCCTCCTGTTTTGATCTCTCCCTCTTCTTTCTCTTATTCCCTTTTCATTCTGTGTCTCCTTGAGCTCGGTTAAACCACTCACGACCGCACGCGTCGCCTACCACTTCGAACCGCACGCTTTTAGAAAATCGAAATCTCTGCCAGAAGGACGAATTTCGAAGCTTTCTCGTGTTCAATGTATTACCCTATCCTAAACTCGACTGCGGAAGTCGTGGTCCGTCGGCAGCTCCGCTATAGCAGTATGCTCAAATTTTTGTGAAATAGCTGAGGCTCAATCGGAAAAAATTGTTGCGAAAACATTTTTTCGAGCACATTATTAGTTATTTTTCCTTTCACTGCCGTTTCTCAGCTCTCTCACGTTCTGTTTATCTGGAAACGTGCCACGACCATGACTAAACCTACCACGACCCTGAAACATCGTGTTTCTTCAATTTAAAGGTTTTATTTACATATTATTCAACAGAAGACTTAAACGTCTCATTCATTTTCCTTTTTATGCGCAGAATTTTCGCGAAACCGAAACGACAGCGAAAATAAGCTTGAAAACTTTGAAACCCTGCTCTTTCATATTTGTGCATGTTTGGATGAGGACGCAAAACGGCGTCGAAGTATGGTTTCTCTTTAGCGCGCATTATTTGGCGACTATTTCGCAGCCAGCATTATTTGGCGGCTATTTCGCGACTATTACTCGGGAAAAGGCATTTCGCGTCCGTTTCGCGGCTATTTCTCGGCCAAAACTCAGAGCACACGCTCGTAAACGTGGTTGAGATAACCACGGAAATATAATGGTATGGCTCAGAACACAACGCCTACGCATTTTGAAGCGTCGAAAACGACCTACAATGACGCTACACGTGAGAAGTCGGCCCCGCCCCGTATCGGCCCGCCCTTGCTTTTGCGTCCCCCTCCAAAAAGGGGGTTCTGGGCCATTCCCACCATCGGCGACGCTTGTGGGTGGTACAATGAGTACAATAAGTGAGCCATACACATCGACAATGGTGGGAATGGCCCAGCACTCCTGTTTGGGGAAGGACGCAAATACAGGTGCGGGGCCGACTCCTCAGTCGTTTAGCGTCACTTGTGATCGTTTTCGACGCTTGAGAATGCGTAGGCGTTGTATTCTGAGCCATGCCATTCAACTTCCGTAGTTAAGTATCTCAACCACGTTTACGAGCGTGTATGCTGACTTAAAGGCAGTATTCACGATAAAAGTCGTTTTTCTGTTTTCCCGCCTATCTTGAAAACGGCCCCATGCTGATTCCAATGATAACTCTGAAATCGTACAAGACCTTCTGGGAACGGAGTTATGGTCCCTCAAAGATTGAGCTAAGGAAACATGGTGGACGAGTTGTCCAAGGCTTGTAACTTCGGTCTTTTGCAGCCGATCTAAGCGAGCTGACCTGAGTAGAGAGAGAAGCTGAGAATGAAGGGAAGAACGGGGCTAATGATTGGAAAACATCTCTCACCTCACGATCTCGAGCATTCATTTGTTCACGTCGGTGGGCGTGTGTTGCGCTTTTGAGGTTTGCAATGCGCTCGAAGTGGCAACTTCGGGCTCTTGTGGAGCTTTTCCTGGCTCGTTTTCATACGTTCTTTCGACGTAAACGTTACCGTGTGCCCCTCCACTACCCATTCCTAGTGGAAACTGAAACACATTTTTATCGTGAACACTTCCTTTAGGTGATAAGAGTGCAGCCGGTTCAATTACCCAAGTATGCAGTACATTGGCCCCGCCCAGCATCTGGAAGCCCTGCCCATCCGGTGGCGGCCTCAGTGGAGGTTGGGCGACCCAGCCGCGACGCGTGGGTCTACCGACTACGCTGCGAGTCATTGTGTCGACCGCGACGCGTGTCGGTTTGCCGACCGCGACGCGTGTCGGTGTGCCGACCGCGATGCGTGTAGGTGTGCTGACCGCGATGCGTATCGATGCGCCGACCGCGACGCGGGTCGGTGCAAAGTAGTTCCTAAGCCACATAAAAGTCTTGCTGGATGTGAACCGCTGCTAAATAGGCCGCTAAACGTGACAGGTCAAAATGTCAACAGACCGACATCAGGCGGACGTCGCTGGGAAAGGGCAGCTGTCAGGCTTACAATGCGAGCGATTTGACTTGTCAAGAGGGTGCAGTTGATGAGATGACAACTTCTCAACCTGTTGTCGATGCCCCAGTTTGCCCGAGTGGATTGGATGGGATAGTACGCAATAGTGTTCCCCAAATATTCGTTTATTCGAATAATATTCGAATATTCGAATAATTCGAATATTCGAATATTCAAAGAAGTGGATTATTCGGGTTATTCGAATAATCGAATATTCAAAGAAGTGAAATATTCGTTTATTCGAATAATCGAATATTCGAAGAAGTGAAATATTCGAATTATTCGTTTATTCGAATATTCAAAAAAAATTATTCGTTCCAACACTCTAGTGCTTAGTACGTGCAATGGTGGACAATAGGACGGTAGGTACATAGTTTCTCTTGTTACACCATAGTGAAATATTTTAGTTGTTATTGTTATTATTTGCTGTTTACGATTTACGATTTACGGTTTTCGATTTACGATGGTTTTGTCGTAATTACCATTTACGAAATTGGAAATTTTATTTACGCACACCCTGATGTTGATAGAAGGCACAGAATGAGGGGCGTTCGACTGGTACATGCGACGCGCGCGACGGAAGTCCGCTGCGCTCACTTCGTCGCTGGAGCGCCGCGTGCAGTGCGCTAGCCAGCTGGACTGCTCTGGGGCTCTTCCCTTTCTGCTTATTCAGCCCTCAAACTGGCACGAGGCCAATTACAGCAACAATGTCGGCCAGAAACAAGCAATAAATTTGTCCCAAAACTTGAGTGTGGTTTACCCGCCCCACCCACCTCCCCTGTGGCTAACGAGGAAGTGGTTGGAGCGAGTACATACACCACGTTCAAGTTTCCGGCCGTATATTGCTATTGGTTACTCGTTTTAAACCGGTTTCCCACACAATTGTTGCAATGGGCCTTGGATTTCTGATGAAAAGTTTAATGCGGTTTTAATCGTTGCCTTCGAAGATTTTTCATTTTTTCATCTTTACACCATTTCCTAGCAAACCCAGCTCTGTCATTAAAGGCAGTGTTCACGATAAAAATCCCTCTCCTGTTTTTTTCCGCCTTTCTTGAAAACGATCCCATTCTGATTCTAGTGATGTCTCTGGAATCGTACAAGACCTTCTGGGAACGGAGTTAAGGCCTCTCAAAAATTGAGCTAAGGAAGCATGGTGGACGAGTTGTCCGAGACTTGCAACTTCCGCAATTTGCAGCCAATGTATGCGAGCTGACCTGAGTAAAGAAAGAAGTTAAGAATGAAGGGAAGATTGGGGTTTATAATCGGAAACCATCGCTCATTTCACAATCTCGAGTGTTCCATTGTTCACGTCGAGGGGCGGAAAGGAGCCGGACTTGCCTAAAGCAGCGAGGTTTGCCCACTTTTCTGAGCCTTGCGGCTCCTGGATAGCATTCCGTCCCGTTTCTCCAGCGCTGTTCTGCTTCTGAGAGCCACGAGAAGCGTTTGTCATGGAAAATTCGAGGATGAAGTTTATCGTGAACAGTGCCTTTGAGGCAACCTTTCATTTCAGCTAATGATCTCGAAATCGAATATTTTATCGACCACTGCCTTTAATGACCGCTGCGAATATTGTTCAACTTTTAAAAAGCCGGACAACGTGTTGCAGTGTCCACTGGTTCATATGTCTAAATAAGGCTCCTTTCGCGCAACAGCTTAGATATGACTTGGTTTTGTAATCTTAATACTTGGTATGCCTCTGAAAAAGGGTTTTTGCAATTTCGGCATTCTTGAGGGATTAATTTGATGTTTAAAAAAAGACATTTGGAGGCTCACAAAGAATTCAGAACTCGAATGAACCCCTGTTATGACCCAGTCGAGATGTTTTCATAAGTCACCAATTCAAAGGTTACAATTTACAATTATGCATTGAATGAGCCGGAACCAGAAGCTGGAACTAGTCAAAATAATTACTTGTAGCAGCTCCGAATCGCTGACTAACACAGAGACTGCGGTGAGGGGAAATCCTGTTGTTTCAACGAATTTTCGCCGAAAATTTGCCGTTTTAGACGAATATTTCGGCAAACGGCAACGGCAAACCTCAAAAAGGGCCGGCAAACGGCAATTGCCGCACACCCCTGGTGTACAGGCTATAAAACGGCGAAATTCACATGGTTCCTACGCGTGCTGGTGCAGAACGGACGTTAGAGACAGTGAGAGAGCGGAGGCAGACGGAGGCTGAGTCGTCGCGCGCGCCGCGAATGTGAATTACGACGTTTTATAGAGGGTACATTGTTTACATTCAGCCTTTTCATGGAGAATTCTATCATAATTCTGTAAAAAAGAGGTCTTCCAAGCAAAAGTGGTCTGGTTAGCGTTACAAGTGTTTCAACAAAAAGGGAACAATATGAAAGTGGAATGAGGAGAGTCTACAAAAAATGAACAATCCTCTAAAAACTCTTTTCTTTGTCGAAACTTCTCAACAGCGGAAACAAACCGTTGCGATTCTCTATGAGGAAGCGCTTTTGGCTCCATAAAGAACTTTGATTATGTGAGTGCCGATAAAATATGCATATATGCATGTGTACCTCATAGCGATCATTAAAAAAGAAGATGATGCCAAATTGTTTTAGGAAACCATTCAATTCTTCCTCGTTAAATACCACAACGGTTTGTTTCCGCTGTTGAGAAGTTTTGACCAAGAAAAGAGTATTTAGAGGATATTGTTCATTTTTTGTAGACTCTCCTCATTCCACTTTCATATTGCTCCCTTTATGTTGAAACACTTGTAACGCTAACCAAACCACTTTTCCTTGGAAGACCCTTTTTTACAGAATTGTTCACTTTTTCTTGATATTACGCAGTAATACCCTATGCAAGAATTTTGAACAAAGACCTCTTCATCTCCCCACTAAATCAGTCCTCTTTCTGTGGTGACAAGAATCATTGACCCAACCTGTTATAAAACTATCTCAGAAAAATCACCCGATGTGGCTGAAACGACCGATGTTCGCATGATATAAGCTAAGAAATGAATGATATCCATGATATCGTTTCACATAATTCATTCATATTGATCGCGTCAGCCACATCTGGCTACACCGGGTGTTATTTGCAACCTCCAAGTTTGTCATACGTATCGAACGGGTTGGCCACGGTGGTTTCATCAACCAACCCTGGTAGAAGCCTTAGGCCCCAGTTATAGTTGCTCGCTCAGACGTAGCCAGCCCGGTCGATAATCATGAAAGCCAGCTGGCCTACAGCCGGATGCAGACTCTGCGCGCAGTTCTACGCTTTCGAATAAAATTAACTCAAAACCTGCATAGTCAAAAACTACCTTTCATTCCATCTGGGCACTTTCATATCAAAGGAACGAAGCGGTTTTCCATGCTCATTATTTCGTTTCCGCCGCCCCATTGCTTCGCAAAACAGCCGCTTCGACTCCATGAATTTGATATGGAAAAGCTCTGCTGCGCTGCTAATGGAGATAGTTCTAACAATTTGTTTTCGAATTTGGATGCTGATAAGCAGGTACCATTTATTGCAGAGAAAATCAGTAGCCTGGTGAAGAAGAATGAGGAAGCACTAAAAAATTCGTTGTGTGAATGGCCTGAGCGCTTTACAAAAGTGAAAAGCAACCTGGCAACATGACCTACATAACATCTCAAGCTTTCTGCACGCTATGCTTGTCATGCTTACTCATTTACAGAAGTTTTGCAAGGTGTTCTCAGACTCCTGTGCAAATTCCGATGCATCCAGCATACTATCTCAGACGACCAGCGCAAAGCTCAAGACTCTTGCTCATTCTTTGGGGTATCCTGCATAATTTTTCGGATGGTTAGCATTGAGTATGGGCTAATGCTCACTCTCCGGGGTGTCCTGCACAATTTTCCGGTTGACCAGCGACGGGTCCGGGACTCCTAATCACTCTACGGGGTGGTTTGCACAACTTCTCTGATGACCAGCAACAGGTCCCAAATACCTGCCTTTTCTACGGGTTTCCACGACGTCCCGATGACGTCATCAGAAGCCAGATGCACTATTCACGACGTCCCGATGACGTCATTAGAAGCCAGATGCACTTTTCACGACGTCCCGATGACGTCATTAGAAGCCAGATGCACTTTTCACGACGTCCCTATGACGTCATCAGAAGCCCGAAGCACTTTTCACGACGTCCCGATGACGTCATCAGAAGCCAGATGCAGTTTTCACGACGTCCCGATGACGTCATCAGAAGCCCGAAGCGCTTTCCACGACGTCCCGATGACGTCATCAGAAGCCCGAAGAACTTTTCACGATGTCCCGATGACGTCATCAGAAGCCCGAAGCGCTTTCCACGACGTCCCGATGACGTCATCAGGAGCCAGATGCACTTTTCACGACGTCCCGGTGACGTCATCAGAAGCCAGAGGCAGTTTTCACGACGTCCCGATGACGTCATCAGAAGCCCGAAGCACTTTTCACGACGTCCCGATGACGTCATCAGAAGCCCGAAGAACTTTTCACGATGTCCCGATGACGTCATCAGGAGCCCGAAGCACTTTCACGACGTCCCGATGACGTCATCAGGAGCCAGATGCACTTTTCACGACGTCCCGGTGACGTCATCAGAAGCCAGATGCACTTTTCACGACGTCCCGGTGACGTCATCAAAAGCCAGATGCACTTTTCACGACGTCCCGGTGACGTCATCAGAAGCCAGATGCACTTTTCACGACGTCCCGATGACGTCATCAGGAGCCAGATGCACTTTTCACGACGTCCCGATGACGTCATCAGAAGCCAGATGCACTTTTCACGACGTCCCGATGACGTCATCAGGAGCCAGATGCACTTTTCACGACGTCCCGATGACGTCATCAAAAGCCAGATGGACTTTTCGCGACGTCCCGGTGACGTCATCAGAAGCCAAATGCACCTTTCACGACGTCACGATGACGTCATTAGAAGCCAGATGCACTTTTCACGACGTCCCGGTGACGTCATCAGAAGCCAGATGCACTTTTCACGACGTCCCGATGACGTCATCAGAAGCCAGATGCACTTTTCACGACGTCCCGATGACGTCATTAGAAGCCAGATGCACTTTTCTCGACGTCCCGGTGACGTCATCAGAAGCCAGATGCACTTTTCACGACGTCCCGATGACGTCATCAGAAGCCCGAAGAACTTTTCACGACGTCCCGATAACGTCATTAGAAGCCAGATGCACTTTTCACGACGTCCCGGTGACGTCATCAGAAGCCAGATGCACTTTTCAAGACGTCCCGGTGACGTCATCAGAAGCCAGATGCACTTTTCACGACGTCCCGATGACGTCATCAGAAGCCCGATGCACTTTTCACGATGTCCCGATGACTTCATCCGGAGCCAGACGCACTTTCTTCACGACGTCCCGATGACGTCATCAGAAGCCCGAAGCACTTTTCACGACGTCCCGGTGACGTCATCAGGAGCCAGATGCACTTTTCACGACGTCCCGATGACCTCATAAGAAGGCAGTGCACTTTTCACGATGTCCCGATGACTTCATCCGGAGCCCGAAGCACTTTTCACGACGTCCCGGTGACGTCATCAGGAGCCAGATGCACTTTTCACGACGTCCCGGTGACGTCATCAGAAGCCAGATGCACTTTTCAAGACGTCCCGGTGACGTCATCAGAAGCCAGATGCACTTTTCACGACGTCCCGATGACGTCATCAGAAGCCAGATGCAGTTTTCACGACGTCCCGATAACGTCATCAGAAGCCCGAAGCACTTTTCACGACGTCCCGATGACGCCATCAGAATCCAGATGCACTTTTCTCGACGTCCCGGTGACGTCATCAGAAGCCAGATGCACTTTTCACGACGTCCCGATGACGTCATCAGAAGCCCGAAGAACTTTTCACGACGTCCCGATAACGTCATTAGAAGCCAGATGCACTTTTCACGACGTCCCGGTGACGTCATCAGAAGCCAGATGCACTTTTCAAGACGTCCCGGTGACGTCATCAGAAGCCAGATGCACTTTTCACGACGTCCCGATGACGTCATCAGAAGCCCGAAGAACTTTTCACGATGTCCCGATGACTTCATCCGGAGCCCGAAGCACTTTTCACGACGTCCCGATGACGTCATCAGAAGCCCGAAGAACTTTTCACGATGTCCCGATGACTTCATCCGGAGCCCGAAGCACTTTTCACGCCGTCCCGGTGACGTCATCAGAGCCAGATGCACTTTTCACGACGTCCCGATGACCTCATAAGAAGGCAGTGCACTTTTCACGACGTCCCGATGACGCCATCAGAAGCCAAATGCACCTTTCACGATGTCCCGATGACTTCATCCGGAGCCCGAAGCACTTTTCACGACGTCCCGGTGACGTCATCAGGAGCCAGATGCACTTTTCACGACGTCCCGATGACGTCGTCAGAAGCCAGATGCACTTTTCAAGACGTCCCGGTGACGTCATCAGAAGCCAGATGCACTTTTCACGACGTCCCGATGACGTCATCAGAAGCCAGATGCAGTTTTCACGACGTCCCGATAACGTCATCAGAAGCCCGAAGCACTTTTCACGACGTCCCGATGACGCCATCAGAATCCAGATGCACTTTTCTCGACGTCCCGGTGACGTCATCAGAAGCCAGATGCACTTTTCACGACGTCCCGATGACGTCATCAGAAGCCCGAAGAACTTTTCACGACGTCCCGATAACGTCATTAGAAGCCAGATGCACTTTTCACGACGTCCCGGTGACGTCATCAGAAGCCAGATGCACTTTTCAAGACGTCCCGGTGACGTCATCAGAAGCCAGATGCACTTTTCACGACGTCCCGATGACGTCATCAGAAGCCCGAAGAACTTTTCACGATGTCCCGATGACTTCATCCGGAGCCCGACGCACTTTTCACGACGTCCCGATGACGTCATCAGAAGCCCGAAGAACTTTTCACGATGTCCCGATGACTTCATCCGGAGCCCGAAGCACTTTTCACGACGTCCCGGTGACGTCATCAGGAGCCAGATGCACTTTTCACGACGTCCCGATGACCTCATAAGAAGGCAGTGCACTTTTCACGACGTCCCGATGACGCCATCAGAAGCCAAATGCACCTTTCACGACGTCCCGATGACGTCATTAGAAGCCAGATGCACTTTTCACGACGTCCCGGTGACGTCATCAGAAGCCAGATGCACTTTTCACGACGTCCCGATGACGTCATCAGGAGCCAGATGCACTTTTCACGACGTCCCGATGACGTCATCAAAAGCCAGATGCACTTTTCACGACGTCCCGATGACGTCATCAGAAGCCAGATGCACTTTTCAAGACGTCCCGGTGACGTCATCAGAAGCCAGATGCACTTTTCACGACGTCCCGATGACGTCATCAGAAGCCAGATGCAGTTTTCACGACGTCCCGATAACGTCATCAGAAGCCCGAAGCACTTTTCACGACGTCCCGATGACGTCATCAGAAGCCCGAAGAACTTTTCACGACGTCCCGATGACGTCATCCGGAGCCCGAAGCACTTTTCACGACGTCCCGATGACGTCATCAGAAGCCCGAAGAACTTTTCACGATGTCCCGATGACGTCATCAGAAGCCAGATGCACTTTTCACGACGTCCCGGTGACGTCATTAGAAGCCAGATGCACTTTTCACGAAGTCCCGGTGATGTCATCAGAAGCCAGATGCACTTTTCACGACGTCCCGATGACGCCATCAGAATCCAGATGCACTTTTCTCGACGTCCCGGTGACGTCATCAGAAGCCCGAAGAACTTTTCACGACGTCCCGATAACGTCATTAGAAGCCAGATGCACTTTTCACGACGTCCCGGTGACGTCATCAGAAGCCAGATGCACTTTTCACAACGTCCCGGTGACGTCATTAGAAGCCAGATGCACTTTTCACGACGTCCCGATGACGTCATCAGAAGCCAGATGCACTTTTCAAGACGTCCCGATGACGTCATCAGAAGCCAGATGCACTTTTCAAGACGTCCCGGTGACGTCATCAGAAGCCATATGCACTTTTCACGACGTCCCGATGACGTCATCAGAAGCCAGATGCAGTTTTCACGACGTCCCGATAACGTCATCAGAAGCCCGAAGCACTTTTCACGACGTCCCGATGACGTCATCAGAAGCCCGAAGAACTTTTCACGACGTCCCGATGACGTCATCAGGAGCCCGAAGCACTTTTCACGACGTCCCGAAGACGCCATCAGAAGCCAGATGCACTTTTCACGACGTCCCGGTGACGTCATCAGAAGCCAGATGCACTTTTCACGACGTCCCGGTGACGTCATCAGAAGCCAGACGCACTTTTCACGGCGTCCCGATGACGTCATCAGAAGCCCCAAGAACTTTTCACGACGTCCCGATGACGTCATTAGAAGCCAGATGCACTTTTCACGACGTCCCGGTGACGTCATCAGAAGCCAGATGCACTTTTCACAACGTCCCGGTGACGTCATCAGAAGCCAGATGCACTTTTCACGACGTCCCGATGACGTCATCAGGAGCCCGAAGCACTTTTCACGACGTCCCGAAGACGCCATCAGAAGCCAGATGCACTTTTCACGACGTCCCGGTGACGTCATCAGAAGCCAGACGCACTTTTCACGGCGTCCCGATGACGTCATCAGAAGCCCCAAGAACTTTTCACGACGTCCCGATGACGTCATTAGAAGCCAGATGCACTTTTCACGACGTCCCGGTGACGTCATCAGAAGCCAGATGCACTTTTCACAACGTCCCGGTGACGTCATCAGAAGCCAGATGCACTTTTCACGACGTCCCGATGACGTCATCAGAAGCCAGATGCACTTTTCACGACGTCCCGATGACGTCATCAGAAGCCCTAAGAACTTTTCACGATGTCCCGATGACTTCATCCGGAGCCCGAAGCACTTTTCACGACGTCCCGGTGACGTCATCAGGAGCCAGATGCACTTTTCAGGACGTCCCGATGACGTCATAAGAAGCCTGAAGAACTTTTCACGACGTCCCGATGACGTCATCAGGAGCCCGAAGCACTTTTCACAACGTCCCGGTGACGTCATCAGAAGCCAGATGCACTTTTCACGACGTCCCGATGACGTCATCAGGAGCCCGAAGCACTTTTCACGACGTCCCGAAGACGCCATCAGAAGCCAGATGCACTTTTCACGACGTCCCGGTGACGTCATCAGAAGCCAGATGCACTTTTCACGACGTCCCGGTGACGTCATCAGAAGCCAGACGCACTTTTCACGGCGTCCCGATGACGTCATCAGAAGCCCCAAGAACTTTTCACGACGTCCCGATGACGTCATTAGAAGCCAGATGCACTTTTCACGACGTCCCGGTGACGTCATCAGAAGCCAGATGCACTTTTCACAACGTCCCGGTGACGTCATCAGAAGCCAGATGCACTTTTCACGACGTCCCGATGACGTCATCAGAAGCCAGATGCACTTTTCACGACGTCCCGATGACGTCATCAGAAGCCCGAAGAACTTTTCACGATGTCCCGATGACTTCATCCGGAGCCCGAAGCACTTTTCACGACGTCCCGGTGACGTCATCAGGAGCCAGATGCACTTTTCAGGACGTCCCGATGACGTCATAAGAAGCCTGAAGAACTTTTCACGACGTCCCGATGACGTCATCAGGAGCCCGAAGCACTTTTCACGACGTCCCGATGACGTCATCAGAAGCCCGAAGCACTTTTCACGACGTCCCGATGACGTCATCAGAAGCCCGAAGCACTTTTCACGACGTCCCGATGACGTCATCAGAAGCCAGATGCACTTTTCACGGCGTCCCGATGATGTCATCAGAAGCCAAATGCACTTTTCACGACGTCCCGGTGACGTCATCTAAAGCCAGATGCACTTTTCACGACGTCCCGATGACGTCATCAGAAGCCCGAAGCACTTTTCACGACGTCCCGATGACGTCATCAGAAGCCCGAAGCACTTTTCACGACGTCCCGGTGACGTCATCAGAAGCCAGATGCACTTTTCACGACGTCCCGGTGACGTCATCAGAAGCCAGATGCACTTTTCACGACGTCCCGATGACGTCATTAGAAGCCAGATGCACTTTTCACGACGTCCCGGTGACGTCATCAGAAGCCAGATGCACTTTTCACGATGTCCCGATGACTTCATCCGGAGCCCGAAGCACTTTTCACGACGTCCCGGTGACGTCATCAGGAGCCAGATGCACTTTTCACGACGTCCCGATGACCTCATAAGAAGGCAGTGCACTTTTCACGACGTCCCGATGACGCCATCAGAAGCCAAATGCACCTTTCACGACGTCCCGATGACGTCATTAGAAGCCAGATGCACTTTTCACGACGTCCCGGTGACGTCATCAGAAGCCAGATGCACTTTTCACGACGTCCCGATGACGTCATCAGGAGCCAGATGCACTTTTCACGACGTCCCGATGACGTCATCAAAAGCCAGATGCACTTTTCGCGACGTCCCGGTGACGTCATCAGGAGCCAAATGCACCTTTCACGACGTCCCGATAACGTCATTAGAAGCCAGATGCACTTTTCACGACGTCCCGGTGACGTCATCAGAAGCCAGATGCACTTTTCACGACGTCCCGATGACGTCATCAGAAGCCAGATGCACTTTTCACGACGTCCCGATGACGTCATTAGAAGCCAGATGCACTTTTCACGAGGTCCCGGTGATGTCATCAGAAGCCAGATGCACTTTTCACGACGTCCCGATGACGCCATCAGAATCCAGATGCACTTTTCTCGACGTCCCGGTGACGTCATCAGAAGCCAGATGCACTTTTCACGACGTCCCGATGACGTCATCAGAAGCCCGAAGAACTTTTCACGACGTCCCGATAACGTCATTAGAAGCCAGATGCACTTTTCACGACGTCCCGGGGACGCCATCAGAAGCCAGATGCACTTTTCACAACGTCCCGGTGACGTCATCAGAAGCCAGATGCACTTTTCACGACGTCCCGGTGACGTCATCAGAAGCCAGATGCACTTTTCAAGACGTCCCGGTGACGTCATCAGAAGCCAGATGCACTTTTCACAACGTCCCGGTGACGTCATCAGAAGCCAGATGCACTTTTCACGACGTCCCGATGACGTCATCAGGAGCCCGAAGCACTTTTCACGACGTCCCGGTGACGTCATCAGAAGCCCGTGAAGCCAATGCACTTTTCACGACGTCCCGGTGACGCTCATCAGCTGTGAAGCCAGATGCACTTTTTCACGACGTCCCGGTGACGTCATCAGAAGCCAGATGCACTTTTCACGACGTCCCGATGACGTCATCAGAAGCCAGATGCACTTTTCACGTCGTCCCGGCGACGTTATCAGAAGCCAGATGCACTTTTCACGTCGTCCCGGTGACGTTATCAGAAGCCAGAAGCACTTTTCACGACGTCCCGATGACGTCATCAGAAGCCAGATGCACTTTTCACGACGTCCCGCTGACGTCATCAGAAGCCAGATGCACTTTTCACGACGTCCCGATGACGTCACCAGAAGCCAGATGCACTTTTCACGACGTCCCGATGACGTCATCAGAAGCCAGATGCACTTTTCAAGACGTCCCGGTGACGTCATCAGAAGCCATATGCACTTTTCACGACGTCCCGATGACGTCATCAGAAGCCAGATGCACTTTTTCACGGACGTCCCGATGACGTCACTGTAGCCAGATGCACTTTTCACGACGTCCCGGTGACGTCATCAGAAGCCCGAAGCACTTTTCACGACGTCCCGATGACGTCATCAGAAGCCCGAAGAACTTTTCACGGCGTCCCGATGACGTCATCAGAAGCCCCAAGAACTTTTCACGACGTCCCGATGACGTCATTAGAAGCCTGAAGAACTTTTCACGACGTCCCGATGACGTCATCAGAAGCCAGATGCACTTTTCAAGACGTCCCGGTGACGTCATCAGAAGCCAGATGCACTTTTCACAACGTCCCGATGACGTCATCAGAAGCCAGATGCACTTTTCACGACGTCCCGGTGACGTCATCAGAAGCCAGATGCACTTTTCATGACGTCCCGGTGACGTCATCAGAAGCCAGATGCACTTTTCACAACGTCCCGGTGACGTCATCAGAAGCCAGATGCACTTTTCACAACGTCCCGATGACGTCATCAGAAGCCAGATGCACTTTTCACGACGTCCCGGTGACGTCATCAGAAGCCAGATGCACTTTTCATGACGTCCCCGATGACGCCATCAGAGGCCAGATGCACTTTTCACGACGTCCCGATGACGTCATCAGAAGCCAGATGCACTTTTCACGACGTCCCGATGACGTCATCAGAAGCCAGATGCACTTTTCACGACGTCCCGGTGACGTCATCAGGAGCCAGATGCACTTTTCACGACGTCCCGATGACGTCATCAGAAGCCAGATGCAC
This sequence comes from Aplectana chamaeleonis, assembly GCA_029168955.1. Classification (NCBI taxonomy): domain Eukaryota; kingdom Metazoa; phylum Nematoda; class Chromadorea; order Rhabditida; family Cosmocercidae; genus Aplectana; species Aplectana chamaeleonis. Next base: position 152,823 of record JAPDOI010001657.1, read on the forward strand.
TTTTCACGACGTCCCGATGACGTCATCAGAAGCCAGATGCACTTTTCACGACGTCCCGGTGACGTCATCAGAAGCCAGATGCACTTTTCACGACGTCCCGGTGACGTCATCAGAAGCCAGATGCACTTTTCACGACGTCCCGGTGACGTCATCAGAAGCCAGATGCACTTTTCACGACGTCCCGGTGACGTCATCAGAAGCCAGATGCACTTTTCACGACGTTCCGATGACGTCATCAGAAGCCAGATGAACTTTTCACGACTTCCCGATGACGTCATCAGAAGCCAGATGCACTTCTCACGACGTCCCGATGACGTCATCAGAAGCCAGATGCACTTTTCACGACGTTCCGATGACGTCATCAGAAGCCAGATGCACTTTTCACGACGTCCCGGTGACGTCATCAGAAGCCAGGTGCACTTTTCACGACGTCCCGCTGACGTCATCAGAAGCCAGATACACTTTTCACGACGTACCGATGACGTCCTCAGAAGCCCGATGCTTTTTTCACGACGTCCCGGTGACGTCATCAGAAGCCAGATGCACTTTCGGCGTCCGGTGACGTCATCAAAAGCCAGATGCACTTTTCACGACGTCCCGGTGACTTCATCAGAAGCCGGATGCACTTTTCACGACGTCCCGATGACGTCATCAGAAGCCAGATGCACTTTTCACGACGTCCTGGTAATGTCATCAGAAGCCAAATGCACTTTCCACGACGTCCCGGTGACGTCATCAGAAGCCAGATGCACTTTTCACGACGGCCCGATGACGTCATAAGAAGGCAGATGCATTTTTCACGACGTCCCATGACGTCAGAAGCCAGATGCACTTCACGACGTCCCGATGATCGTAGCGCGAAGTTATCTTTCACGACGTCCTGGTAATGTCATCAGAAGCCAAATGCACTTTTCACGACGTCCCGGTGACGTCATCAGAAGCCAGATGCACTTTTCACGACGTCCCGATGACGTCATCAGAAGCCAGATGCACTTTTCACGACGTCCCGGTGACGTCATCAGAAGCCAGATGCACTTTTCACGACGTCCCGATGACGTCATAAGAAGCCAGATGCATTTTTCACGACGTCCCGATGACGTCATCAAAAGCCAGATGCACTTTTCACGACATCCCGGTGACGTCATCAGAAGCCAGATGCACTTTTCACGACGTCCCGGTGACGTCATCAGAAGCCAGATGCACTTTTCACGACGTCCCGATGACGTCATCAGAAGCCAGATGCACTTTTCACGACGTCCCGATGACGTCATAAGAAGCCTGAAGAACTTTTCACGACATCCCGGTGACGTCATCAGAAGCCATATGCACTTTTCACGACGTCCCGATGACGTCATCAGAAGCCAAAGCCACTTTTCACGACGTCCCGGTGACGTCATCAGAAGCCAGATGCACTTTTCACGACGTCCCGGTGACGTCATCAGAAGCCAGATGCACTTTTCACGGCGTCCCGATGATGTCATCAGAAGCCAAATGCACTTTTCACGACGTCCCGGTGACGTCATCAAAAGCCAGATGCACTTTTCACGACGTCCCGATGACGTCATCAGAAGCCCGAAGCACTTTTCACGACGTCCCGATGACGTCATCAGAAGCCCGAAGCACTTTTCACGACGTCCCGGTGACGTCATCAGAAGCCAGAAGCACTTTCACGACGTCCCGATGACGTCATCAGAAGCCAGATGCGCGCTGCGACGTCCCGGTGACGTCATCAGAAGCCAGATGCACTTTTCACGACGTCCCGATGACGTCATCAGAAGCCAGATGCACTTTTCACGACGTCCCGATGACGTCATCAGAAGCCAGATGCACTTTTCACGACGTCCCGGTGACGTCATCAGAAGCCAGATGCACTTTTCACGACGTCCCGGTGACGTCATCAGAAGCCAGATGCACTTTTCACGACGTCCCGGTGACGTCATCAGAAGCCAGATGCACTTTTCACGACGTCCCGATGACGTCATCAGAAGCCAGATGCACTTTTCACGACGTCCCGATGACGTCATCAGAAGCCAGATGCACTTTTCACGACGTCCCGGTGACGTCATCAGAAGCCAGATGCACTTTTCACGACGTCCCGATGACGTCATCAGAAGCCAGATGCACTTTTCACGACGTCCCGGTGACGTCATCAGAAGCCAGATGCACTTTTCACGACGTCCCGATGACGTCATCAGAAGCCAGATGCACTTTTCACGACGTCCGATGACGTCATCAGAAGCCAGATGCACTTTTCACGACGTCCCGATGACGTCATCAGAAGCCTGAAGAACTTTTCACGACGTCCCGATGACGTCATCAGAAGCCAGATGCACTTTTCACGACGTCCCGGTGACGTCATCAGAAGCCAGATGCACTTTTCACGACGTCCCGGTGACGTCATCAGAAGCCAGATGCACTTTTCACGACGTCCCGGTGACGTCATCAGAAGCCAGACGCACTTTTCCCGACGTCCCGATGACGTCATCAGAAGCCAGATGCACTTTTCACGACGTCCCGATGACGTCATCAGAAGCCAGATGCACTTTTCTCGACGTCCCGATGACGTCATCAGAAGCCAGATGCACTTTTCACGACGTCCCGGTGACGTCATCAGAAGCCAGATGCACTTTTCACGACGTCCCGGTGACGTCATCAGAAGCCAGATGTACTTTTCACGACGTCCCGATGACGTCATCAGAAGCCAGATGCACTTTTCACGATGTCCCGATGACTTCAT